>JAOPUL010009002.1:0-10344 GCA_027564515.1 Octopus rubescens
TGTGTGTGTGTGTGTGTGTGTGTGTGTGTGTGTGTGTGTGTGTGTGTGTGTGTGTGTGTGTGTGTTCGTTTGTTTGTGTGCATGACTCAATTCACAGTACGCTTACTGCAATATAGTAAGAGAGATCTATCTCAAGTCAACCCGTTTCGCCTCCCGCTTCAAAATCAGATGCTGAAGAGGTGATAACTACTCCAAAATGCATGTGTCCATCAGTCTGCCTAGGAAGAGCCTCAAATTGACTCGGTGTGATTACATTTATTTGTCAACAGCCAGAAATGTTCTTCGTGACAAAACAGAATGAATGGCTTTGTTAATGGTTCGAATATTTTTCAAGCATATTTTAAATGGTAAATATATATATGTATACATAACCGCACATAAAAATGTACACATACACACACACGCACACACATCTATGACAAGTAAAAGTTGTAGCCACAATATTAATCAATAAATTAAAATCATGAAACATAAAACCACTAGCATTCCCCTCCTCCAACTTCTTGAAACGTTCAATTACCGATACTGTCGTTCCCTATTCCCCATGTTTTCTATACACACCTATCAACACAACCAATCCCTTTCCTCACATATACTCCTCCCCCCCTTCTCCTTCCCATTATATTCTTCACACTCGCTCTCTCTTCTTCACTCCCATCTCGCACACCATACATATTCTTCCTCCTACCTTCGTTACTGACTTCTACTGCCCTTGCCATATGTATAGAACAAATTCACCAAGTTTGTTTATATTTGGAAATGTAATAACGGCGTACGGTCTTGCTTAATTATATGATCTAAAACTTACATATTAAATGCTTATATGTGTATTGAAGAGTTTGCACTTTTGGTTTTGATAATGGTGATATATGTCCACTGTCCTATACCACATCATTTTTTGTTGAAAAGAAACTGGATTTCTTATTCTGAAATGTGTGTGTGTGTGTGTGTGTGTGTGTGTGTGTGTGCGCGTGTGTGTGTGTCTGATTGTGCTTGTGTGTGCTTGTGCGTGCGTGTGTTTGTGTGCGTGCCTGTATGTGTGCGTGTCTGTGCATCGGTATGTCTGTCCGTCTGCTTGTGTTTGTGTTTGCCTCACCTTCACCACTTGGCGCCCGGTGTTGGTTTGTTTACGTCCCCTAACATACCGGTTCGACAACAAGTGACCTATTGAATGTGTGCAAGACTGTCTAAAAATAATATAGTAATATAGGGGTCGATTTGTTCGACTAAACCCTCCAAGACCTCCCCGAGCATGGCCGCAGTCTGAAATAAGTAAAGGATAGATAGATAGATAGATAGATAGATAGATTATACATACATATATGTATCTATATGTAAAGAACCACATATAATTATACACAATAGGACTATTCTAAAACCGTAGCAATAGAAACGGGTATAATATAGAGCACACTGTTTTCCATTCGAAACAACCAACAGCACAAATTCCTTCGATGATTCAATAACAATGTAAATATAATTTAATTGATGAGAATTTAATTTAAAACCCATTAACTGTAATTATCTGCAGCTTGTCTTCACCTCTCCGCGTTTAGTTAATTTACAATACATCCTGCCTCTAATTGCAGTTTTGAATACTTGCAAGAAATGTTACCGTGCAAGATAGTGCTTTAGAAATGTTACCTACATAAAAGTTCATATTAGTATTCTTGTGTAATGATTGTTCCTATCAGTTTGGTTCATTGTTCATATCAGCCATCGTATTATTCACGGCAAGAGGAATTGTGGATCCTCTAAACATTTTATATTCACCTACATGAGGAAATAGATATTTTGCCTGGTTAGTGCGATTAAAATTTTATTCTATATTCAGGTACTGAATTGTTTATTTAAACAGTGAAATATATTATTTACTTATTAGTCAAAATATCTGAAAGCAATTCACTATATAAACATCTCATCCATTTAAACGACATAGATTTTTCTTTGGTTAGACTTAACTTATTGTTTACATTTAGAGAGAAATGAACAGGAAGTCAGTGAACAAACATTGCAAAGAAACGTAGAAACGGAAGTGGGTGGGTTTAACTGGAGAAAACCAAACATTATTACAACAGAAGATAACTCAAGGAGAAAATGTATGGATTCAGTTTGCTAATGAGAGCAACATGTTTATTATATGATTCATGAGAGCACCGTCAATGGTTAGTGTGTCATCATATATAATTAGCAAAGCCTATATCAAATCTATTGGTTCTGTGTATTAGCAGAAAGAAAACTAAAAAGTTAATCAGACAGTACAAGTATCCCAAAACAATAATCACGTAAAGTGTGACATGCCCTGTTTCAAATTCTCATCTTTGCGTGAAACACTTTGCGATATCTATAATATATAAAGCAACGAATGTATGTGTGTGTATGTGTGTGTGTGTGTGTTTGTGTGTGTATATGTGTGTGTATGTGTGTATGTAATATCTATGCATTTTTACAGTTTTTAACCAATTTTCTCTAAAATTTACACATACATTATTTATGTGCCACCGCTGGTCATACACTATAACATTTTGTTCATAGTTCCCGCGTAATGCGACAAACGGACCATACAGAAACAAGACTTTTGACTGTTGACAGTTGTCTCTCCCTTCTCTCTCACTGTTTATTTATATATTCCCTTTCCTTTTCTTTTTTCAATCTCAACATTTGTAACTACTCCTCTCTCTAATTCCATGTTTGTTTCTTTCTCTCCCTCTCGCCCTCTCCATCTCACAGTACTTCATCATCACATACTTCGTCGCACTTACAATGGACTTACCACCATCAGCAAAACAACCGAGCAACGCCGGGTGCGCCTCCAAGTCTATCTATAATATATAAAGCAAAGAATGTCTGTGTGTGTAATATCTATGCATTTTTACAATTTTTAACCAATTTTCACCAAAATTTGCACAAACATTCTTTATGTACCACCACTGCTCATGCATTATAACATTTTGTCCAAAGGTCCAGGGTAATGTGAGAAACTGACCGTAAATAAACAAGACCTTTGACTTTAGACAGTTGTCTCTCTTTTCTCTCTTTTCTCTCTCTCTCTCTCTCTTTCTGTTTATTTATATTTTCCTTGTCCTTTCCTCTTTTCAATCTCAACATTTGTAACCGCTCCTCTCTCTAATTCCATATCTGTTTCTTTATCCATCCCCCTCTCTCCCTTCCGCTCTCTCTCTCGTTCTCTTGCTCCCTCTCTCTCTCTCTCACTCCTTCTCTCTCTTCTGAGTGTGGTTTCTAATAGTCCGTCTTTCTCATTGCTGTTAATTCAACTTGCATAAGATCAGTTTTCCAACTTCTACATTAAAAGTTCAAATCCGCATGACATTTGAATTCAATTATTTTTTTAATCTCAGTAATTTCCTACAAACAGACTACTTTCTTCAATTTTATATATATTGCCCCATCTGTATTTCGTATTTGAAACTTGAAACACCTTAGACGTCCGTATTGGACACAAAACTGCCGCAGCAGAACAATTGAATAGAAGGAGAGCAAAGGAATGCCAAGAGGATATTGTCCGAAGACGTTCTCAAAATGCTGCTTGCACATCCAATTCTCGAGCCATGGAAAGTGAAGAGCAGCTTAGCATTCTACACATCAGAAATGCTACATTAATAGCTTATTTTCGCGCTAAACTCTTTCAGTCACAGCGCATTATTCTTCGCAATAGGGATGCAACATCAACTACAGCTGCGCGAGCTGCAGATAACAAAGAACAGCGTGCAACTCGCCTTGTCCGAAATGCGAAAGCAACTGCTGCAGATCGGACTGCAGAGATCAAAGAACAGTGTGTCATTTGCCATGCTAGGAATGCAACATCAACTGCTGCTGCACGAAATTCTGAGAACAAAGAACAGCGTGCAATTCACCAGAAAAGAAATGCAACAACAAGAGCTGCCGGACGAGCAGCAGCGAGTATACGACATCAAAGTAATAGACTTGTGGATAATGTTCCTAGAAGTAATAATGTTCATGGTATTTTTAGACCCTGCAATTCTAAATGGCTCTTACAAGCATTCCCCTAATACCCCACTGTCAACTACGCCCTGTATCCAGATATTCAGATCGGTGGTATGTCAAATACTTGCCCCGTTCTGCAACATCCAGTGATGGCTAGGAGAAACTTCTGGAATGCGCTACTCCAATTGGAACTTACAATTGCCTCCCCTTGAAGATCCATCACAGGCAGAACAGAAGTATCGAAGCACTTCCTGTATAACATTCGAAAGTACAATTGTGCATTTCAACTTACATCTTTCGGTGCTAACATTGTCAGAGATGTTGGATTTCTACCTACATGCAAAGTGCATGGACGAGTGTATCACAAGTTTGGATCACTCCAACCTCTTGAAAATGAAGTGACTCAATTTCTTCAAATGTACTTCGTAGGGAACTACTATGCGCCACTCCATTTCACCAGGTACTAACATGGGGCTCATTCTACAACTTCAGGATATGATACATTCAAGAAACAGCTACGTCCAAAGATTCATGTATGCTTTTGAAACAGAAACTACACCCAATTTCACCATTGTAATAAATGCTGACCAAAGACCATCTTGGGAGCACGCTGGCCGCTATAATGCTCTCGTAATGCAATGAGATTGATGCTGTCCTCCATGGTGACCAGTACAAAAGCATAGATTATTTGTCTCCAGCATCGTGACATTACTCTGCAAAGGATCAGTGAAACACATAGATTCTACGATGCACTTCAATATCCCCTTCTCTTTGTAACTGGTGAGAATAACTACCATCTCGGCATTCCAAACGTAGCAGCAACAATGCTGGAGATCAAAGTAACAAAAAAGTTTCAAGTATGGACTTCTACACTTACCGCGTTTTATAACACACGAAAACTGTTTCAACAAACTACACCGGTCACAAGAACTGTACCGCCAATTTGCAGTTGATATAAGAGCAAAAATAGAGTCTGAGTGACTGATGTTCATCAGATTAAATCGGAAAAAGCTGCGTTGTGACAGCTACATCCACTTCGAGATTGTATCAACAATGATGCAGTCTCGAAAGCATTAAACACGTTTGTATCCTTCCATCTACATTTACAGGAGTCCCCGCTATATGCATGAGATGACCCAGGATGCAATGACATATGTTCGGCATTATGGTAGGCCTGGACTATTTCACATTCACATGCAATCGTAAGTGACAAGAGATAACTAATGTACTCTTTGTTGGTCAAAAACCCAAACATTGTCATGACCTCGTGGCTAGCGTCTTTCCGTTAAAATTTTAAACTGATGGACCTCGCCATAAAAGGTCAGGTATTTGGACAAGTTAAATCTGATATGTACACTGTGGAATGGCAAAAAAGGGACATACCTGATACTCATATCATGATTAGGTTGTCGACAAAGATCAACACTAACGACATCGATAATATTATCTCATCCGAGATACCAGATCCATCCACTGATAGGGAACTGTATGCCATAGTTAGTCAAACTTGGTGCATGGCCCATGTGGACGTGGCTTCAATTTACACCCACCCTGTATAAAAGACAATGTATGCACCAAAAAGTTTCCAAGACATTTTCTTCGGGAAACTCAGACTGATCATAATGGGTATCCATCATACACGCGAAGAAAACCTAAAGACGGAGGATTCACTTCTAGGGTTGGACTACACGATGTAGTTAACAGACGAATAGTCCCATACTGTTCACTCCTACTCAGAACATTCAACGCACACACCATTGTTGAATTTTGCAGCTCTGTAAATGCAATCAAATACATGTGTAAGTATATGAACAAGGTTTCCGATGTTGCCATGTTTGGCTTTCACAAAGACAATAGCAGAGGTGAGGCAACTCAATAACAAGTGCGCCGATATCTCAGTAGCAATGAGGTTCTCTGGCGGATTGTCAGGTTTCCACTGCATTAAAGGCACCCAGCCATTGAAAAGAAGGCAGTGCACCTTGAAAACGGCTAAATAGTGTATTATAACGAGGCTACAAATGCACATTTTGCACAAGAACCAAATGAAACCACTCTGATAGCATTATTTAAACTTTGCGAAATCGATGAGTTTGCTCGTACATTGTTTTATCCACAGGTACCATCCTACTATACTTGGAACAAAAAGAAATGGGCACGAAGGAATGCTGGTTGAAATGTTGAAGGACATCGTGGGATAAAATTTAACAATTGCCTTGGCAGAGTATACGCAGACCATCCAAGTCAACATGGGTGTTTCTACCTACGTCTTTTACTGCACGAGGTCAAAGGACCCACGTGCTTCCGGGACCTAAAACCATTTGATGGCGAGGTATGTAGAACATACCGGGACGTATTATTCAGCACAGAGTTCTATGAGATGGGACACAGTAGGATGCAACACAGTTAGAAGCCGCTGCATCAAAGACCCCCGAAAGTTTCAGGGCATTGTTTGTAGTGATATTGTAAACATGCGAGTTATGTGATTCTAATTCTTTGTGGTTCAAATACAGGGATGAATTATTCGAAGATTAGAAACATCAAACACAAATGCTGTTACCCGGCATAAATGCAGGCTTCAGTGATGAAATCTTCAATCTTACATTGATTGACATAGAGGACAAGGAAGTTTATATGGGTGGAAATGCACTTCACACATACGGATTGCCACACACATTAAGGGAAGCATCGAGTTCTCTTCCCACATACTTTCTACAAGAAACATCCTATAACATTGAAGCTCTCACCAGATATGTCATCGAAACAGAGCCTAAAAAACTTCCAGACCAGCAACATGCATACCGCATTATCGTTGATTGTCTGCTCCATCGGAGAGGTGGTATATTATTTTACTGGATGTTCCAGGGTGGGGGACAGGAAAACATACGTGAGAAAGCTCTTTGTAGCAAAATTTAGACATGTAAAAGGCATCGTATTTGCTGTTGCATCCTCTTGGGTTGCGGCAACTTTACTACCTATTGGCAGACAGCACACTCTACATATAAGCTTCCACAAAATATGACAACTTCTGAAACAACTACTTTCCGCATCAGTAAGAGTTCAGAAAGTGCAGAAATTCTGAGAATGTATCAGCTCATTGTTTGGGATGAATGCACCATAGCACAGAAGGGAGGTCTTGAAGCATTAGATCGAACACTGAAATACCCCAGGGACTGTCAGGATCTCATGGGGGGTTTATTCTTTTATTGTCTATGGATTCCAGGCAAACCCTTCCTGTAATTCCCGTAATTCCATTATGGCACCATGTAACAACATTGCGTCTTAACACCTATATGAGAGCACAAAATGCTGTGACCAAATTTCGTTAAATTTGCTGAAGACATTTTGACCGTTGGCGAAGGCTAAATACATCTTGATACAGGTGGAGATATTTCACTCAGCTCAGTCTGCAACATCGTTAGTACCATTGAAGATTTTTAATCCATTGTGTTTCCCAATCTGCGAGACAATATAAAAAAATCTCAATTGGCTGTGCAAAAGGGCAACGCTTGTTACCAAAAACAACGGTGTCAATAACACCAATGAGCAGCTGCTGCAATGCTTCCCTGGCAGTCCACGAATCTTCAAATCAGTTGATACAACACCAAATCCAGATGAGGTAGTTCATTATTCCTCACTGATTGGGCCTGAAAGTGAACTGTACTTTAATGCTGCTCAGGAATTTGGATCCTCCAAAAATATGTAATGGGACATGGCTGGTGGTGAAGAAGATGATTCCACGTGTGTGTACTTTAGGCGACCATTCTGTTTGGATGTGGACAGGGAGAGGAAGTTTTCATAACAAGGATCCCAATTATTCCATCGGGATT
The DNA here is from genome assembly GCA_027564515.1 of Octopus rubescens. NCBI lineage: Eukaryota > Metazoa > Mollusca > Cephalopoda > Octopoda > Octopodidae > Octopus > Octopus rubescens. Next base: position 7,794 of record JAOPUL010009002.1, read on the forward strand.
GGAAATTCCCTTTACTTTTATGCGGTTGCAATTTCCTGTACGTGTATGTTTTGCAATATCGATCAAGAAATCGCAGGGGCAAACATTGTATGTCGCAGGATTTCACCTGGAGGAGTCATATTTCTAACACGGGCACTTGTTTGTTAGCTGATCCAGAGTGGGTAGCAAAAACAATTTATTCACATTTGCTCCGTAAAGCAAAACAAAATATATTCTCTACAGAGAGGTTCTGTTATCTTTCTCCAGGCGTCTTTTAGACTACTTGCCCCAATAAGCTGACAATGTGTGTAATTGTCAAAAGAAAGTGGTTGCAAAGAAAGGCTGGTTAACATGCTGATGCACATCCTGATGATTGCCTTTAAAGAGTTCACAAATTCCATCGGAGTGAACAGGAGTTTTTCCAGGATCTATAAAGCTTTTTATGAATAGATGTGTGGAACATAGGGGAAGTCCTCTTTCAAACACGGTTTCCTACAAGATGGAGGTGATTAGGATGCTACATTAGCAGAACATGCGGCATCAAAGTCCAAACCATGTGAGAGTTTACACGGCCCTTCACTCAACAGGAATGTTTCTACCTCGGTCCTTCACTGAACGATTTAAGGGGATCAATGACGACATATGTGGAACATACCGGGAGGCATACTTCAAGCACGGTCTGCTATAACATGTAGTGGTTTCATGCAATGAGGGAAGAGGTCACTGCATTGAATTTCCAAAAAATTCTCAGTGCATTATTTGCAGTGATATTGCAGACATGCATGTTATGTGGTTGAGGTGCATGAAAGTGGAAATGGAGATAATGTCTTCATCACGAGGATTTGCTTTATTCCATCAGGAGCGGAAATACACTTCACTCTCAGTCGGTTGCAATTACCTGTTTGTATAACTTTTGCGATTTCCTACAACAAATCGCAAGGGCAAACACTCTCTGTGCCGGGATTTCACTTGGAGGAATTGTTAGAAGAGCTGCAAAAATTGGTAAGTTTCTACAGTTTTGCATGTTCTTAACGAAACATTGAGTGTATTGCACGTTTCAGAGATTTTAAATTTCAATATTTTTCATTTCTCATATTAGCTTTCATCAATTTCAAATAATTAATCACCCATATATTTAAATTTTTCTAAGAAAATACTGTATTGTTTCATATTTCTGTCGTTGCGACATATTTTAGAAATGTGTTGCAGTTCTTTCAGATTTTCGATACGTTTTTTCATGGAATTATTTAAGTTTTCATTAAAGCTTCGGCAGCATTGGTTGTTAGAGTATAAATGTTTTGATAATGACAAAGGGTTCAAAACCCGAGAAACGCAAGGTACATCTTCTAGTTTTACAATAAAAGAATGTCTTTATATGAAACTAAATAAGGCTAGGCACAATATGTTAATCGACATAAAATGGATTTACACAAAATGGCGATATAGTATGTAATTACTATCAATATGCCTGTCATTCTCTTGTGCAGATAACAGCGTAATTGTACAATGCATAATTTTGATGACATACTCTGCTGTAGTGTGATTCGTTGCAGGGTTACTCTATAATGAAGTTGTCCGGCATGATACTGTTTGTGATTTCAGGTGCGATGCATGTTGGGGAAAAGTAAATGTGTAACTTATTCTAAGGTCACACGATCGAAACCAAATTATTTTATAGATTAGGGGCAAGGGAAAATATATATGTTTATATACATGTAATTACCTTGCTAAATATTCACGAATATCGTCTTAGTATGACTTGAGGAATTTGTTGCTTCATTGAAGAGGTTGGCTGCAGCAGTAACGGTTTGTAACGGAATACATACCATATGATGTGTTGTCGAAACAATCGTTTTACTATGATGTAACGAAATAAAAGATAATGACATGATTGATTTTGAAAACGACTGTGATAAAAAAAAATACAACTATAAAATTAGTAAACAAAGATATAAGATCAATTAGGAATTCAAGTATAATTTCTTAAATACCTTATCGCATTTTCTATGTAACTGATGATAGACATTACTAATAACTTATGAGAATAATTAACCTCGGTTATTTCACACCCACCCAATTTTCAAAGTATCAACACGTGATAAAATTTACGACTTCAACCTTTACATCGGAGTATGATTTCAGTCGGCCACAATTGGTTTATCCTTCAATTAATCAATCAAAGCAATCATTTCTCTCAGACTACACTGTTGTATGTCATTCCTATATTTCTTCTATGACTTCCGGTTTTAGAAACAAAATACCAAATTTTCGTCAAATCGACCAAAATCATATCTTCATCATGTTCATTGTTGTTTTATTATTTTATAATGTGTGTAAAGGCGGCGAGCTGGCAAAATCATTACCGCGCCGGGAATGCTTAGCGGCAATTTTTCCAACCTTACTTTCTGTGTTCAAAAGCCGAAATAGGGTCGATGAAAGACTACACCCCTTCCCCCAAAACTTTAGGCCTTTGTGCCTAGTATTGAAAGGATTACTTTATAGTGTGTGTGTGTGTGTGTGTGTGTGTGTGTGTGTGTGTGTGTGTGTGTGTGTGTGTGTGTGTGTGTGTGTG
>JAOPUL010009021.1:0-10341 GCA_027564515.1 Octopus rubescens
GTGTGTGTGTGTGTGTGTGTGTGTGTGTGTGTGTGTGTGTGTGTGTGTGTGTGTGTGTGTGTGTGTGTGCAGTAGGTGATGGAAAGAAAATGGAATTCACGAAATTGTTTATTATTCACTACGATCGTTTCTACACATCATGCACCGGGCCCCGCGGGTAAGATAATATATAAACAGTTTTTGTGTCTATTTTTCCTTATAAATTTTTGATTCGTTGTAAGTCACCTTATGAGATGAATTGTACATCGTTAACCAGTTCCTCGTGTAGTCGCGTAGCTTACTACAACTACAAAAACGCATTCTAGTAGAAATCAGCGAAACGGAAATAAAAAACGAGACATCTTTTGACATGTCTCCTGATGAGACGTATCCCCACCTTTGAGGCATAGAAACTGTTTATGTAGCATCTCAACCACGAGGCACCGATGCACGATGGGTAGAATCGATCGCAGTGAATAATAAAGAATCTCGTGAATTCCATTTTCTTTCTCTCATTTATATTATAAACTCTACAAACATGATGGAATTCCTGAAGCAAATCCAGTGACATGTATTTTACATACTGTTGATGACATTAGGTAGCCGAATACAGTGAACAGGCATTAAAAGGCATACAACAAGGTGTATACCCGAATATAAAATTATATATACATATATATATATATTAATATAGAAATGAAAGGGTAAATGGTATGGCGATATTTAACAAAGAGGTTTAGTTTAAATTAGATAGGTATAAATAGTCTCTAACGATCGTTTCATATCTTTAAATACCTTACATGAGCAATATTCATTTTACTATATAACATTTCCCTCTCTGATGAAGGGATACTCGGTTTGTGGAATCTTCACTCAGCAAGACGTTCCCACGCCTAGGATATTCCAGAAACGGTCGTTAGAGACGATTTATATCTATCTAAATTAAATTAAACATTTTTATTAAATATCGCCAAACCATTTGCATTTTCATTTTCATCGTAATATATATCTACACGCTCAAGGGGTGACTGCTATTAGTCGATTCTAAAAGTCTGTCAGTATTGCACGTCCTGCTGCAGCTAGAGCCGGTGTTTTAGCGGAATTCCAAATTGAGCCCTATTACCTTGCGTCTCCTGACGTAATTTCCTCATATATATATATATATAAATAGGTAAAGAACAATAAAACACAACAACAGTCTAGAGGACGCACATATAGAATGTATTGAATTCACGCTCGAATGGAAAAAAAAGTACATTGTACGATTCGAGCATAGCTCTTCGTCGGAAAGAGGAGATAAAAGAGTCCGGTGTAAATAGAAGGTCAGGGAACACACGTGTAGATTACATGGCGAAAAATGGCGTGTGTGGAGACAGGAGTGGGTGAAAGTTGGTATTCAAAGCAAGAAGAGCTAGGATGGCCAAGGTGTTTAACTGTGTGTATGTGTGTGCGTGTGTTTGTGTGTGTGTGAGTGTGTGTGTGCGTGTGTATGTGCGTGTCTGTGAGTGATGTATGCGTGTGTAGACGTGACAGTTCAGGGGCAAGTAATGAAAATTAATGCGTTTGCGAGTGTGTATGTGTGTCTGTGTATGTGTGAGTGATGCATGCGTGTGTGGTCGGCGACTTTGGGTAAGAGGTATGTTCGCATGAGTGTGTACGGATTTGTCAGAGTGTGGATTGCCGTGTATGTGTTTGTGTGTGTGTGTGTGTGTGTGTGTGTGTGTGTGTGTGTGTGTGTGTTTATGTCACCCCGTGCGTGTGTGTGTGAAGGGTTTTTTGTGTAAATTAAAGTAGAAAAGGAAAAACAGGATTATGAGTAAATGAGTGAAAACATAAACATTAGAAATTAAGGATTAGGTGAAACCTTAGACGTAAAAATTAAGAAGAATTAGAAGTTAAAATCTTAAAATTTTAATTTAAATTTAAAAATTGAAAATTTAAGATCTAAAACTAAAATGTCTTTTAACTTTGGAAATTAAAAATATATTTTTTGAAAATTTAAAGAATAAGGATTTAAAGATTTGAAAATTTAAAGATTAAAAATTAAGGATTAAAACAAAAATATAATATAATACGATAAAATGACAAAATGATAAAATAATATGATAAAATAGAATGAAATATGTATATAGGCAATTTAATGACAGCGAAAAATCCCTCCTGAAGGAGGCGCTTCTAGAGATCGAAAATAGATTCGAACTCTGCCATGAATAGGAACGTGTAGAAAGATAACAGGGCGGTGGAAAATATAAAAATAATCCAAAAGCCTTCTACAAGTTTGCGAAAGAGTCTGTCTCGGTTACTATAAGATAGGGGCTCTGTTTGAAGAAGACGGCTCGCTAACTGCGGACTCCAAGAGGAGAAGTGCTAAATAAGCAATTCCAGAGTGTATACACCTCTCCACGAGGAACCATGCAAGTGGGCGAGGCTAAAGAGTTTTTTCAACACTGCAGACCTACATAGGAAGGAGGCAACCATCGATTACATTGATATAAAAGAGGAAGATGTAAAATCGGTCATTGATGAGATGACTTCAAGCTCAGCGACGGGCCCGGATGGATTTTCAGTGGTTCTCCTAAAAACATGCAAGAAGTCTCTTGCAAAACCACTACATATGCTTTTTTCAGAGTTTCCTTGCGTGTGATAAACGCCCCAAACTGTTAAAGAATGGTATCATATGCCCTGTCCATAAAGGGGTAAGTAGAGCAGATGCTAAAAAATGAAAGGCCTATCTCTCTAACTTTACATGGTAGCAAAGTCATGGAACGCATTGTTTGAAGGAGACTGGTCACGTTCCTGAAAGAGAATAGTTTGCTCACAAACACACAACATGGTTTCGGCCCAAGGTGGAGCTGTATCACATAACTACAAAAAACATTACGACTGGGTACTGAGACATTAGCTCCATGACCTTGCTAACTGCAGCTCAACCACTTAAATGTGGATGTGATATTTCCAAGGCCTTTGACAAAGTTGATCATGAAATGATATGTCACACAACTACGTGATCTCGGTATCACTGGAAATCTAGGGGAGTGGCTGCACGACATTTTAAAGGACAAAAGCCAGACATTTTCAGCCAATGGTGCTCTCTCTGGGGACACATCAATATGAAGTGGAGTTCTTCAAGGAACTGTACTGGGACCATTACTATTTGTAGTGGCTATCTCAGACATGCTCTCAGTCTACAATCAGAATAGGTGGGTATCAAAATCCCAGAATTAGAATCAGTGTGTGATTTGGAAATCCGCATGAAAAATGTTGCAACATTCCATGAGCATATTACCAAAATAGCAACAATGTGCAGGCTAGTAGCTGGATGGATACTTAGATCATTCAGAACCATAATGAAACCTTCGCGTTGTGCCTTTAGCCCTGAGCTCCGCAGCCACTGATGGGTGTGCTTCTGGTCTACATCAGCTTCTTTGCTACGGGCCACGTAGTTGCCGTGCAGAGGTTTCTCCTCCTACCTATTAGCAGTGCGCTTCTTTATTTGCCATTAATTTCACCTTTGTTGCAACAACATTTGCCGCCCTTAACTCAGGTTGTTCAGTCTGGGTATCATGCATGAGATGAATAGCAAATGTTTTGCTTTCGTTTATGACAGAATGACGCTTCTTACGCCTCTCGTGATTGTCAATGAGCTTTAGTATCCAGTAATTTGTGGTGTCAAGATATTTGGCCAGTCCAATTGTGGTAGTTTTGTTCAAATTGGATCAAGCCTCGACCTCTTTTGGCTCTGGAAAGGTAAAGATGATACACGCCTGCCTTTGGGTGGTGCATCTTATTACAACTCAGCAGCTTAAGTATTTTTCTGTCAATATTCTTTACTTCACTCATATTCCAGTTTAACACATTGTAGCTATAAGTAACAACTGAACATGCTAAAGAATGTTAGGCTAACACCTTTTTACGTGCCTTTAGCTCAGATTTCAGGTCTTCTCGAACTCTTCTATAATATTCCTTCCTGATCCTCTCTTTTATGTTTGCATGGTGAATACCAGAACCTTCATTTATTCCTAAATATTTGGAGGTTTGTTCCTGCTCAAGATCTCTTATGTGTGTGTCAACATCTAACACGACTGAATTTGTGGTCTTCAATTTCCTTTTCTGGAAAGTGGCCTTGGCATATTTCTCAAGACCAAACTCCACCCCGATGCCATCACTGAATGCTTTTACAGTACGTAATAAGCCTTCAAGTTCATTATCATCTTTGCCATAGAGTTTTAAGTCATCCCTATAAAATAGATGGCTTATTTTCTTATTGTCAATTTTATACTCTTACCCTGTTCCGTTAAGTTAACTTGTAAGGAGTATTAGAGCTATGCAGAATATTAGGAGTGAAAGTGAGTCACCTTGAAAAATTCCACAGTTGATGTTAATATTGTTTAAAGCTAGTACCCCATTAGAGTGGAATAATTGGAGATTCGTATTCCAGAACGACATATTATGCTTCAGAAAGTTTAAAATTGCAGGAGAAATTTTGAAAATGTTCAACAATTTCAAGATCCATGAATGCAGTATGCTATCAAAAGCCTTCTTGTAATCAATCCATGCGGAATTGGGATTTCTGCACTTGTGACAATTCTCAAGGATCCTGCGATTAATTAGGAGTTGATTTTTTCATCCGTATGAGCCTAGACGGCACCCGTTTTGTTCAGTGGGGAAAATATCGTTGTGTTCCATAAATTCATCTGTGTTCTCCACAAGGATAGATGTTAGAATTATATAAGTGATGGATAAACAGGTTATGGACCGATAATTTTTTTTAAAACATTGGTTTCATTATTCTTTGGAAGTAGGTAAGTAATATCACTTGCTAATCAGTCAGGTGGTTTTTTGTGGGTGGGGGGTGTCTCATAATTTCATTGAACAGCTGAAATAACTTTCCGTGTGCGCATGTGAGCAATGAGAGCCAAAAATTCAGCACCTTATTTTTACCGGGTGATTTCCATTTATGGACCTTCGTTTGTGTCTGTTACTGTAATGTCTTCCCATGCTTGTTCTTGTAAATTTTGGTAAATTCCTTCTGTGCGTCTAATCCAATCTGCAATATCATTGTACCTCTTCTCATCACTCCAAATCTTTTTCCAAACGTTTTCAACCTATCCATGGGAGGGAAGACGTCAACGGTTATTTTCTCCTTCTCTATTTCGCTGTAGAATCTTTTGGCATCGGATGTGAACAGCTTATTTTGCTTGTAAAACTTGTTTCTCTTCTCAAATCTTTGTATTCTTCGAGCTTTTGCTTGAACTTTTTGTTTCAGCGTTTATTTTATTGATATCAGTTCTTTTCTTGGTGAGAATCCATATTTTCTCTTCATGTTTCTTCCTTTTCTGGATCTTACATCATTTCCACAGATTAGTTAATTTAATATTGATATTTCCCATATTATGAATTCAATCTCTTATTCAATTGTACTTATCCAGGTTGGATTTCTTCCCAGGTTTGGTTTTCTTTGTTTTTTCAGAGCCATACATCTGGTTTCAATTACTCTAGCAAATGCGTAAATAATTTAATTTAACTCAGTATAATCAGGTTTTAATTCTTGTATGATTTCATTTGTTACATAGTTGCCAATTTTAATTTCTTTTTTTATTTTGGTTTGTATTTGAGAGTTTATGAAGAGGTCTTCTATCATTCATACTTTTATGTCTTACAACTTCTAGCGTATACAGGATTTTCTGCTTCATTTCTATCATAGACTCTGTGTTCTTCAGAAAATGTGTGATCCTCAAATACTGCTGTTTTATCACTTTCCTGGCTATCTTTATAAAGTTCATTAGAATTTCTTATATCGTCAGGCATTTGCGTGCTTTGGTCTGAAGGCAGGTTTTCAATTAAGACTCGTGTCGGGCTATTCTCTTCAACTGATTCTTCATTTCCTTCATGTCTTATATTTAGGTCATTTTCCGTTGCGTGTTTGAACGCGCTTATTTCACTTTTATGTGAGTTTAATAATTCTAAAGATAACCCTCCTAACATTTTCTAACTTGTTCTCGTCCAGATAGGGTCTACTCTCTTGATTTCTACCGTTACTACCCTCTCCTCAAGGTGTGAATGTTACAACTAGCTCACAACTGCCTCTTTCCTCCGACTCCGGCTTCACAAAAGCAAAAACCTCTTCGAAAGCCTTTGTCGGGGAGAATAGAAGACTGAGAGTGAAATGGATAGAGGCCGGCCCAAATTGAAGCCCATAAGACACGACGGTGAAAACCAAAATCCGTCACAGAACCAAATACAAAAATCAACACCAACATCAACACCCTATCTCAACAAGAAAACCTAATTTTACAAATCTTTAACAACCACAAAAAATCACCAAGAAAACAAAAAAGAGACACCCAAAAAGCAATAGAGACCAACAGTCACCCTCTCGCGTACGTACTTCCTTCATCAACTTCACTGTTGTTCATAAGAGCAACATTGAATTGATTGAAGAAGTTGTTAGTAGCGAAAAAATATTGTTACAAGTGGTGAGGGTATTGCTAAACTCATCCCAAAATGTCCGGCGGACAGACTGCGTATCTGGATTTGAAACAAAAATTCCTCCAGGACATTAGAGCGTTTACTAAGTACCCCCAAAAAACATAGTAGAATAACCCTTCCCTCACTGCCTTCTCAGCCAAAACGAAGTTTGTTGCAACAGTCATCCGCGAAGACCAAGGTAAATAAATAACTCGTTTCTATCTTCTCTAATCTAAATGGCTACACTTAGATAAGGTTGTGTAAATTTTCGGGACCTGGGTTCGGTTTGGAAGCAGGATCACCTGTTCAACGATCTCAGGTCCCTTGATTTAGATATGACTGGCATTAGTGAGACGAGGATAGCCGGGAAGCATGCTCTACCATCCATTTTCGAAGTCTACGAGATATTCTCATCTTGTGGTCTGTCGGGAGCGGACAGCAGCGTAGCAATACTATTTCGGAAATCCTTAGGTCTCAAGATAAGGGCAGACTTCTTAAAACCCAGACGGTAAGTTGGTATCCCTAGATGTGAATGGCAGTGACGGTGGTGGGTTTAGACTGGGTTTGGAAGGCCACATTTTTTCAGGCGTCTAGAAACATATCTGGAAACGTCTCGTACTTTAGTACTAGTGGGAGATTGGAATAGTATTTTTGTCGCACGGAAGGACTGTGTGGGTCTAGTACATAGAAGAAGGGGACTGCAAAATCCTCGCAAGCATGCCCAGAAGCTTCCTGCTGTCTGACAGATATCGATTGGAAATTACCTATTGTGCCAGTGTGGACATGGTGCAACCACATCGGGTCATCCAGATCTTATCTAGATAGAGTATCTAGATAGAGTATCTAGATAGAGTATTAGATCAGCGGATAGGGAGAGCATAGGTTGTCCAGAATTCAAATTCTCAGATACACAGACCACAAATGTGTGATCCGCTCAGTCGATTTAGATATAACCTGTAGACAGGGACCCGGTTACTGGAAGTTGAACTACAGAGACCGGATTAGCGAGCTAGTTAAACGGCAGTTGACGGGGTCAACAGCAGGTGGTGGATCGCCCTGAAGAAGGCGATTAGAGTAGAATCGATAGTATTTAGCAAAATGTTAGCAATAGAAAGAAATAGATTAGTGGGAGAACTAGTTACCAAACTAGAACAGGCGATTAGTAAAGGCATCGCGACTGACGTATTAACGGCGAGGATGGCTCTTGACCATTTCTTTGAGGTGAAACACGAAGGCTGCGATGTCAGAGCTAACGCCCGTGCGCTAAAATACGAGGGAACTAAAATCGTCCGGTAGGCGCGAATGGTGGAGACGTGACGTGGCAACAAAACCACGATAGGGTATTTGAGAGATCGAGATAGGCGAGTGTTACCCTCTGTTCCCAGTAGATGTGTGCGGTTTTCCAGAAAAATTTCGCGCAACTCTTTGGTGAGGCGATGGGTCGACGACGGTAGCGGAATTTAGTTCGTACCTGAATGGCCTGCCGCAGCTCTCGGCAGCGGACGTGAAGTTCGGCAATAAGCCGATAACGGCCACTGAAATACGGAAGGCGATGAGTGATTGCACACATCGCAAACCGCCCGGTTTGTATAGTCTGCTTTGTGAATGCTATGTGTTCATACCAGACTTTTTGCGCGGCCTCTTGGCTGACGTCTACCGGAACTGGCAGCAGAACGGGAGAATTCCTAGTGCTGTTAGCCGGGGTGTGGTGACGCTGCTGAGGAAGGACGCCAACAATGGGGAGGTGCTAGGGAATTTTCGGCCCTTAACTCTGCTAAACACATTTTAAGATTTTAGCGAAGTTGTTAACAAAAAAGGCTGGCGATTGTCGTTGGTAGTGTGGTTGGGAAAGCACAAACGTGCCCAATACAGAACAGGTCTATCCACAACAACCTTATGTGATACACCATAGAGAGGGCGGAGACAAAATCTGGCTTCGGTGGGGCCCTGATCAATTTGGATCAGTCAAAAGCATTCGATTGTATCGACCATCGCTACTTGGAAGCCGTCCTGAAAGCGGCCGTTTTCGGACACGTTTTCAGAGGCTGGTTCACTGCAATGCTCAGCGACAGCTGCTCGGTGGTCAAAGTAAACGGCCACCTATCGGAACCGTTTGGCATCGCACGCTCGGACCGTTCCCACTGCCACCTGTCCTGTACGAGCTGGTTCTCGAGCCACTGCTCCGGAAATTAGAACAGTTGAGGGGCACCCATTCGAACTGGGACACAGGAGGGCAGTGTCGGCTTTCGCGGATGACGTCACCTTCATGGTGCCCACGCCTCCGAAGTGGAGACGGTCGGCTCCATTCTAAATGAATATGAGTCGGTTGTAGGGGCCAAGATGAACACTGAGAAGTCGGTAGGCTTGCGGTTGTACATCTGGAGTGGAAGGTCGATGCCATCGAACGATGGACTGATGGGCCAGTTAAACTGCTCGAGGTCAGTTTGGTCCCGATTTGCAGGTGGATAAGAACTGGGAGCAGGTGACGAACAGGGTAGCCAGTCTTACCCAGAGGTGGGCTGAGAGGAAGCTGTCCCTGAAAGGTCGGGCATAGGTGGCGAATGCCTACATCGCCTCCATCATCATTTACCGCTTGACCGTCGTGCCTTGCCCCAGATACCGCTTGCTTAGGTTGGAGCGTCTCTTGTTTATTTTCTTGTGGAAGAGATGAGTTCCAATGGTCAGTCTGCTGCCAGCTCCCTCTGCTGTGGCTTCTGATGCGCAGACACGCGCTCAGGTTGTGCCTCCTGCAACGATTTCTAGACGGTGAACGTGTATGGGCTCCATTCGTTAGGCTGGTCTTTCCGCAGCTCGTCTCTTTGATGGAGCTGCAGTCCTGGGTGAAGGATAGAGCGATACTGGGCGCCTGGCATCTAGAGTGTCGACAGCCGCTCACTGTCCTCTACCAGTCGGGTAATAGGATCGGTGGATTTTCCAATTTAGTGATATATAGAAGATTAGTACCGGGGAAGTGCGCCGACGTCCTAGGGGAGGACCTGGGTGTCCATGAAAACGAACTCGCTAGTCTGTTCCGGAGGACTTTCCGGTCGGGGACTAATATGGAAAATGTCCAGATGTCCTTGGCCTGGTAGTGCTACCGGAAGGCTGTACCTGTTCGAGATAAATTCTACAGGCACGGATTTGGTGTCAGATGGGCTCGTCCGTGGTTCGCGCAGACCGACGAAACCGTTCTGCATGCACTCTTTCAGTGTCCGGGCATTGCTGACTTGTGACGTTATGTCAAACAGCTGCTGACGACATGACAATGTGGCAAGAATGATGCATTGGGAGCTCTGTGGAAATCACTGCCTACAAAGAGCAAAGACGTTGTATGACCAAATCCCAGAAGTCGTTACCGAGAATGAAGATTGCAAAATCCTGTGGAATGCAATGATTCTGAGTGACCCTCAGATCAGACAGCAGAAATCTGATATTGTTGTGGTGAATAAAAAAGCAAGATATTGCATGATAATAGGCACAGCCTGTCCCGGTGTCAACAGGATTTAAAAGAGAGTGAAGAAGAAAAACTGAATAACTATGACGATTTGAAGTGGGAAATACGCAGGTTGTGGGCAATGAAGAGAGTGGACATGATACCAATAGTGATTGGCGTGCTTGGAAGTATTAGCACTCAACTACCAACATGGCTCAAGAAGATTGGTATAAATGTAAAGATTGAACATATACAAAAAACCATCATTGCTTTGTAATGCAAGAATTATCTGCAGGGTTCTCGAGGCATAATCAGAGAGAGTTTCACTTTCATCTGAAGGCTACGGACAGGTGACACTTTACATCAAAATGAGCTTAGAGTTTTAATAAAATAATAATAATAATAATAATAATAATAATAATAATAATAATAATAATAATAATAATAATAATAATAATAAT
>JAOPUL010009040.1:0-10340 GCA_027564515.1 Octopus rubescens
CACACACACACACACACACACACACACACACACACACACACACACACACACACACACACACACACACACAACATCTTACTCGTACTTCACTCGGAATCTCCCACTTTCACAGAATTCGTTTTAAAAAATTCAGCGGAATCTATACAAAAACAACACAAACAGCCACAATAACACGAACAACAAACACAACCACAATAATACCTCTGAACACATCGGCAGTAACAGCAATGGCAACAACATTAACAATAACTCAAATTACCACCACAACAACAACGTTAGTAGTAAGGTCATATACGAGCACACAGACACACACACACACGCACACACAAAAAGAACTAACAAAACAAAAAAACAATAAGTCACAAGGTCATTTTCAAATTAAGGGTCACAGACCACGGCAACAGTCACGGATGACGAAATTCAAGTGAAGGATGATCCATCAAGTACAACAACAACAACAACAACAATGACACAGAGGAGAACGAACACACAAATACAGAAAGGCACCAACACGAAAGAGAGAAAAAAAAGGAAAGGTCCCAGAATAACAGCAGCAGAAGTAATGCTGATGGAGGGGAGGTCAACAGAACGAACGATACAAAGACTTCTCTCCTTCGTTTCCTCTCATTCTTTAACTCTCTCTTTATATTTTATTTTCCCCCTTCCTTCCTCTTACATCCTATCTATCTACTTCCCAGTTGTTTTCCATTTTATTTTTTGTTTTTGTTTTTGTGTTTTCCTTTGTTTGCCAAGCTTGTTTTTTGTTTTTTTTAATCCTTTTTAAAGGGGGGGGGATTTTCGTTCAAACCACCCCCCATGTGTTCCTCATTTATTCTCCCAAGCGTTTCTGACAACCTGCTTCCGCAGAGAGTTCCCCTATCCGGACGGCATCGATACACCTTTTTACACAGACGCAGTTCAGGTTGCGCCCTCGCGCCTTCTCATGTGTACCCCCCCCCCGGCCCTCCGCTACTCAGTCGGACGACCTATGCCGCTTCTGCTCCATGCTAAATCGTCGCAAGAAGGACAGAAATTGCTCCGATTGCAACGATTACCACCATCTTTCCTGCGTCAAGCTCACCCACCGCACCTCTGATAGCCTAAACCAGTGGCTTTGCGCGAGCTGCCTAGCCTCCGGTGGCCTTATTTCCCACTCCCTCGAGGAGCGGAACCCTCTGTGGGGCCCAATGATGATCTGGCCCCGCTCTGCTCGGACGACGACCTAGCTTTGTTATCCCATCTGGGGCAGTCCTTAGGGCCCCCAAGGCTGCTCGCGCCTTCTTGGCCGAGGCGCTAGCGTCTTCCATAGTCCAGGCACTTGCCAACGGCAGCCCGCAAGACTGGAATCATCTACTCCAGTTCACGACCCTCGTTCTGGGACTCCCGAACATAGTCGAGGGTTCCGTCTCTTCCCCCTCCCTGCCCCCACTCCTACCCCCTCCCTGACCACAAGACTCAGACACAACGTCTCCGTCTTCAGCCACCTCTACCAACCGGATCCCCTCTCCTCTCGGGCTGCCCACCGGAACCGACGCCACGTCCACAGGACCCTTCCAATTGTGCCAAAAGTCTTCGCGCCCTGGTCAACCGGAAGCTCATTGAGAGCGAGATTTCTGCCGCAGTGCGCGTGCTGACCTCCAGCAACACGGTCCTCGCCCCCACACTGGACCTTCTGGAAGCCCTCCGTCACAAACATCTGGATCCCTCGGCAGACTTCAGGGCCTTCCAAACCCCCGATAGAGCCACGGTCATGATCGCGTCTAGCGACGACGTGGTTGCCTCCCTGTGGTCCATCCCTGCAAGCAGCAGTGGTGAAGTCGATGTGCTGCGACATGCTCACTTCAAAGACTTCATCCCTCCACAATCCGCCGAGGCGTGTACACACTTGCTCCACTCCATCACCACCCTGATAATGGGTATTCTCCACGCGGAACTCCCACGCCATGCCCGAGATCTCCTCTTCTCAGTCAACTTGATAGCGCTGAGGAAAAAGGATGGAGGCATCCGTCCCATAGTGGTGGGTAACGTCTTCCGTCGTCTTCCGGCCAGGCTGTCCTGCAGATCAGCGAGTGACGACTTGATGAAGGCTCTCAGCCCTGTCCAGCTGGGGGTAGGAGTCAAGAACGGCTGCGAGTCTGCGGCTCATGCCACCAGATGCTTCGTATACCGCTCGCCTCCCTCGTTCCCTCGCATCCTATTGAAGCTGGACATTAAAAATGCCTTCAAAAGCGTTAGACGGGACCACGTCCTCGACACTTGCCTTAGACTCACTCCCTCGCTCTATCCACTCGCATATCGTGTCTACAGCACCCCCAGCTCCCTCATGGCCGCCGACAACAGCATCACCACCTCTGCAGGTGTTCAGCAGGGCGACCCGCTTGGTCCGCTCGTTTTTGGCTCTCACAGTCGACGACGTCGCTCGATCGGTCCGCTTGCTCTTTAACGTTTGGTATTTGGACGACGCGACCCTGGGGAGGGGGGTACTGAGTCCATCTTCAGAGACCTCCTGCAGATCATCCCGCCCCTCAAGCTTCTCGGGCACGAGATCAACCCGTCCAAGTCGAAGGTGATTAACGTGAGCTACGGCGAGGCAGAATTCCGAGTCACCGTGCTCAACATGCGATACATCTTGACGGGGACCGGCTGACTCCCAGCTACGCGGTCCACATCCTCAGCTACCGAATCCTTCGAAAAGTCATACAGGAGAGCCTGGGATTAACCTCGAGGACCTCTCCAGATTAACGGAGAGACTGCGACTCATTGACTCGCACCCGGCGCTCTTCCTGTTCAGGAATTGCTTTGCCCTGCAGAGACACCTTTTCTCGCTGCTCAGTGCACCTTTTCACACGTACACTTTGACCGCGAAATCCAGCGCAGTACCGAACTGATCTGCACTGTCAGTTTCGGCAACGCTGGTTAGCTGCAAGCCAAACTGCCCATCAGACTCGGCGGCCTTGGTCTGGGATCGGCGGTGAACCTGGCTCTGCCGGCCTGCCTCTCTTCGGTCTCTTCCAGCCACAACCTCCTTGGCGACATAATCCACGTGTCAGACGTGACGGATGTCGACCAGTTACCCGGGCCAGCCCTTGCCGCTTGGACCGCTCTAGTGGTCCCCCAGATCAAAAATATCCAACGTAACTGGGACGACATCCTAGGCAATCCACCCTGGAGCGGCTAGAGGCAACACTCGACCATTACCATCTCGCCTGCTACTGTTCCGCTTCGCAGCCCAATAGTGGTTTTTGGCTCTATGCGGTGCCCTCCTCATCTACCGGCACCCTTGTAGATGATGAGTGCACCCGCATCGGGGTGGCCCAATGCCTCGGTCTCCGTGTATGCGAGCCACACCAATGTTGCTGCGGAGCGGAAGTAGACCTATTCGGCCTGCATCTTTTGTCCTGCAGCCTTAACTCGGACCGATTCCCCCGACATGCGGCCTTGAATAACATTGTCAGAAGAGGCCTCGAAGCGGCTGGCTTCCCATTCCAGCTTGAGCTTGCAGGTCTCGATCGCTGGGAAGGTAAGCGTCCAGACGGGATAATCTCCTTCCCATTCGAGGGAGACAGATCCCTAATCTTGGAAGTGACGTGCAGCACCAACCTCACCGCTTCTGACGAAAAAAAAACCGGCGTCGCAACCCGCAACGCGGAAGAGAAGATGGTCCGTATGTGCAGGAGACTGGCCTGCCGCTATCAGTTCGTGCCGGTGCCCGTCGAGATGTCTGGCGTCGTCCTGGGTCCTCGAAACACAGCCTTCTTCCACCAAATAGGGTCTGCTGCAGCCAGCCAGGAGAAATGAGCCTCGCGAAATGGAGTGACTACTGCAGCGAGTGTCGCTGACCATTCTCCGTGGCAACGCCAACGCGGTCATTACTGCTGGGCGCGGCTGAATCCCCCTCTCCTGGGAACCGTTCCGCTTTTGCTGCCTGCCCCCCTTCTTCTCTCTCTACATTTCTTCTATTTGTTTTTTTCCCGTTCTTTCATCTTTTTTCTCTTTTCCGTTTTATTCTAATGTATTATTAATTTATGTATATAACTTATTTGTACAATTTATGTTTACAAATTATGTGTACAATTTATGTTTATAACTTATGTATACAATTTGTGTGTACAATTTATGTTTACAACATATGTGTACAATTTATGAGTACAATTTATGTTTACAATTTGTGTGTACAATTTTTGTGTACAATTTATGTTTACAAATTATGTGTACAATTTATGTCTAGAATTTATGTGTACAATTTATGTGTACAATTTATATGTACAAATTATTTGTAGAATTTATGTGTACAATTTATGTGTACAATTTCTGTCTAGAATTTACGTATACAATTTATGTATACAATTTGTGTATACAATTTATGTATACAATTTATGTATACAATTTATGTATACAATTGATGTACACAATTTTTGTATACAATTTATGCTTAGAATTTATATACACAATTTATGTATACAATTTATGTATACAATTTATGTATACAATTTAGGTATACAATTTATGGATACAATTGTTGTACACAATTTATGTATACAATTCATGTATACAATTTATGAATAAAATTTATGTATACAATTTATGTATACAATTATGTTTACAATTTCTGTGGACAATTTATGAGTACAATTTGTGTATACAATTTATGTATACATATTTCAGCAGAATTAAACGTTTGTTTTTCAAATATATTTTCAGGATTCCCTTATAAGCCATTTGTTTCAGAATTTACTTGTAAGGGAAATTTTAGTATCATAAAACAAGGTTTCGTAAGTCAAAAATTCTTGTTTAAATGCTTGATAATGTAGATTCAATTTGATGGAGATAAAGTGTTATGCTTGTTCGTTCTGGAGATACGTTTTGTATTTATTCCGGTTATGAAAGCAGCGAAGCTTTGGTGCAACTCTAGCTAATTTTCACGCTATTTTAAATCGAATATTTTAGGAAACATATAGTCAATAGTTAGATGCCTATTTATCTCATAACCATTTAAAAGAATCCTTGCATTGTTCAAAACATATTAGAACAATAATTCGGATTATGCTGCAGAATATTTTTGTTTTCTTTTTATGCGTTGGTTATTGCTACTGTTAGACATTGATACATTTAAGTATCATGATAATAATGAGAAAACATTTAGACTTTACCACGGAAAAAATGATGATTGATAAATATCTTAACTTGATGAATAAATCCATCATAAAGATATTAACTATACTTTTTAAAATGATATTAATATGCTACTTTATATTTTTCGATTTACCACGCTGATAGTAACTACCTTCATCTATATGAAGTGTTATATCTCAGATATTAATTATACCTTCAATCGTATCTCGTGAGAACGTGAATTTCAACATCACTTAATATCTTGCTTCCGAACACTATTATTTTCATGGTTTGTTATATTTTACAAAATCAACATGTCTCCATTGACATTAAATTACAAGTAAAATTTCATTTAAAACTCTCTGAATTTTCCTTTCATCTATCGACGAAATCATGACATACCGTTGAATGAGTGTATTTAGAGTTGTTGGGGAATACTTTTGTAATGCAGCTTCACTACTTCAATTGGATGAAGCAAGGGAAATGTCAAAGTTACAGTTTTGATTTCAGATTTGTTTAGATTCTAAATAGCACGCCTAAATGCAAACACGTGTACACATACACAAATAGGTATATATGAATTACAAAAATACTCTGCTATCATTAATGCTATTAGCATTAACATTGAAGTATATAAAGATTTTCATTATTGCATCTCATAATACAATATATTTGGTAGATTAAGAGTGTATCACGTAGTTCGACTATAATTCCAAACAACTTTATTTGAATGCCAACTTATATGTGAAGTATTATATTAATCGACGTGTAACGCACAGTAAATCTTGGAAACATTTTCTGTAAATTGATTTGCAAATATTCCTTTCACAGTCGTCATACATTGACTCGCAATCATCCATTGATGTGGCTGTTCTTAACATTATCGAAAGTAATCTGTTCAAGGTATCTAACAAAATAATACGGAGTAAATATACTACAATACTATTATTATATTTTATGACTGAATGAAACATATCACATTTATTTATGCTTATGTCACATGTTTCCTGTGAATACTTCACTGAAATCTATCAGCACATTGCGAACAATAAATACATTATGACTGGATTGGAGGTAAGGGAATCGACCTAAAAACCAGAAAATGTTTAATAGAGAATTATAAAGTTAGTGATATGCAAACCATTGAAGTTATCTTTATCGAGTAACTCGTCACCTTAATGATTATAGATACAAACATAAAGAGAGATGTCATTGATGTAGCATGATTTTATTTAGTGCAAGTAAATGTAGCTTGCATTCAATTGTCAATAAATGCTGTATTGTTGAATAATTAAGCATTTGGATCACATATTTGGGATTTTTTCTCTCCCCCACCACCGTGTATGGTTTATATATGCATGAGATTTATGTGCGTGTGTATCTATCTATAACTGTGTACATATGTATATATGTATGTACGTAAGTATGTGTTTGCGTGGTTGTATGTGCCTCTGTGTGTGTGTTTGTTATGTTATGTCTCGGGTGTTTTCATTTCCCTTAAGATCTTCAAACTATAAACTAAATTCATAATGTTCAGAAAAAATAATTACTGCATGATAATTAAAAAGCATGAAAACCAATTCTGTTTCATGTGCTTTGCATTTATTCATCGTCGTAAAATCATGTTCTACTCTAATGTTGATGCATATAATGGCTACTTTCTGTAAAATTAGATATTTTTTAAACAAGTTTCTTTCTTGAAAACTTGTAAATCTTGAAAGTAAACCAATAGAATAATTGCATATTAACAGATTTAGTTTTTGGTTTCCTTAATGAAAAATAATATTCTTCAAACATCCACATGTAAATGACTTTTAGATATTGGAATTCCTGGAAATGTTCTTTCAAGCTATATAACCCATGTCTATAGATGGAAGTATATTCGAACAGTCTTGAGAGATTCCCAAGTAAAATCGAGTATATATTACCTAGAAAAATATATTGAAATTTCGAATTTATTTTTCTGACATTCATTAAATAAGAAGCATGAATATGTGCTGATGTCGATTTAATTAGTTACCCTTAATGTTGTTCCATATATAATTGGAAGAATAATTATTTAATCATTATTAAGCATTATAATTATTTAGTATCACACAAAAATTAAATTTTTTTCCATTGATGTTTTCGACTTGGTACAGCATTGTATGAGTTATTGTGCATGATCTCAAATATTCCAGAAGTTATACTCCATCTTAAAACGTAACCTTCCAGATATTCCTCTGGTTAATTTCTATAGTAATTAACAACATATATGCAAAATACTAACTCATTTATTTCGTTTCGTCTATTTTGGTGGTATATATATTCAAGCCATTCCAAAATACCCATAAGTAAGACGACCATATATTAATAAACGGATATATCCAGTTTTCATTTCAACATTCACCATATTAATCATTTTGTTATATGTAACATAATCAGTCTGGATTTATAGGTATTTTCATAGGATTAGCTTATTAATCTACAGGATTATGTCTGATGTTCTGCTATCATTCAATAGTTCAAATGTTCGTGTTTATATCTTTAACGTATATCGTAATATTTAATATAGCTTTTCCTTGGCAAGTTCAAAGTTATAATATTAACGAGGGATTAATTCTAGGTGAAACGAAATATGTTACTAAAATCCCATTATTCATGCGTATCTTTTTACCTAGCTTTCGAAATACTGCATACCCTCTTCCAATTATTGATTCACTTCATCTATATTACCATTTCAGAATGTCTCTTTTATAATACGCTTCACCCCCACCTCCCCCCACATTCACACAAAAACAAAACATTGTGTCAAGATTCCTCAAGTATTTGTATAAACTTACACAATTTAATAACGGAAGTATTTCATTTCTCATTTTATTCATCTGATTCTGAAGTTTAATGTTATGAAAATAATCCTCTCATTCCATCATATATTATCTAGGATTATAAATTATTGCCGCGCATCAGTCCTTTTTTACAGTCTTGTCTGAGCACTGTATACCATTCAAAGGAAATAATGTTACTGCCCCAGGAATTTAAGTAGCTGCAAAGATGGCGATATTTATTGAAATCTGTCAGTTGCTTTAATTTAGTCCTTAATAATGTTAAGTTAATATCTAGTGGCTCTTTGGACAGCTAGAATTGGCGCTGATTGACTGGTGACATAAGTTTGAAACTAATCCGGTCGAAACTCTTTTCCGTCCAATCCATAAGCTATTTATAAAAATATGCCATAATCATTTCTGTATATATCAACTTTTAGCTAATATCATAATATTGTCCATAAAAAAGTATACGAAGATGAATAACATGAGAAATATTTGTTTTATCTCATATTTATTCCGTTTAATTTCAGGAAAATCAGTATAGAGATAATTCCTCAATAGGACTGTCTTTGCGAAATATTTAATTTGTATGTTCAATCCATCATAAACTATGCAATAACATTTTTAAGTTAAATTCTTTGTCAAAAAAGAGACGTGATGTAGATATTCAATTTCCCATGAGAAACTATTATAAGGATCTCTAGAATTATCTTTCTTAAAATGTTTGTCATCAAAGCAAATAATATTGAGTTTGCTTTATAAAATACAAACAGCAAGTGATAGCGATTTCGCTACTTTACATCCGTTAGTACAAATGTCAATTATTATAAGTAATCCTTATGCAAACGTCTTATGATAATCTATGTGTCATTACAACTATCAGTCGAAACAAAGTAGTGTTTGATTGTCTCAAAAGGTTTTTGTTCTTGCCCATTATTAAATTGCTTTTACAGCAAGAATCCTATCATTTTAGACGAGAGTCATTCAATCTAGTCAATTTTGATTATCAGCATATTTGTTTCCGTTGAATTTCAAAGGAGTAAGGGATGTGGAGGCTGTAGTATATCTAAGCGTGACTTCTTGCTATGACTCTTTAATATTGGTTTCAAATTTTGGCACAAGGCCAATAACTTTGGGGGAGGAGGTAAGTTAATTACATCGATCCCAGTACTTAACTGGTACTTATTTCATCATTCCCGGGGGGATAGAAGGCAAAGTCAACCTCAGTGAAATTTGAATTCCGACCATAAAGACGGACGAAATGTTGCTAAGTATTATTCCCGGGGTGCTAACGATTCTGCCAGCTCACCGCCTTATGATCTATTAATATAGCAATAGAAAATTAACAGTAAAGAATTTCACATTATAAATATGTGTCAAACACAATGTTACAAATGTACACATTTTCCTTTCTACGAAAAACGTAATCAATAACTAAATACATGGTTAAATAATCCTTTCTATTCTGGGCACGAAGGCCCGAACTTTTGGGGGAGGGGAGTAGTCAATTTTATCGACCCCAGTTCGTAACTGGAACTCACTTTATCGACCCCGGAAGGATGAAAGGCAAAGTCGACCCCAGCGGCATTTGAACTCAGAACGTAAAGTCGGAAAAATTGCCGCTATGCAGTTCTCCCGGCGCGGTAACGATTCTGCCAGCTCGCCACCTTACACATGGTTAAATAAGAAAATCATAATTTACGGGATGCACAAATATATTTGTTATAGTTGGATCAAAACGAAATAAAAGAGAAAAAATACATTTATGTTTATATAAAGAACATTCTCCTTGCTATTTTCTCGTTTCCATCAACTGACTGAATTATAGTCAGTCCACTTAACACACCCGCCATTTAGGTGTATTCTCCTTTTGCTAGATACGTATTGGCGTATATCAGGCTTAACATATATCTACCTTCAAATTATATTAAGCGCTAAAAAACGATTTCTTCCTTAATTGCAGTTGTATATAATTACACAAACTCTATTTGTTTCTGTTTTTGTATGGTTTATGTGGTTCTCAAATGCAGCACAGAAGCCCCCACACACACACACACACACACAAACACAAACACATGCATACACATACATTTATTTAGAACTACAACTAAGAAAGAAATTCAATGGGGAAAGGGGGATGTTGTTGAGTGATAAAGATATAAGATTGAAACGTGTGTAAGGGACGGAAAGGGGAGGGGAGAATGGAGACATAATGAGATAAAGTATGTGGGCAACATGTATGTGTAAATCTATATATAATTCTAGGTTTCGCACAAATTATCTCTAAGACTTTTTGACACCCTCAAACTACAATTTGTGTGGTAAACTGTTTGCATTCCTTTTGGGAATTCGACTATTGTACTTGTTATGTCTTATTGACATCTCATTTGTGTGTGTATATATATATATATATATACATAC
>JAOPUL010009070.1:0-10338 GCA_027564515.1 Octopus rubescens
TAAATTCACTCGAGGACAGCACCTCCCTCTCCACCCTCACTTTCCTTTTCAAGTAAAACTTGAAAAAGTCGATGAGGTCTCTAACAAAGAGGAATGTATCTGCCCTCGTGCCTTTCAACCTCGTCCACCAAACAACCTCTTTCACCACAGCCACCAGGCAAAGGAAAACTGCCTTACCTGCCGGCTTAAAGCAGGGTGGTGGGGCAACCATTACTATGGACTCGGCCGATAGAGGGATCCGTCCCATACGTGATAGCAGCTGTTCAAAATAACCCCACAAGTCAGCAATGCCCGGGCACTGAAAGAGTGCATGCCGAACGGTTTCGTCGCTCTGCGCGCACCTTGGTCAAGCCCGTCGGTCAACGTATCCGTGCCTGTAGAGTTTATCTCGAACCGGTATCGCCCCCCCCCGGTAGCACTGCCAGGCCAAGGGGATCTGGAAATTATCCATGATAGTTTCTGAACGGAAAGTCCTCCGGAACAGACTAGCCAGTTCATTTTCATCGACGCCCAGAGACTCATCGAGAACGTTGTCGCACTTTCCCTCCACTAATCCTCTATAAATTGCTAAAACGGAAAATCCACCGATCCCATTGCCCGACTGGTAGAGGTCTGTGAGCGCGTGACGACATTATATGTACCAGGCGCCCAGTTTTGGATTTCATCACCCAAGACTGCAACTCCATCAAAGAGGCAAGCTGTGGAAAGGCGAGCCTTACACGTACACTGTCCAGAAATCGTTGCAGCTGGCGCAACATGAACGCGTATCTGCTCATTAGAAGCCACGGTATGCCTAACCCACCACTCAGAGGGCGTTGGCAGCAGACTGATCGCCTTTCCATTGGAACGTGTCCTTTTCACAAGAAATAATAGACGCTCCAACCTGGTCAAGCAGTAACCGGGGCAATGCACGACTGTCAGGCGATGAATCATAACAAAGGCGATACAGGAATTCGCCACCTGTGTCCGCCCGTCCACCTGTGCCCGCCCGTTCACGGCCACCCTCCTTTCAGCACATTTCTGGGTATGGTTGGCCAGCATGCACGTCACATCACTCCAGTTCTTATCCACCTGGAGGTCGGAACCAAACCAGCCCCGAGCAGTTTAACTGGTTCGTCTATCCAGCGGCCGACAACGTCTTCCGACGGTATCGATCTGCCTTTCCAGGTGCCTAACTGCAAGTCCACCGATTTGTCGGCGTTGATTTTGGCCCTAGCAACTGACACATATTTCTTTAGAATGGTGCCAACCGTCTCCATTTCTGAGTCGACCGACACCATGATGGTGACGTCGTTCGTGTACACCGCCACTGCCCTTCCGTGTCCCGGTTCGAGAGGGATATCCCTTAATTCTTCCAACTTTACAGCAATAGCTCAAGAGCCAATACGTACAGAAAGGGTGACAGCGGGCCGCCCCAATGTGCTGAGCGAACGATGCATAATAATAATAATAATAATAATAATAATAATAATAATAATAATAATAATAATAATAAAAATAATAATAATAATAATAATAAATAAAAAGAAGAAAAATACTACAAAAATACAAAATAACCAAACAAAATATAACTGAGGTAATAGAACAGCTAAAGCAAGATACGCTCGCAAATGCACAAAGAATACGCCAGTATAATAAACGCCAACGTTTCGTGAACAGTTCACCTCTAATCCAAAATGATTGTACCAAGGTCTTCGTAAAAATAAAATGGAGATCTATGCATCACTAACAGCAGAAAATATTCAAAAATTTTGGAAAGAGGTAGGATCAGCGAAGGAACAACCTCAGACAAGATCTATAAAATCAACAAAAACAGCACATGAACAAACAAATCTGGACACCTATAACAAAGAAGAGGTTAGCCAGACATTTCAAAAACAAAGCAATTGGAAGGAACCCGGGTACAACAAGAACAACAATTTCTGGTTAAAATATTAAACAGGGATCCATAAGATGTTGGCCAGAAAATTTAATGAGATGCTAATAAAACCAGAATGGCTTACAGAAGGGAAAACCATCCTAATTCCCAAATCCACTGAAACGGCAAACCCACAAAATTAGAGACCCGTAACATATCTAGCTACGACTTACAAAGCCTTAACTGCAATAATATCGAAGAGAATGGGTAGATATCTGGAAAACAATATCTTGTTTCCAGAACGGAAGGGATGCTGCAAAGGCTCATATGACTTGTGAAGTTCAGTTATTGGTCAATAAAGCCATAACTGAAGACAGCCGAAAGAAAAAGAAGGGTCTCAACATAGCTTGGATCGACTATTGAAAGGCATTTGGCAGTATCCTCCACACATGGATCCTGGAAACACTAGCCATGAACACAGTAGCACCAATGATAATAGAATATATAAAACATTCCATGAATAAATGGCAAACAGTGCTGCACCTCCAGACAAAAGAGGGAAATATAAAAATGTAAAACCATCCCCATTAGAACAGGAATATTCGAAGGAGACTCGCTCTGTCCACTCCTTTTCTGCCTGGCATTAACGCCTTTAACTGACATGCTAAACACAACTAGATAGGGATAGAAATGTTACGGTAAAACAATCGACCATTTCTTGTATATGGATGATCTAAAACAGTATGCTGTAAATGATAAACAACTGGAAATATTACTGCATACAGTGCATGGATTTACCAAAGAAATAAACATGAAATTTGGCTTAGAAAAATGTGCAAAAGTAACCGTAAAAAGAGGAAAACTAGTTATGAGTGACAATATCATACTAAATAAATAAAATAAAATAAAATAAGGGAATTAGACCAAACTCAGACATACAAATACCTAGGAATCAATGAAATAGACTCGGTACAACACACACAAATGAAAGAAAAGATAAAGGAATACTACAGACGAGTCAGGTTAATATTAAAACGGAACTGAATGCCAAAACCAAGATAACAGGTATCAATCCTCTAGCTGTCCCAGTTATAAGTTACAGTTACAATATTCTTAATTGGACACTAAATGAACTAATCAAACTAGATACGAAAGCAACAAAAATAATGACGGCATTTAGAATACACCACCCAAAATCTTACATAGAAAAGTTATATATACAACGAATTGAAGATGGTAGAGGCCTAATACAACTAGAAAACTACTATAAAAGAACCACCATAGGATTACAGAAATACCTAAGTGAGAACCAAGGAAAACTAGTACAAATAGCCACAAAACATGAGCAAAACAATAACGGTTTTCTGTCTTTGAGGAAGCAGAAAAATACAAGTAAAAAATAATATTACCTGGCATCTATGAATAAGAAGAACAAACAACAAAATATGTTAAGAAGCTTAAATGTAAATTAAAACTGGAGTAACAAAATACCATGAGAAAACCCTTACGTGGCAAATACTGGGATAAGCTAAACAAAAAAATAAATAAATAAAGTATAATCCCATCAATGGTTGAGAAACGCAGGAATCAAAGCAGAGACTGAAGGATTTTTAATTGCAGACCAAGATCAAAGCCTCCCGATCAGAAACTACCAGAAGCATATACTGAACAAAAAAATACTATAAGTAATTGCAGAATATGTGTTGATAGAGAAGAAACAATAAATCATAGCGTCTCTAGCTGCCCAGTTCTGGCTAAGAAGGAATATATCCACATACACGACAACGTTGGGACCTATATACACTGGAAGCTATGCCAACACTATGGAATGACAAAAGAAAAAAAGATAGTATAGACATGCCTAAGAAAAGGTCTCAGAAATTGATGAAGCAACCGTACTTTGGAATATACCAATACACACTGATAGGGAGATCAAAGCTAAAAGAGTAGATATAGTTGTGAGAGATCATCAAGAAAAGAAATGCCTTCTCATTGAAGTATCAATCCCAACAGATGACAAGGTGTCTCTAAAAGAAACGGAGAAACTCTCAAAATACAAAAATCTGGAAATGGAGATGTCCCGAACGTGGAACCTAAAAACAGAAACAATCTTTATAATAATATGTGCATTAGGTATTATTAAAAACCATATAGACAAATATATCACCAAAACACCAGGACTTACGAATATGTATATCATACAGAAAATAGCACACCGCACATATCCTACGTAAAGCACTATCAATACAGTGAAAATAACACCAAAACAAACTACAGCACATACACAAGGCGCACAGAGCTGCACTCAGTAGTGCAGTGAAAGCACGTGACACAAATAAGACAACCGAATAATAATAATAATAATAATAATAATAATAATAATAATAATAATAATAATAATAATAATCTTTTCTTTATATTATATATAAAAGATTGGACGATACAGGAAAATACAATACTAAAAGAGTGGGTTTAAAAGCGAAGCCTGTAAAAACACAATAAAAATGAATAATAATAATAATAATTAAAGAATAATAAATGCCAAATTGGAGAGCGGTGGGGCCAGACGGAATCCAAGGCTATTGGTTCAAGTATTTTAGGTCAACACACAAACGAACTGGTTTGCAATTAGACAATTGCCTCAGAGTGGTGCAGTTCCGGAATGAATTGTAGAGGGGAAGACATCATTGTTAATGAAAGTTTGGTCATAGGGAAATGTGGTAGGCAATTACCGACCCATTGCTTGTCTTAATCTATTATGGAAAGTGTTGACAGCCATACTCGCAGAGAAGATATATACGTTCCTTGCGGAAAACATTATACTTTCCTGTAGAACAAAAGGAATGCCGAAAACGATCCAAGAGCACCAAACACCACCTTGTGATAAACAAGGCCAAATGAAGAACTGTAAACAATATAAAAAAAACTTGTGCATGGCCTGGATAGACTTTAAAAAGGCTTACGACACACTCATGGATTCTGGAAACACTTGACATGTATGGAGTAGCTGAGAACGTGCGTTCTTTGATCAAGAACAACATGCTTAGTTGGAAAACATGTCTTTCCTGCAACAACCAGCTCTTAGCCGAGTTACCGCTCAAAAGTGGTAACTTCCAAGGAGATTCTTGCTCCCCTTTGTTATTTGTTATAGCCTTGATCCAACTTTCTGTAGTTTTACGCAAAGTCTACGCACACTACGAGCTGAGGAAGAACGAACCTCGTCACAACCACTATCTCTTGATGGATGATTTAAAACTGTTCTCAAAAGCTGAGCCTGAAATGGAGGGGCTGGTCGAGAATGTACAGATGTGCGGCAGGGATATAGGAACGGAGTTCGGTATCTCAAAGTGTGCGTTGCTCAGTTTGAATCGAGGGAAAAGAGCAGAATGTAGGGGCATAGGTCTGCCAAACGGTCTGCCAAAAGGTCTGCCAAAGAATTGTAGATCCGGATAATAATGGGTACAATTACCTTGTGATCCTTATACTAAGTAATGAGAGACAGGTCACCCCAACATATTTGAATCGCCTCAAACTTCTCTTGAAGTCAAAACTCAATGCGAGGAGCCCTGTGACTGCCATCAAAATATGGGCTGTTGCTGTAGTCCGCTATAGTGCACCCATTCTGAAATGGAGACGAGCGGATATTGGCCAACTCGATCGCACTACCCGAAAGACGTTGACAATGCATGGTGCTCTCCACCATAATGCGCACACAAAAAGGATGTACATGAAGAGATGTAAAGGTGGATGTGACCTGATTAGCGTACGGGTGTGCATCGAAAATTAAAGAAGAAGCAACATAAAGTATTTGGTAAACAACGAACAAAATATGTTACAATATATTCCTAATGCGGAAGGAGTTACCAAGAATGGAGTTGAGTGTACTAATGAATTCCGTTTCCGGATAGCCAAAGAAAGAGAAGAATCTCTACTCCACATGGAAATACATTATCAGTTCCACTTAAAAGACAAGGAAGCATCATGGATGTGGCTCAGCAAAGGTGACCTAAAGAAGACCACTGAAAGTCTAATTATCGCTGCCCAGAACCAAATATTGAATACCAACTCAGTGAAAAGGGATATATACCACCGAAGTACAACGAACATCAGTAGAATGTGACGGGGAAAAGGTCGAAAGCGTGACTCAGATTGTTAGTGCTTGTGAAAGTCTTGCACAGAAGGAGTACAACCGCAGACACGACAAGGTAGCTCAAAACCTGCATTAGTACTATGTCGAAGGTATGGAGATGAGGAACGAGTGCTTTGTACCAACATACACCAGACAAGGTGTTAGATCACTGAAGGCAAGATATAGTAACCATTAGGAGGAACAAACAAAATTGCTTAATAATCGACATGACAGTGCCAGGAGATCGAAATATTATCATGAAAGAAGGAGAAAAGTTCGACAATTATGGAGACTTGAAAATTCAGATCGCTATGATGTGGCAGCTGCGTGAATCAAACTTAAAGGTTGTCCCTGTTTTCATCGGAGTATTGGGTTCAATACCACCGAACCTGAAGAAGCATCTGGACACGTTAGAAATACCATACAAACTTGATGTATTGCAAAAATCGGCGATACTTGGAACTGCATGCATACTGCGTAAAGTACTGTCTGTCAAAGGTTCTTGTTGTGACTTAACAGACTGTAGAAACCCCCCGGTAAACACAATATCATCTACATCATCATAATAGTGGATACTGTACGATATCTTCAGTAATAATAACAACGACAACAACAATAATAATAATAATCCTTTCAATACTGGGCACAAAGGCTTGAAATTTTGGGGGAGGGGAGTAGTCGATTTTATCAGCCCCAGTTCGTAACTGGTACTCACTTTATCGACCCTGGAAGGATGAAAGGCAAAGTCGACCCAGGCGACATTTGAACTCAGAACGTTAAAGTCGGAAGAAATGCCACTAAGCATTTCTCCCGGCATGCTAATTATTCTGCCAGCTCGTCCCCTGAACAATAATAATAATCATAATTAGAAGAAGAAGAAGAAGAAGAAGAAGAAGAAGAAGAAAAAAAAGAAGAAGAAGAAGAAGGAGGAGGAGGAGAGGAGAAGAAGAAGAAGGGGGAGGAGGAGGAGAAGAATGAGAAGAAGAAGAAAAAAGAAGAAGAAAAATAATAATAAGAAGAAATACAGAGGTATAATGGCGAAGAAAGAAAAAAGAATGACACCGAAAAGAAATAAAAGAAGGGGCTGAAGGCGCAGGAGGGGGAGGGAAAAGCAAATGTAAATCGATAAAACCTTTGCATAGAAGAACAAACATGGCCGCCAAGTTTGTACACGTCTTGTCCATCTTGTCAAATACATCACCACTAATTCAGGATCTAAAGTGAAAGTAAATTTGTTTCCTTTTTTCACTAGTGACTGGCTCTAAGCCGTATCATGGTCTGTGTAATAGAATTTCCAAGTGGCATCGCCATAGAAAAAGATCGTATCGTATCGACTACGAAACATCGCAATATGAATCAGCATGTTAACGTTTATTATTCACTCAGCCAGTTTTTGCAGCATTTTCCCGGCCACATTAATACGACTAGAAATGCTAATATTCGCGTAGAGCCACGTACATAGCCGAAGTAACATCACCATCGCGACCGCTATTACCACAAGCATATGCCAACATCGTTACTACTACTACTACTACTACTACTACTACTACTACTGCTGCTGCTGCTGCTGCTGCTGCTGCTGTTAACATCACCACTAACATTGCCAACAAAGCCAACAAAGCCAACACCACCATCACCAGAGCCACCACCACCACAAACATTACTACTAGTATATCTTCCCCCCATCCACCAGTACCATTACTACTATTACAACAACTACTTCCCTACTATTACTACTACCACAAACATCACCATTGCTATTACCATCAACATCGCCACAAACATCACTACTACTACTTTCTACACACATAACTACTACTACTACTACTACTACGAGTTATGCTCCTGCTATCATCATCAACAATATTAATACGCTAATGTTTTTTTGTACCTGAAGTGTGTGTGACGCTTTCGGTAATGTCCGTAAAGTTGCTTTCGTTAATGTCCGTAAACACTTTATTTTTTTCCTTTTGTTTTCACGTGTAGACGGCGGCGTCTGACTCAGTCTCTGTGTCTCACACACACGCCTACATACATAACAAAAAGATGTATGCATATGTATTTATGAGTGTACGTGTATATGAAAGATAATGGATGTATGCGTGTGTTTGCGTGCGTGTATGACTAACTATGAATGCATACAACTGAACAAGGCGTGCATGCACACACGTACACCCACTTGCTTCCATACACACGTACACACATACAGCTTCGTGTTTCTACTCTGAGTTCAAAACAAACGTCACTTTCTACGTAATGAAAAGAAAAGTAAATAAATAAAATTATTTTCCGGACATTAACGAACAATGACTGAAACAAGTAAAAGAATAAAAGAATACGTGAAAAACATTCCGTACCACTAAACCAAGAGAGTTCTCTCTGTTTGCATTTGCGTAAGTGTGATATTTTGGTTGGATTATATAGGTATCGGTTTTACACTTCTTTCTATATTCTGTAACTGTCAAAATATACTTTTCTACTATAGGTACAAGTCCTGAATTTTTTTGGGGAAGGGGCCAGTCGATTAGAGCAACCCAAGTGCGTAACTGGTACTTAATTTATCATCCCCGAAAGTTTGAAAGACAATGTCAACATCGTCAGAATTTGATCTCAGAAGTTAAAGACAGACGAAATACCACTAAGCATTTCGCCCGGCGTACTGACGATTCTGTCAGCTCGCCGCCTTTAACTGTCACAATATAGAAACATTTCTCATGGCACCAGCACACAATTTACAGATGCTTACAGTTTTTATGTTTTCCGTGAAATTTTCACGGGTCCAGCTAGTACAATATTAATAGGCATAAAGATCTATTGTACACAAGCAAAACAGGGAAAGTATTGAACATTCAATAGAGCAGTATTGTTTCACTTACTGAATATTTTAAATATGCTGTTTCAATTTTTTAAAGATGAAAATGAAATTACAAATGCAAACAATATATATCTATTCACACAGCCAATATTTGAATTGAAAACATTGCGAGAAAGTGAGTGTACTCACATGTTTTACGCCCTCCCCTCTTACCTTTCTCTTTTCTTTATTCTCCCATACTATCTTTTTTCTCACTTTACACTACTCTTTCTTTTAATCCATCTCACTCACTGATGTGGATAAGATAAGGAAGGTGACAAGTATGTAAGCGATTAAATAAAACAATGCAAATACACACACACATATACATGTTTGTATATATGTGTGTGTGTGTGTTTCCGTACATTGAGAGTAATCTATTGATAGATGTATATAGATCTATAAATAGGTGCATATGTATGTGTAGAGTGTAATCTGTTGATGTCCCACACTATCTTTATCTTCTCTCTCATTGATTCCGTAATTCCCTCGTTATGAAAACTGTAACACATTTTCTGTTACACTATTTTATTTTTGTATATTCCCTTCCTTCCTCTGTAACTACATATTATAAACCAGCATATTTACTTTTAGTAGGGGACACACACACATTTATTGCAAATTTATAGAGGTGCAGGCATGGCTGTCTGGTTATGAAGCTCACTTTGCAACCACCTGGTTTTGAGTTCAGTCCCGCTGCACGACACCATGGGCAGGTGTCTTCTACTATAGCCCCAGGACGACAATAACTTGTGAGTGAATTTGGTAGACGAAAACTGTATGGAAGTCTGTCATATATATACATGGGTGCATATCTTTGTGTTTGTCTCCCCACCACCAGTGTTGGTTTGTTTATGTCCCATTCCTTAAGTATCAGAATTTAAAAATAAGTACTGAAGCCGATTTGTACAACTAGACCCTTCAAGGTGGTGCCCCAGCACGATCGCAGTCAAAGATGAAAGATAAAGATATATTAGTCAAAGGAGGAAAAACAGTGACCGTGCATGCCCTATACAACTGAGTAAAGATATATAGATTGTGATGTTCAGCAAATACACAAGAGGGATTCAAGACAGATACAAGTGTTTGGTGTGTGTGTGTGCGGTGAATCTAGGTTGTGAAATATGGCATGGATGATAGAAGGAAAGATTGGTGTTGAGTGAACCTCATTGGGAGGGGTTATTTAGCTTGCTAGATATGAACAGGTTGGTTATAACAAGTTGATGAGTGAATCCTCAGACAGAGAAAAAGTTTTCAAATATTTGAAAACTTTTTCTCTGTCTGAAGATTTGTCTAATATGACTTGTTTTACCTGTCGGTATGCATTTACTGTCTTTATTGGATAATGAAACGTTTGTAATGGAGAATAAATAATACTAAATACCATCCATTTTCATCTTCTATTTTATATAAATACACACACACACACATGGCGCGCACGCACACACATACATGGCACACGTACATATACACGCACGCACACACATACGCACACAC
>JAOPUL010009102.1:0-10336 GCA_027564515.1 Octopus rubescens
ATACATTCTATATGTGCGTCCTCTTGACTGTTGTTGTTGTTTTTTATTGTTCATTACCTATATATATATATATATATTTATTTTTTAAAAAATATATTAAGATGTCCTAAGACAAAATAGGTTGTAACGCTAACGAATAAGGAAACAACTTATAGATCACAGAATGCGATATCATAATGCAAAGACGCCTGCATTACATAGGATGAGCCTAGGGTTAAAGAAGACCTGTTTAAAGATATATTCATACATATTAGCGATAGGAAATAAATGTTCTCAAGAAGAGAGAGAGAGAGAGAGAGAGAAAGAGATAGAGAAAGAGAGAGACAGCTGAACAAAAGAAACTCAAAGACAAAAAAAGACATGGTATATTAACTTACGGAAAAGAGTTGATGATATAGGATTTATAATTTATTAACAAAAGGGGATACGTTGCGTAATTTCCTCGTCAGCCCCAACTCACACCTGGGCGTTAAGCGCTATTTCGCATTGTTACGGGGGGAGGGGTAGCATCAGCCCAGGTAAGGCCGGTTAATAAACCGAGAATTGCAACAAAAGTATTCGTAAGAAACTAGGGAAATAAGTGAAGGAAATGAAAAAAAAACATGTGGAAAAAGAACAAAAGAAAAGGAAAAAGAAATGAAAATACTTAAAGTCAAAAGGATTTCAACGAAGAAATTGCGATCATCTCAAGCGTTGTGAAAGGTCGAAAAGTTAGTAGCAGGCACAGGAAAATGGAGATAAAGACAAAGTAAGAGTGGGTTCGTGTAAAAGAGATGAAAGAGGCAGTGGTAAACGAAGTGAGAAAGAAGAAAGGCGAAAGGTACATTTGGTGCAATGTAGTCAATAGGGACAATGTCTGAGATGGGAGGAATATGTAATCAGTCGCAGAATTTATGGAAGGAACTTTGGTCTTAGGAACAAGCAAGAACATCCTTCCTGATCAAGTCAACCATCGACGTTTTGCCTTCACCGGGTAATTTAGTCCGGTGGAACATACAAATGACTGATGAATGTAGATGCGGAGTGAATGCGACGGTGAGACATGTTCTGTCAAACTGCAGGCTAGCACTAGACAGATATACATGGCATCACAATCAAGTCCTCGGTGTCATAAGCGCAGCACTCAAGAAGACATATAAGTGGATATATGTTTATATATATAATTGTATTTATGTGTGTGTGTGTGTGTGTGTGTGTATATATATATATATATAGGTATATATGTATGCATACATGTATAGGCACAGACATGGTTGTGTGGGAAGAAGTTTACTTCCCAACCACATGGTTCCAGGTTCAGTTCCACTGCATGGCAACTTGGGCAAGTGTTTTCTACTCTTGCCGCTGGCTGACCAATGCCTTGTGAGTGGATTAGGTATGGATACTGAAAGAAACCTGTCATATATATATGTATATATCTATGTGTGTGTTTTTATTTGTCCTCCACCCTTTGGGGGTAAAAGAGACTGATAGAATAAGTACTAGGCGTTAAAGAATTTGTTTAGCTAAAACCCTTTGAAGCAGGTTTTGCCCCAGCCTGACCGCAATCTAATAACTGAAACAAGTAAAAGATAATGAAATTCGTTGTTTCTATTAACAAACTATTATTAATCCATATTTTTACGCACAGTCATACAAATATATAGTGTTATGTCAAAAATTGTAATTTAGAGATTTGCTAAAATATTGATTGAAAAATTAAGTAACAGAAATAAGTACTGGGTCAATAAGTCTGACTAAAATACTTAGAGATAGTACCTTAGCATAGTTGCAGTCTAATGAGTGAAACCAGTAGAAGAATAAATTGAATATGATCACGGCTGAAGTGGATTTAACTTCTGAGTTTCGGCAATTTATATTTTTTTCCCTCTTAACCAACTGCATCACAAAATAGATATGAAGTACCCGAGCTGCTAAGTTATATTTCTGTAACTTAGCAGTTTGGCAAAAGAGACGAATAGAATATGTACCAGGGTTTAAAAAGAAATAAGTACTGGAGTCGATTCATTTGCCTACAAATTCTTCAAGGCGGTGCCCCAGCATTGCCGCAGCGTGATGCCTGTAACAAGTAAAATATAAAAGGAACCATATCTTTTTATCACAAAAAGCCATCCTGGGTCCTATATTTCAGGCTTTAATTGCACCAAAAACTTATTTTCTTCCTGAATATGCGCTACTGAAAATGGGGTTCACCTGATATGTCCGTACATCTTTTATGCCATCAAATACAATATATAAGCACACCCTGTGTGAGTTGGGTGAAGTTAACATGCAATGGACTAACATACTATCCAGAGTGAGATGAAGAAACAATATTATTTATCATATCTATTTGATGTAATAGAAAGCGGGAGTAGTTCTGTGTGTCATGGCATTATGAATTATTATAACTCCAAAACGAACACGTGGGTGAGGGGCAGGGGTTGGTAGGATGGATGGCAAGCAATGGTTTGTGTGTATTCAGAGTAAACTTATAACAAAGAAACTAAGCCATAGGCAAACAACGAAGAGTCTTAATTCATAATTCTATCAGACTGAAATTTTCTTTTTTTCTGACTTGTAAAACGATGGTGTAAATAGTTTTTAGACTGGAATTTATAAAATTTGGAAATTTCTTATTATTAAGTTTTGGAAACATTTACAAAATTCTTGTACAGTTTTTTTTTGTTTTTGTTTTTATATCATTTTTGTTATTTTCTCGTTATTATCATCCTTTCGTGGTCAATGAAATAAGTACCAGTTGTGCACTGGGGTCCATGTAATCAACTAGGCCTCTCCCATTAAATTTCAGGCCTTGTACCTATAGTAGAAAGGATTATTGTTGTTGCTGCTGTTGTTGTTATTGTTATTAAGGTGGTGAGCTGGCTGAATTGTTAGAGCATTGGGAAAAAATGCTTTGCAGTATTTATTCTGGCTGTTTACATTCTGAGTTCAAATCCTGACAAGGTCAACTTTGCCTTTCATCCTTTCAAGGTCGATAAAAATAAAGTACCAGTCAGGTACTGGGGTCAATGGTATCAAGTAATCCCCTCACCTTAAAAGTGCTGGTCTTATGCTTAACCCCCCCCCCAAAAAAAAACAACTTTATTATAGAAAGGTAGCAAGCTGGTAGAATCACTAGAGCACCTAACAAAATGCCTTGTTGTATTACTTCCAACTCATTATGTTCTGGTTTCAAATCCCACTGAGATCATCTTTGCCGTTCATCTTTTTGGAATTGATAAAACAAAAGGAGCATTCAAGAATTGGGTTCGACAGTATTGACTTAGCCCCTTCCCCCCACACACACACACACAAAATTGCTGGTCTTGTGCCTAAATCAGAAACATCATTATCATCATGATGTAACGTCCCTTTTTTCCATACTGGCATGGGTTGGATGGTCTGACATGAACTGATGAGCCAGAGATCTGTGCTGAGCTCCAGTGTCCATTTTGGCATGGTTTCTACAGTGGGTGCCCTTCCTAATGCCAACCATTTGACAGTGTACAGCATGCTTTTTCAGGGCACCTGCATTGGTGAAGTCACCAAGTACCCACAAGACAAGACCCTCTCAACTGAGTGGGGTATAATAATGAATGATGTGAAAGTATGATCGAAGGACAGAAGCAGGTGTCTTGCTGAAGAGGTGAATACAGGGGTTTTACCATCTATTACACTGAGTAACATGATTTTTGTCCTTAGGTAGCAACTGCTATTTCCTATTTGCTTACCCCTAGAAAGTATGAAAAATGGCTAATATTTCCTTAAAACTTTGCTTTCCTCAAACTTATGTCCACTAGGACCACTAGAAGTAAATTGAATTGTTGAGTTTACGATCCCAGTATTTATACTGCCATGTATGTTGCTAGAACGTTATAGAAATTCTTGAAACTTCTAGAAAGTTCTGCTTCAGCAACTCAGCACTGAATCTGTCTAAAATGTAGTGGAAAATAGGCCAGTTTCAGAACATTGATGTCCAGGTCACAAAAGCAAAGTTTGAAGAGAATAATAGTCATTTCCTTTGATTTCTAGATAGAAGCAAATAGGAAATAAACACTTCCTGACCAAAGACAAAAAAAAAATTTTAATTTTGTTACAGTGTTATTATTGTTATAGTTATTGATTTCTTTTTCAAGCACTTACCCACAAACTTAATGGGCAGAAAACAGTCAGCTATTTTGACCCCCTCTTCCCTTTCTCCTATATTTAAATGCTATTTTGATTTATCAATCCTTGAAATGATGAAAAACAAACTTGAGCACAGAAAATAAAGGGACATAACTTAATACCACAAATCGATTTTGTTCGATTTGCTTCCATTTCTGCCCATCTTCCACACTTTCAAATTTTGGCACAAGGCCAGCAATTTTGGGGAAGGGTAAGTCGATTAAATTGACCCCAGTGCTCAACTGGTACTTATTTTTTCGACCCCAAAAGGATGAAAGGCAAAGTTGACTCCAGCAGAATGTTAAGATGGACAAAATGACGCTAAGCATTTTGCCCGGTATGCTAACGAACCTGCCGGCTTGCCGCCTTCTCATACTTTCTAATATTAATAATAAATTAATCAGCGTTATGTCTGTATGCATAAGAAATTTGCTTTTTAACCATGCAGTCCCAGGTTCAGTCTCACTGTGCATCTTGTTGTGCAAATGCCTTTCTGTGTGTGTGTTTATGTGAGTAAGTTTCTATTTCCCTTGTCCACACATGTGATTGTTCATTGATCGTAAACAATGGCTTTGCTACCATGTGTAGTCCATAACGAAAATACATATGGGCTTCCTGGAAGACCTTGACATATATATATATGTGTGTGTGTGTGTGTACATAATGAGAGAGGTTATATTATAGATTTATTTTGTAAATATTTTTGGATAACATTCCATCCACTGAAATATTCACTTTCATAACATTTTTTTAAATTCCATAATTCCATACACACACACACACACACGCATACATAATTGGTTAAGTAAATTCCTATTTAAGTACTTATTCAGTAGCAGAAAAAAGAAATCATTAAAGATTCATCCTAATGCTTGAAGCTTTTATTATTATTATTATTATTCCTTTCATCTTTCCGGGGGCGATAAAATAAGAGCCAGTTTAACACTGGGGTCGATGTAATCGACTAAACCCCTCCCTCGAAATAACTAGCCTTGTGCCAAAATTTGAAACCATTATTATTATTATTATTGTTATAATAATTTACCAGTAGAGCACTGGGATTGATACAATTGGCTAGCTCTCACCACTACCAATTTTCAGGCCTTATTATAAATGTTATCATTATTAAGGTGATGAGCTGGCAGAATCATTAGTATGTTGGGCAAAATGTTTAGTGGCATTCTGACTCTTTACATTCTAAGTTCAAATTTTACCTAAGTCGACTTTACCTTTCATCCTTTTGAGGTTAATAAAATAAGTACCAGTCAAGTACTGGGGGTTGTTCTAATTGACTAATCCCTTTCCCCAACATTTCAGGCCTTGTGCCTATTTTAGAAAGAATTTTTATTATTATAATTGGTATTTGAACTTAGAATGTAAAGAGTTATAAAAGTATTTAGTTACAGCTCCCTACATTCCAGGTTCAAATTTTGGTGAGGTCAATTTGACCTTTCATCCTTCCGTGGTCAATGAAATATATACTAGTCACATAATGGGGCTTATATAACTGACTAAATCCCTTATCCTAAATTTTTGGCTTTCTGCCTAGGCGGCGGGTGAGCTGGCAGACTCATTAGCACACCAACCAAATTGCTTAGCAGCGTTTTGTCCGTCTTTACGTTTTGAGTTCAAATTCCAATGAGGGTCAACTTCGCTTTCGCCTTTCATCCTTTTAGGGTTGATAAAATAAGTACCAGTTGGACACTGGGATCGATATTGCTGGCCTTGTGCCAAAATTTGAAACCATTATTATTATTATTTTAATAAACAACAACATCCATGTTTTTGATATATTTTTTAAACTTCTATGACATATTACTCAAAGACTTGAGACCAAGATGTTATATAAATTTACTGTAAATATACTGTATGAATATAAACACTTTTTTCCTAAAGTCTGTGTTTGGCTCAATTTTTTGAACTTTTGATTACATAATGAAAGAAATAATGCAACATACCATTTTACTTCAAATACACACACACACACACATGAACATAGTCCTATATATTTCAGTCTTGAAGAGCCTGCAAAGACTATTGGCATATTCCCTTCCACCAACTTCAGCCTTTTGATAACCAACCCAACTGAGACAGCTCCTTTTTCTGTAATACAAACTTTTCCCACATGTTTCACAGGCAAATGGTTTCTCTCCAGTATGACTACGTTTGTGAATTACAAGACTAGAATTAACAGAGAATGATCTTCCACAGATTTCACACTGATATGGTTTTTCTCCAGTGTGAGTACGTTTGTGGACAATAAGCTTCCCATTGTCAGAGAAAGATTTGCTGCAAATTTCACAGTAATGAGGTTTTTCTCTGGTGTTTGTGAACAACAAGATTACATTTGTAATTGAAAAATTTAACTTATTATTCTTCTGCTGTTTACAATAATGATGTAGTTAACCTTTTTACTGCAGAAATCAGTTATATTCACACAAAATTTCATTACCGTTAACTGCAGAAAGCAGTTTTATATACCTATCTATCTTTTGTTAAGGAATATCATGTTTGAAACTATTTTCTGTTGAGATATGTCAAGTTTACTGACTTGCAGAAAATACCAATTCTATTTTTTGGTAGATATTTAACAGCATTACTAAAATATATTTAATTTTGTTGATAAAGGGTTAAAATAACATTTTATTTTTATACATTTACATTTCACATGAAAGAAAATTTCTATCTGGTTACTTAGTTTTACATAGAAACCTGTTGATTTTAGAAGGTTTCTTGTAAATGGTTAAATCTGATGTTATGCAAGAAGTCATCGAGAAACACTGTGATCATTTAGTTTCTTCTTCTTCCTCTTCCTGGCATAGGTTGGATGGTTTGACAGGAATTGGCAAGCCAGAGTGCTGTATTAAGCTCAAGTGTTTCAGCATGGTTTTTATGGCTGGTTGCCCTTCCTAATGCCAACCACTTTATAGAGCGGACTGGGTGCTTTTTATGTGGTTCCGGTACTAGTGCGGTCACCCAGTAACTTGCAGGACAAGATCCCTCAAATGAATGTTGGGTGTAGCATTTAGGGAGATGGCTTTGTGTCAGGTAATGATACATGGTTACCCCAGATGGAAAAGAAAGAGGATGGTGGTGAAGATGTGTATTTCTGTGAAAGTGTTTTATTATTCAACATGGGTTCACCTAGCAATGACAAATGCTCTTAAAATAAGTGAATTATGCTACTTTAACCATTTAGCATTTAAAACTGCCATATTCAGCCCAGATATTCTATCTTTTATGCTTAAACTGGCCAGATCCAGTCTCTCACACCTACTCTACAATGTCATTCCAAAAAGAAACAATCCCCTCATTGAAATCTCAAAGCTACAAGATATGTGAGTAAATAAGCATTACATTTGACAGAGTAATCTGATTGTAGACCCACTCCAAAAATGAGTTGTGTTCTTAATTTGGAATGCAGTAAAATCAAGATATGCAACAAGTGTTTAATTAACTATTAATTAAACAAATTACGTTAAACATTGTCATTGGTTGTTTTGAAGTGATTTTCTATGTCAAATGAAAGTTGACCCAGCCACGTTTTGTACAAAACAGGTTAGATTTTTTTACCAAATTTTGAGTTAAATTTCAACTGAATGAAAACCTTCACTGTACATGAAACACTATGACAATATATGAATACCAGTTCTTACAAGGTTTTCCTTAATTTTCTTATTGCTTGTTGTTGTTATCAATATATACATCATTCATGTTTTATCAAGCCAAGTAGGGATTGTTAAACTATTAAAAGTCTTTTTAAAAAAACAAGAAAAGTCTTTTGTGAGGTTTCTCCTTGGCAGTTGTACAAAGCAACAATACTATAGTATGTAATGATTGGAAAACATAGTCTTTTAGAGATTAGAGAAAGTCAATGTTAAACGAGATATAAGATATAGTATCCGAAGGCTTTCATAGTATTTTGTATAATATTTATTTTCTATGTTTGTACAAGCTGACCTGCAATTCCGAGCGAGGTTGTTCTGTGTGTGGGAGTCAGATAAGTCGACGAAGCAAAGATGATGACACAATATTCAATGTTTCCTTAGAGGTTGAATCAGAATCCGACAAATGATGCTCACTGTACAATGTCTGTCGTCTAACTAAACTTTGTTGCCTCTAATCCATTTTAAAGGCAGAGAAATGCCTTTTGGATTACTACAGTATCCTGTTGTGAAATGTTAGATTTTTTGAGGATAACTGGACAACTGCTCCAAAACCTACAGCTTCTATATCCACATAAATTCACATTTATACCAATAATAATTGGTGTACTTTGATTTTGTGAGTAAATGCCAAAGTGACAATCTGGATAAGCTAAGGTTTTTAGAAAAAGAAATCAACTAACTTGCATGTTACAAATACAATCTGTAAGTGGAACTGTAAAAATATGCAAGGCTTTTCTCAGGTTTAAAATATGATATTTTGGTTATCTACATTCCAATGATAGAGCTTTGTATCTTTGTTAGAAACCAGCTCCTTCCTCAGAGGAAGAATTTAAATAATTAAAGACAGAAGAGAACATACATACACACCCACCTCTGGGATATTAGTTATTTTCAAATTTGTCGATGCCACTTGAGCCAGAGTATTTATAGTTTCACTGACTCAGATACTGTTCTTACACCCACCAGATTTACAGCAACAATGTGTAGTGAAACTTAGAATCAAAACCTTATTAGCCCAGTAAGAGAAGTGGGCAACAATACATCAGGTGATGTTGGCTTGATTGTCAACCAATCATATTACAGTTGCGATCATTCAATCACACAGTTTTGTGTGGAATTTTCCATATCTTTTCCCACTAAAATTCAGCTATAAATCAAATTGCATGCCTCAACAAAACCAGAGGCATAAACAAGGGCATAAGCAGAAGGTTTGAGAAGATTCCAGAGAAGACTGACGAACACAGGATTCTTGGTTGCTGCGTGACCTGTGTTTAAAAGAGTCACTTCTTCTACAATGCACTTCTCCAAGTATGTATCATGAAAACGATATCCTCACTTCTCACCACACACAAATAAGTAGTTAGCCAGTTCTCAGACAAAACACAACATATATTCATGTCTCTCTACTGGCAAACCAGTGATACAGTCTCCAGTAAGCAACTGTTGTAAAGTATGTGTAAATAAATAATCTTATGAAAACTCTAAGATGGACTTGCTTGTATATGGGAAGCAACATGCACCCTGAACCAGCCAAATTCTGCCTAAACCAATCCAACCAAATAATGAAATATCGTTAACCCTTTAGCATTCAGATTATTCTTTCAAATGTAATGCTTTTTGTAGCTTCGAAATTATTTTGTAGCTTCGAAATTATAATGATGTGATTGTATATTTTATAATAGCATTAAAGGGTAGATGTGGTAGGCTGGATTTGGCTGGCTAGAACATAAAATAGGTAGCATATTTCAGTCGGTTTAAATACTAATGGGTTAAGCCATCTAACCAATCTACAAATGCTTATATTCACTGTACAGGACAGATAATAAAAGTGCAACCAACTTTCACTCATGAGTGATCATGGTCTAGTAACATGTAACATACTTTGGCTAATTGTTTGTATTTGCTTCTTGAGTCATGAGCAGGCATGGACGACTTCTCACCCAGTAGAACATCCAAGATGTGTTACCAGAAGGGAGAAGGCGCTGCATCAGCACCTGACTGGCATTTATTACAGCTAAGTAGGCTGGTGCAATGTGAAATGGCACAATGTGACACCTGGTCCAGGAATCGAACCCTTTATGTTAAGATCACGAGCAAAACACCCCAATCATTAAACCACTGGAAAGTAAGAGCATTAGATCTAACTTCAAAGAATGTTAAGTGATGGGTTCCATGTCGCTTTTGCAAAAAGCCACTTTTACCAGTGATTTGGAACTCCCAAACACTGCCAATAATCTATTTTTGCAGCCTTTGTGACTTTGTACTTTAATACAGCCACCTATTTCTATATTGTTATAACACAATGTTATCGTATGATACTGCTTCCTGTGATCACATGACATACAACCATACCCTGTCAATATTTAAAACACAAGGCGGCGATCTGGCAAAGTCGTTATCGCGCCGGGAGAAATGCTTAGCAGCAATTTTTCCGACTTTACCTTCTGAGTTCAAATGCCGCCGGGGTCGACTTAGCCTTTCATCCTTCCGGGGTCGATAAAGTGAGTACCAGTTACGAA
>JAOPUL010009139.1:0-10333 GCA_027564515.1 Octopus rubescens
GTGATAATCATAGCACTTGAAAATGTTACTCCCTAGTGTATTGTTGTTGATAACATTTTAATGTCACATCATTATAAAAACCTAGATTTTGTCCACCACTGTCAGCTAAATGACAAAATTTCTACTGTGTAACT
Organism: Octopus rubescens; assembly: GCA_027564515.1. NCBI lineage: Eukaryota > Metazoa > Mollusca > Cephalopoda > Octopoda > Octopodidae > Octopus > Octopus rubescens. The sequence continues at coordinate 135 of JAOPUL010009139.1, forward strand.
TTCTTAATTCACCAATCCTGTTCTGACATTCTAACAATAATTGCATTTATTCCAACAAGTTTGGAGTATTTAAACCTGATAATTTATTCATTTTGCAATCTGAGCTTGATTTTTGGCATGGATTGGGCTTTGTATCTTGCCATGTCATGTTATTTATCTATCTGTCTATCTGATTGCTTCCCAACCTCATTGTGTCAGGTTCATTCCCACTGCGTTGCACCTTCTACTATACCTCTGGGTCAACCAAAGTCTTGTGAGTAGATTTGGTAGGCATAAACTGAAAGAAGCGCATCATGTATGTGTATCTCCTTGTCTTAACATCATGTGATAGTTGTAAATAAGCATCACTGTCATATGGGCAGTGTCCTTTGTTTCCCATCTTCTGTCTGGCCACAGGGAAATATTACCTTACTTGGAAACAGGTGAGTGTTGGCGACAGAAAGGCCATCAGACGGTAGAAAATCTGCTTCAATGAATTCTGTCTGACCAGTGCCAGCTGGCAGAATCAATTAATAACAGTGAAAAAATACTTTGCAGTATTTGTTCCATCTCTTTATATTCTGACTTCAAATTCCACTGAGATCAACTTTGCCTTTCATTCTTTCAGGGTCAATTAAATAAAGTGCCAGTCAAGTACTGGGGTCAATGGTATTGATTAACCCCTCTCCTCAAAAAATTGCTGCCAAGTACTGGGTCAATAGTATTGATTAACCCCTCTCCTCAAAAATTGCTGCCTCATACCTAAATTAGAAATAATCATGTGTGTGTGTATCATCATCATCATCACCAAACATTTATCTTCCAAGCTGGCATGGGTTGGATGGTGTCAGTGTGTGTCCTCATGGTACAAGAAGCTGAACATAAGAGAGGATAGTCTCAGAGAATTGGGAAGGGTGAGTGAGGAAATGTTGAAGAGTGTGAAAGGGGGCTCAAGGTGGAGATAGAAGTGAATGATGAATATTAATTAGAGGGAAAGTGAAAGAAAAAAGAGTGGGTTAGGGAGGAGCAGGTAATAAGTAGCAAGTAGGAGGTGGGCCAGCAGTAGTATAAGAAAACTTTAGGTAGGTGAGAAACAAAATGAATCTGGAGTTGTTGGTGTTAGGAAGGGCATCCAGCCATAGAAACCAAGCCAAAACTGACTGGAGTCTGGCACAGCTCCCTGGCTTGCCAGTCTCCAGTCAAGCAGTCTAACCCATGCCAGCATGGAAAACGTATGCTAAATGATGATGGTGATGTTTCAGTCATTGGGTTGCATACATGCATAACCTTCAATGGTTTTAGTTGATTATATCAACCCCCTACTTAGTCTGGAATTTATTTTATCAAACTCGGCAAAGCGGAGCATAATTGGAACAAATACTGCCAGGTAATTTTTGTTTGGTGCACCAATTCTGTTACCCTTATGAGTAATGCTTAATGAAAAGAGAAAAAAGATCCCACATGCAGGAATGAATAGCAAGTATGTTTTAATTAAAGACCTTTATCTATAATAGTTGTTGCATTGTGAACAAAATTAACAACAAAATAGAAATGTAGTTTTCTCAAATCTAACAATTTGATTAAAACTTTAATTAAACTAGTCCTCAGTCAGTACATACCTTTTGTGTGTGTGTGTGTGTGTGTGAACTATTAAGACGAAAAGAAAATCCATAGTAATTAGAAAGGGAAAATTTATCTTGACTATAAAGAAGAAAATGTATCTCTTATAAATACTTTCTCCCTTCTCTTTATGACCATCACTTTCTGTGGCATATCTCTAATAAAAATACACTCTTTGTTTCAATAAATTTTGAAACATGAAAATAATTTAACAAAAGGTTTGTTACATAAATTATGAAGGAAGGTTTTTGTATGCTATATTTTGCCAGGTTACTATCAAAATATATCTACTAATATCTATTCTTTTCTTCTCCCTCCTACTATATTTACATGGTTTGAATGAATCTGCTAGACAACATATCACCGTTTTTCTTGCTCCTATATCTCGACTGTAGGGCCCCAAATTTTCAGATTAAACTTCACTGCAGCTTTCTGTGTCTTCTTTGGTCTTCTCATTATTCTCCCTACTTGTTATATAGCCTCAGTTAAGTCCTGGTTGAGCAGACCTATGATCAAAGATGTTCCATCTTTTTTTTTTTTTTCAGATATAGTATATCTAAGACTACATTATGCATGACTGTTCTTTCTCGTAAGATGGTAGGATGTCTTTTCAAGATATGGCTACTGTTAGCATATGGTATTTCCCAGCACTTATTGTCCATTCACATGACTTACCCTTCATCTGATATCCTAAAACTAAGGTGTCACATAAAAAAGCATTGATGTGGGTGCTGGTGCCATGTAAAAAGCATTGGTGCTTGTGCCACGTAAAAAGCACCCGGTACACTCTGTAAAATGTTTGGCATTTTACATCCAGCTGTAGAAACTGAGCCAAAACCTGGTGCGGACCTTGGCCTTGCCAGTTTCTGTCAAGCCATCCAATGTTAAATGATGATGATGTGTAGTAGTGTCTCTTGCAAAACCTTTAATGATGCGCCATTTTATCATCTTAAACCTGTTTATTATACTTATTGAAAGTGCTTTATTTAGATAAGCTCTATTAGTTTTTTTTTATCAATTTATTACAATGTTTGATTATGTATGATAATAAGGTTATTGTAGACAGTACTCAGGTGCACTACATTAGGCAGGCAAAGAAACCTTTGTTTTTGTTCCCTATACATTAGAAAAATTATATTTTTTTAATTTGATTTTTAAATATTGGCTGGTGACATAAGTGGACATGTTGAGCAGCACTCACATAAATTTCATGGTGTGCATGGAGGTACGGCTTTGGTGCCAGAAATGAAAAGGGCACAAGGCGTCTGGAGTTCTGTGATGCAAATAAATAACCTAATGAATTGCAACACCAACTTCAGGAAATCAGCCAGCCATCTGATCACCTATCAATCTGGTCAGAACACAAGACAGATTGACTAAGGGACAGACAGATGTTTGTAGATGCAAAATCTTTCTCATGCAAAGAATGTCCAACCCAAAATAAGTTAGTGGTTAGTGACTTCAAACTTAGAGCTAGAAAGACTCAGAGAAACAAATCAGTCTGGAAAAGAAAGATATGGAAACTCAAAGACCTAGTAAACAGTAAGAATTTTAGAGACATTCTAGTTGAAGTTTTTGATGACAAGGAGCAAGAGTGACATGGTGGTGGAACATTGAGGTAGACTGAGCTATAAAAGCAAAGAGGCAGTCCTGGAAAGACAGGAAGAATGGAGGTTGCAGAGAAACATACAAGTTAACTAGAGTGGAAGTTAGGCAATAGGTTTACATAGCAAAGAGAGAAGCAGAAAAGAGGAGATTTCCCAATGTTCTACATCGTGAGGATCAGACGCACAAGGTGTTCCAGATTGCAAGACTGTATGTAAGAAAGAATCAAAAAGTTGTGGGTGAGAAGTGTGTACAGATGGATAATGGTGATTTTAAAAAGAAAGAAGCATGGAAGTGCTACTATGAAAGGTTATTAAAGTGGAAAATGTATGGGCGAAAGAGAATTTCTCTAACATTGGCTCAACAGAGGGGATCAGCTATGACAACAAACAGTATGATAGATAAGGCAATTATGTCAAGAACTGGACCTTGGCCAATGCACCATTGCCGAATTTCTGCCAGGAGTTGTATAGAATATCCGCCTGAACCCCCGAAACTGAGCTGAGAATTGCTTGTCAATATTCCACATATAACATATAAACATTAAAAATATGAATTCAAGACCAAAGAGGGCACAAACAGGAGCGGAGAAAGAAATGAAAAACAAAAAGAAACAACATCAATTCAACACCAAGTGCCTCAATTGATCACACACCACAAAGTTCAACGGAACTTACTGAAGCAAGCCAACACGATCGTGGCATTACTACAGGCGCAGCCAAGCACATTCACAGGCATCACCTGACACCGGTTAGACGACCTGCTAATGATAAGAACTTTGCTGTTAGCGGCACAGCCCCTCCAAACGTCTCAAACACCACAGGCTGGAAGAAATGGTTCACTGACTGGTGCCAACACTTAAGGGCTTTGTTCCGTTTGGCTACAGAAGCAGTGACCCTCCTATTTATTGCAACATCCAGGATGTGGGTGGGGGCAAAGGACTCACAGACTGTGGCGACCCAGATGAGGCACCTACATCTTACCCAGGGGCAAAGGGTAACACCATCTGGTCTCTTCCCATCACTTCTGGATAATCTCGCTAGCACCAGAACTGAGAGGATATTGACCTGAGCCAGGGCCCACTTAATGATTAAGTTTAGCTCAGTGTGACAAGTGAAATGACCAGCATTTAGGCGGCAAGACAAACCGTAAAGGCCTGTGGAGCCAAGGGGCCTACCACAGTGACATCTCTGTCCCCCACAGATGTTGGCTCCCACTCTAAGTGTAATGGAGATGCAGAGCTCATCCAGACTGAGCAGACCACCAATGTTGGCCACAGGCAGGGCATTAATCCAGTACCCTGAGAATTTCGCACTTGCAGAAAGTAGGCAATATCTCGACAATTGATCAGATTGATCTAAGAGAGAATTGACGGTGGCATTTGAGCGCAGATTGCTCCATACTCTCTGCTTCCATCTATCCTCAGCTGTAACAGGAACTGACAAACCCAGCTCTCTCCATTGTAACAGAGCTTCAGCCATCTCCCTGTTGGGACTAATCCATGTTGCAAAAGAGATTATGTTGCCTACCAAAGGGGAACACGCGTAGATGGAGGGAAAAAAACAGGGAGATAGAGACGAGCACTTATGTAAACCTAGGCCCTTAAACCGTTTGGGTAAAGCAACCTGGTCGCGAGACTATGGAGAGAATCTGACAATGACCAGGCATTCGAGTTACCAGAAAATTAGGTCATCAAAGTATTGGAGCGACGACGAGAATCTAACTCTGAGAAAATACAATAGCTTAGGAATCAACAAGTAATTCCTAAGTATAAAAAACCCTTGGTGGGGCTCAATTGCCTCAAGGATTTTTAGTAGTTGCTCAAGATTAGCTATCTTGGATCGAAAGATGGACTTGAGAGATCGATCAGTAACTGGGGCTCCAAGAGAGCACCACGGTGATGAGGGAGGAACCGCGATAGAGGGGAAGGAGTCTGTAAACAAGTTTACAGTCTGCTGATGTGAAGTTGGATGGTCGATTAGCCAGAGCTCGCATTTGGAACTGTTGACGCTAAGACACCTTACGTCCAAGTTCGTCAATCATCGACCTCGCAGTTGCAAGGACCTTATCAGGAGCCCCCCCTCCATCCTCCAAACAGGCATCATCAAGATACCAGATATTCAAATCCAGGTCAGCTCCCAACTTGGTAACGTCGTCAATACTCATTGCAAACAGAGCAGGTCCAAGCGGGTCACCCTGTTGGACTCCAGAGGCAGATGGGATGGGGTGATCACCAAAGGAGAGGTAGGGGTGGGGGCTCCCGATAAGCTTACCAAGCAAAGTGATAGAGCTGTGGAGTATTCTACTTTACTGTACGGAGGACGACATCCCGAGAGAATAATTAATGATGGCGAAGAGAGAATTATCGCGATATAGACCACACCCAAGGTTTGAAAATTTTCTGTTATTCGAATAAGATTACTAATCCGATTAAACCTGAGCTGGAGGAGCTCATATTTATGTCAAAATTATTACTTCTAAATTTTCTAGTTCACTAATTATCATTGAAATTCCTGGCAATTAAAATAATATCTATGTCTATATATCTATTTTTCGCTTGTATTATACACACCATTGTATGGAATCATACACACCGGTGTATGATTAGCAAATCAGTAGTATTCCTGGTGATCTGGGATAAACATTGCTTTAGATTAATTTAATTTATATTAATTATCTTAATTACATAATTATGGAATTAGCGATATTTATTCTTCATGAAACAGCTGTCGAAAGTAATTAAATTATGAACTGTGAAATTATGCTTTTCTTCTATTTATTCTAAATATACACAGTAGTGGCCAAAATTAGAGAACGAAAATAAAAAAAATAAAGATATTTACATTTCTACTTCCTTTTTCCGAATAGGATTTTTACTCTATACACTTTAAAGTATGTTCATTATTTACAATAAATGTTGTATGAAGTGATTAATAACCTAAACAATTTATAATAGAAAAAATGTTTATTTGAAAAATACAAGATGAACAAAATTAGAGAACGTATGACGTAACATTCAAGAAATCAAAATTTTGCCAGAAACTCTTACAATCCACATCATATATTAAAAGGTGTACATTTCTTTGTTTTTAATGACTTAATCACATCTCCGTCCACAGGATTTGAACTTAGCTTTGTAATTTTCCCGCACTGAACCTCAGCCTTCAGAGCATGCGCCGACAAGGCGGTGTGCAGGTGGGAATGAACAAGTGTCCCTAGATACCACAGATTCCGGTTGACAGAGGGTTCGAATCACGACTGTAGGATAGGCGATATCCTACATTACTCCCCCCGTAGAGAGTTTCTGGAAGAAACGAACGATCTAGGAAAGAGAGAGTACGTGTTTCCGACGACGGTGGTAGGATGTATCATGGGTGAAGAACGACAAGGCATGCTGGCAAAAGCATGTAAAACACAAGTTAAACAAATGAAGTGGGTGAAACATGCAACCCTTAAAAAATGTAAGGTGAAAAAATGCAAAATGAAAGCAATTTACGGCCTGTGCGGGCTTGAGTGTATACAAATTATGCATTTCAGGACAGCCAATGGGGAAAATTTACAGGAGTGTGCACTATTCAGAAAATGGAAAACGTTCAAAATTGTGCAAGAACAGAAGTATTCAGGTGCAGGTCGTTGGGATGCAATGCCGAGAAACATTATAGATATCAGGAAAGAGAATCATGCGAGCGCTATTCGAGTGAGTCCGAACAGTAATGTCGTTTAGCGTGTGAATTGAGCAGCGTGGATTGAGTGTGCCTATGAGTTCGCGCGAAGGAGGTGCAGGTGCGAGACTTTCGTGTTGAATGGAGCTGAGCAGAGTGCATTCTCAATCCCTGATATGTGTAAAATTTTTCGGGCAGAAGTGTGCATGCAGTGTGGTCTGCCTTGGAAGAAATGTAAAGAAGAAATGCGTCTGGCATTGTGGTCGTGTTTGCACTTGCCGCGGTTAAGCAAGAACGACGAAAGCAGAAGACATGCTTGTATACCGTGACCAAGCTGGTCTTACAGAGGTAAGTTGTGTCTGTAAACAAGAGCTCAGAGAGCATGCAGTGGTACAGTCATCATTAAAAGAAGGCAGATAAGGCACTGTAATTGAGGTGTGCGTGTGTAACTAGGTGCAGGCATGTGTGTATGAACGTTGAATAGTGCAGCAACAATTAACTAATCTACGAAACATTGCAAACATTCACGAGAAAACATGTAGCGGAAAAAAAACTATGCAATGAAAAGTGAACAATGTGTGATGTGCATTGAAGAGACAATTTTTCCGTGGCGGAATGCGTCATCGCTGAAATGAAATTGCAACATAAGTTGTGGGGTATTTTGTTTTTGCACGTGCTAACATGTAATCTAACAAAAGCTTGCAGAGCAGAAAGTGTAGTTAACTGTACAAAAATGGCATTTAAACATTAGAATGACAAACTTGGCTGGAAGGAGTTTCCTGAAATGCTAGAAAGAGAGTCTATATGAGAGTCTATAAAAGTTTGTAGCATGCAATCGGGACGAGACGAAAAGTTTGTGTGTGTGTCCGTCTAAAACGTTTGAGTTGCTATTTCCGTTAATCATCAAAATTTTCTGGTAGCAGTGTAGATGCAAGAAAAGTGCGGCAAACCAATGTGCGGTTTGAGATTCAACCGATAATAATCCTGAGCATCGAAGCTTTCCAGGGTTGAATTATTGACTTGGAAATGGAAGATAAAGGATGTTGAAATGATGGCAAGACTGAGATGTGAGACTCCCACATGCAGGCAGGTTAAGCTTGGCGAATTGTTCAGGAAAACCGAGAGACTGCGCTTCATTGACGCGCACCCGGCGCTCTTCTTCTTGAGGAATTGTTTTGCTCTGCTCAATGCACCATGTCACCATGTCTGCGCAGTGTACCATGTCACCCATTCAGAGCCGCCTCAGTGACACCCAACGCCTCGGTCTCCGCGTGTGCGAACTACACAAATGTCGATACGGAGCGTTAGTAAACGAATTCAGCCTGCATCCTTTGTCCTGCAGCCATGGCCGATTCCCTTGACACGCCGCCTAGAAAGACATCATCAGACGCAGCCAGCTTCCCATCTCAACTTGAGCCTGCAGGTCTCGACCGCGAGGACGGTAAGCGCCCCGACGGGATAACCCTCTTCCCATTTGAGGGAGGCAGATCCCTAGTCTGGGATGCGATGTGCAGTGACACGTTCTCCGGCACCAACCACGTAGCATCTACCGCAAACCCCAGTGTCGCAGCCCGTAACGCGGAGGAGACGAAAGTGAACAAGTACAGGATCCTGCCCGGCCGCTATCAGTTTGTGCCGTTAGCCGTCGAGACATCAGGTGTTCTTGGACCTTGTACCACTGATTTCCTCTGCAAAATAGGGATAGCGGCAGCCCGCCGGAGAAAGGTAGAAAGGCTACTGCAGCAAGTGTCATTGACCATTCTCCACGGCAATGCTCTCGCAGTCATTACCGCGAGGCGCGGGTTAGTACCCCTCTTTTTCTGGGATATTTGGCCCCTCTTTTTTCCTCTCTATTTTTTATTTTTATTTTTTATTTTATTTGTTCTTTTATTTTATTGATTCTAAGGAATCAAACTGCATTTATATTGTAACAATTTTAATTTAAATGTGTTTGATCAATAAATAATTCCTTGTTATGAAAAAATAAAAATTATGGAAATGGTTGATGGTAAGACAATATGACTGATGTACTTAACATGTAAACTAGAGGAACAGGAGGAGGCTAGGAGTATCACAAAAGTAATGAAAGCTTGTAGAGGAGAGAGAGAGAGAGAGGGGAATTGGTGAGTTGTTTAGATGAAAGAATGTTGGATTCAATAAAAGGGTGAGAGGGAGAGATGGCTGGTAGGAGAAGAAGGGAAAATAGAGGGGAGTATCAGATACCAACAGAGTTGACATAATCTTTCATTACTCAACTATCATAACAGGAGGAAGAAAGGAGTAGATGAACATGGACAGTGGCAAAAGGACTTATGGACAGATCTAATGTTTTCCATTATGAGACTGTATGTATGTATGTATGTTCCTGACGACTACTTAACAACTGGCAAAAGAGACTGATAGAATAAATATCAGGCTTTAGAAAAATAAATAAGTACTGGGGTCGATTTGTTCGACTAAAAATTCTTCAAGGCAGCTTACCAGGCTCCAGTCAAACAGTCCAACCCATGCTAGCATGGAAAATGGACGTTAAAGGAAGATGATGATGATGATGATGATGATGAAGAGGAGGGGGAGATGATGGTGATGATGATGAGGAGGAGGACGATGATGATGATGATGATGATGATGATGATGATGATGATGATACAGATAGCATAGAACAACAAATAAGAGACAAACAGTAAAGAGCTAAGAAAGGTATTGAACAACTGAGCCCCACAAGATGGAGTGGCTACTGCAGTGCATGTCGCTGACGATTCTCCGCGGCAACACCACCGTGGTCATTATTGCAGAGCGCAGCCAAATACTCGCCCCCGCCCTCCGCTGCCTTGTTTCCCCCACATACACTTTTTTCTCTAAATTTTTTCTTTTTTAAAATTTATTTCTTTTCCTTGTTTTTGTTCTATTCCACTGATTCCAAGGAATCAACTGTATTCATTATATTAATTTGTACCTGTATCTGGAGCCACGATTCACACCTGTAACATGTAAAGTCTGTTAGTGTGATCAGGAAGTAGGAGACTGACTCAATACAAAATGAGTGAAATGCCCAGATTTTTTTTTTTAATTTTAATTTTTATTTCATTTTATTTTTTTTACTTGTTTCAGTCATTAGACTGTGGCCATGCTGGGGCACTGCCTTGAAGAATTTTTTAGTCGAACAAATCGGCCCCAGCACTTATTTATTTTTCTAAAGCCGGATATTTATTCTATCAGTCTCTTTTGCCAGTTGTCAAGCAGTAGTGGGGGACAAACACATACATACATACATACATACATACATACATACATACATACATACATACACACACATACATACATACATACATA
>JAOPUL010009157.1:0-10331 GCA_027564515.1 Octopus rubescens
GGAGGAGGAGGAGGAGGAGGAGGAGGAGAAGAAGAAGAAGAAGAAGAAGAAGAAGAAGAAGAAGAAGAAGAAGAAGAGGAAGAAGATACCACAAATGGTAAGTTGAGGAAAGCAATTACACACATACATATGTATATATAACGTACATAATGTGAGTATATATGTATGCATGTATGTGTGTGGATGAAGTAGATAAGCAAATCCATTTCAAATAAAAACATATAACATGGTATCCTAGTGTATTTTAAAAGGTGAATGAGGTGTCTTTGATCTTAGGTCTATGAGAATTTATCCAGACAAAACAACCACAACAATACAATTAAGAAGAAGAATACAACCACCACACCACCAATAATACCTAGCTACTGTCACTAACATCTAAACCAATGCAACCCACATTATCACCACTATCAACCTTTTAACTTTTGAATCCAACAAGCTACAGCAGATATCAACATCTATGACAACACATGTGGGTGCATGTGTCTCTGTGTGTATGAGTGTGTGCATCTGTGTGTTTGTATGTGTGTGTGTGTGTGTGTGTGTGTGTGTGTGTGTGTGTGTGTGTGTGTGCGTGCGTGTGTGTGTGTGTTCATGTCTTAAGCCATAAGTGCAAGGGGCAAATTGCCTATAAAATCTGGTGACCCTTCAGCTAACTGTAATCATATAGAGCTTTCTCTTCATCAGTACATCTTTTCATTTAATTTTAATTCTTGCATCAATAGGAATAAGACAATTTTCCGCTCTCACAAATCAGATCTTTCCTGGGCCATTTTTTTTACTACCTATTAGTTGTGGATAATTGCTGCTGCTGTTGGATTTGCCTTCAATTTAAGATGTCTGGAAAGACGCTATCAAGTAGAACTGAAGGCAGTAGTGCAAAAAGGAACTTACATTGGATATTAAACTTGATGTTTTAAAAAGACTTGATGCGAGAGAGAAACTAAGTTATATAGCCATAACATTAAATCTTGCAACATCTACAGTGGGAACAATACATGACAAGAAAGAGAAAATTATGTTAAGTGCTCAAGAAGCTACTCTGTTAACTGGCTAGGCCTTATTTTTCCATAAATCTAACGTAATATTTAAAATGGAATGACTCTTGAATGTATGGATCAAGGATCAGAATCTGATGATAAACATGATGGTAATTCAAGAAAGAGCCTAAAGTTTATATGAGGATTTGCAGAAAAAGGATGGTGAAACTTCTAATGAAAAACCGTTTTTGGTTAGTAAAGGCTGGTTTGAAAGGTTTAAGACGTGCATGTGCCTCTTACATCTAAGAATGCAGCCGACCCACAAACTAGAAACACACACACCTTGTGTTTGATATTGTTTATATCCTGCAAGCTGCTTTTAATTTATATTTGACTATTTTCTGTGGTATGAAAAGTTGGGACATACCAGGAGAAAGTTTTTACACCATTCTACATATAGTCATAGACAGCAATTTAGCTTGCATCGGGTCTCGTTCTGGTATGTGGTGTTGATAAGTCACAAGAATACCGAAACATTGATGTCCACTGCTCGGGAATGGTACCTGATCGAGTTATCTTGCTTGTCTATGACTAACTTTTAGGTGTTTTAACACCAGGTGCATTGATGAGAATATATTCTCTTGTGCCTAAAAACGCAGCCGACCCAAGAACTAGAAACACACAAACCTTGAACAAAAAGTAAACATTGAAATTCTACATTACAACATTTAGTTATCTAGCTATTAATATATGCTAAATGACTGAGAAAATTTATGCTGGCGTTATTTACTATTGAAATATTTAAATGTTTTTCAACACCCCTATTTGGATGGACGGTGCCGACAATATAATAGACATACACAGAGAACGTAGGAAAGAAGTCGGTAAGCCGTCAAACTGAGAAGTGAGATTGTAGGTAGAATGCTCGACACAACAGTGGCGATGAGGATTCGAACAATAAATAACCACTGATACATTACTGAAATGGAAGAGTTGCGGAAAATAGTTGTAAAACAAGAGCAGCTACAGAAGTTAACAGAGTTGTTAATGCAGTCGAGAAATATGACAGAATCATTTTCAGCAGACGGTGTGGCAAACTCCATCGAAGAATTTCAGTATAAACCAGATGAAGGAACGACCTTTACCACGTATTACAGACACTACGAGAACATATTCAGAGAAGAAGGCAAGAACATGAATTTGCCGAGAAAGCCTGCAGATTTGTGTTTTGAGGACACAATAAATATTTTGACTAATATTTTTAGCAAAAAAAGTTCGCTGTGGGGAATGTTTAAATTTAAAGAGAAACGTGTCCGATGACTTTGTAACATATGCAGGGATTGTTAATAAGGCATGTGAAAGGTTTAAGCTTGCAGAATTAACACCAGATATGTTCAAGAGCTTAATATTCGTTGGCAACGGAAAATTCGGAAATTAGAAAAAGAATATTATCAAAGTTGAATCAAGTCATTAAACTATCCTTGAAGAAAGTGGCTGGGGAATGCCAACAAATAATAAACCTTCGAGAAAATGCAAGAAAAATAAAGACAATAATAATGAAAATAATAATAATAATAATAATAATATACAAACGTGTAAAGAAAGTATTGAAAGGAAAAGACAGAGAAATCCCAAACCCTATTCTGGTTGCGGAGATCTGCATTTTAAGAAAGATTGCCTCTTTAAAGATAAAAAATGTTTTCAGTGCAGTAAAATTGGGCATAGACAATCAAAATGCTGGTTAAAAAGGGAGAAAAGAAAGAAAGTCTACTCAACAAAAATAAATTATACCACAGATAACCGAGAATTTGTATCACCGGGTCAGACGTATCAATAATAAATACGGCAACATGGATTAAGATAGGAAGGCCGGTATACAAAAGAACCACTAGGTTAGGGGAACGAGTTCAATTCTTGGGCGAAATTTCGCCAGAAATAAAATTCAAAGGAATAACCCGAATTCGACCTGTGGAATCTATCATTGAATACATTATGTAATAAGGTAAATGTGTCCCTGTCCGTGTCAGGAAATGCGTTGGAAAAAATTGAAATTAAAATTAAAGATGATGTACCCTGATGTGTTTTTGAAGGAACGCGGAACATGTAAAAAAAAATCAAAATAAAGTTTTATTTGAAAGAAAACGCGGTGCCGAAAAGGAATGTGCCTTTTGCGGCATTAAATCAAGTTGAAATGGAATTAAAAAGATTGGAAAAAATGGAGGTAATTGAAAAAGTAGACTACCCAGAGTGAACGGCTCCTACTGTATATATAAAAAAGAAAAATAATGGAATAAGAGTAAGTGCAGATTTCTCAACGGGTCTTTATGATTGCTTAAAAAATTACAATTACCCGCTTCCAAGTCCAGAAGAAATATTTGCTAAATGCAATGGTGGGAAAATTTTCTCCAAGCTAGATTTGTCAGGGGCTTACCTCCAATTACTCGTAGATAATTGGGACAGGTGATCGATGAAAAGAGACGAAAACCGGACCCGTCTAGGGGCGACGCGATAAAAAAAAATATGCCTGTTCCCACTAACAAAACAACCTTACAAGCATTTTTAGGTCTGGTAAGTTATTACCAGTTGTACATACCTAAATGTATGAGCTAAGAGCTCCGATGAATAAATCATTAAAAAAAGGTATGGAATGGGATTGAACAAATAAATGCCACACGGCATTCGAGGATTTAAAAAAGAAGTTAACAGCAGAGTTATTATTAACTCATTTCGATCCAAACCTGAAAATAATTGTGGCATTGGATGCCAGTGAGTATGGCATAGGAGCTGTGATATTGCATAAATTTTAATGATAGTAAAATCAAAGCTATTGCACATGCATCAAGAGTTCTTCTGGCAACAGAAAAAAACTATAGCCAGATCGAAAAGGAAGTTTTATCATTAATTTTCACAGTAAATAAATTCTATAAATTCCTACACGGGAGGAAGTTTACATTGTAGACTTTCTCTCCATTACTGTCCATTTTCGGTTCGGAAAAGGGTATCAGCAAACCGTTTACAGCGCTGGGGTATTATCCTATTGAATTATGATTTTCAGATGAAGTTCCTGTCATCAAAGAAAATGGGACACGCAGACGGGTTGTCTAGGCTAATCCCAAAATATAAGGAACCTTTGGGAGACACGGTGATTGCAGCGTTAAAACTAGAAATGGCACTGAAGAACATTTTGTGCAATGTAGTACGTGATTTACCGGTAACACTAGAAGAAATTAAATTAAAATCGGGAAAAGATGTGTTCATAAATAAGATAAAAAAATACTGTTGAAAAGTAATACGAAAAATAATATAAATGAGCAGAACGCAAGTTCAAAGCATTACTCAGTATGTGATGATGTATTATTATATGCACAAAGGGTGGTAGTACCCGAAGCACTGCAAAACAGAATATTGAAAGTCTTCCATGTGGGACATCCGGGGATTGCTCGGATGAAAAGCCTCACGAAGTGTTACGTGTAATGGCCGGATATGGACAAACAAATTCAGAAACTTGTAAAACAATGTGGGGAATGCACTATGGCAGCAAAGGCGTCCCCAGTACATATATAGCAGTGGCCCAAAACGGATTCAGCATGGTCTAGACTGCATGTGGATTTCGCAGGACCAATAAATGAATCTTATTATATTATCGTAGTGGATAGCTATTCGAAATGACCTGAAGTATGTAAATGTTCAAGGCCAACCACAAATGTGACGATTGACTTCTTGGAAGAACTCTTCGCTTGTTATGGAGTGCCAGATACGATCGTGTAAGATAATGGCAGACAATTCACAGCGAAAGAATTCGAAAATTTCCGTAAGTCCGCCCAGATGAAGCATGTGTTGACTCCGCCATACCATCCAAGGCCAAATGGGTTAGCGGAAGGATTCGTCATCACATTCAAGAGTGCTTTATGAAAGACCAGACGAGATGTTCTAGAAGATAAAAATATGACGATGTTCTTACAGGTGTACAGAATAACACCAAATCCTAATACAGAGTCAGGTAAGTCAGCCGCAGGCTTGATGTTCTCCAGGAAGATTCGCTCTGTGTCTGAAAAATTGCTGCTGAGTAGGAAACAGGAAACGAAAAACTCAGAAAGTAGACAAAGTCTTTTAACACAGGTGACGAAGTGTATTTTAAAATGTACAAAAACGAAAAACAGGACTGGCAACAAGGAAATATAAATAGACGTCTGGGTAATGTAAAGTACATGGTAAAAGGACCAACATTTGAACATAAAAGGCATTTAAACCAATTAAGGAAAAGATATACCAAGAATCAAGAAAGGCGAGATGAGCCAATGGATATATGGTATGACATGTTCGACGTCTCTGAACCACAAGTAAAAGCAGAACCGACGCGTAGATCGAACAGGAAAAAAAACATACAGAAATGATAGAAATTAATGCCAAAAGAAAGAGGCATGCCAGTTTCTCACCAACGAATTACAATTATGATAAAAATGAATGAATATATGAATTAAAAAAGGGACAAAGCCAATCTCAAATGGAGGTGTGTGTTGTGTGGAAGTAAAACACCCCTATTTGGTTGGCACCTAATGGACAGTGCCGACAAGATAAATGAACATGCGCAGAGAGCGGAGAGAGAGAGAGAGAGGGGGGAGCCGTCAAGCCGAGAGAGGTATATCTCTGAGTAGAAGTCGTTATATTATTTCGTTATATCGTACGTGGAACATGCGACACAACAATATTAGAGAATTAACAGTATGTATTTAGTAAGAGGTGATGTTATCTTAGACTTCACTTCCCATTTCATATTCTATTGACATCATAACTTGTAATTTGAAGCTATGATTTAGTAAACTCTCCTGACCAAATAAATTATTTATACAGTACATCATAAATTAGGGGTAAGCTATAGAA
Source organism: Octopus rubescens (assembly GCA_027564515.1). NCBI lineage: Eukaryota > Metazoa > Mollusca > Cephalopoda > Octopoda > Octopodidae > Octopus > Octopus rubescens. The sequence continues at coordinate 5,862 of JAOPUL010009157.1, forward strand.
TAAAATCATGCTGTGTTAGAAAAAAATGGATGCCATATTTGAAATTAGTATCTCAAAATTAACTAAAAATAACCACAGCACTGAAGTCAGCAAAACATGTGTTGACCAGTGTTATCAATTCCACTGAGGACTACACACCAGCTGTATGTTTCTCTTTATAACATGCTCTAAATATTACTGATTACGTTTTCACAAACAACACGGAACAAGATTTAAAGTTTCCAGTGAGCTATAATTACATATAATTTTCCATTTCTATCTCTCTTTTCAGTCAAATACATATCTCTTACTTTATATTATTAATGTGCACCACGTGGAAAATGAATGAAAGTAACAACATATCCTTCTTTTTGCCATGGATATATAAAGGCCCTTTTCTAAGTCAAAGGGTAGCAGACTTTATCCAGTAATACCCGGTTTAAAACAATCACTATCTTGGTCATTGGATGAATTGAGCGGAAACCACTGTTTTAAGCGATACATGAGAGGATCCGGTTTCGTCTTTCTCCTTGCATCTGATAGGTGTTTGACTGATTGCGTGTTCATGACTACAGAGCGAGCTTATTTCTATCCAACATACCCTTCACTCGAATTACAATTACTTGAAAGACATTTGGGAAATTATATTCCTAATCGCCAGTCTCAAAATCTTGCAGAAATACGCTTGTTCAAAGAATTCTCAGAAAGCTTTGAATAGCTTTTCTGGAATACTCAAAATACCTTCATGCATTGAATGGCATATGCTCTCTTTCACTTACCGAATTACGTCCGAATCTCTTAGAAAAATTAACTCAATTAACTCTATAGAATCTTCCTGATTTCCATTTCTCAACAAGATGACTTAATAACTAAAACACTCGTTGATAAAAACAGTATGTAATATTCGCTTCGTTTTCAATTCAATTCAAGTGGAAAATCCTTTGGCTCTGATTAGTTTTTGACTCACGTTTTAGTACTGCTTACATATCAGAGACAGTGCTGCCGTACCAACATTCTAGACCACATCCAAAAGAAGATCATCCCATTGATAGCCAGTCTCATTGACCAACAGCTTGCAAACACTAACTGATGGAAGTGATCTTCCTTCTTTCTTCCTCTTATACAGCAGCCTCTGGTCTTTTAAAAACCACTGCGTACCACTTCAACACCGGCCCATCTAACATGGCTGCATTTCCCCCATTTTATTCTGTCTCTTTCCCAATCTTTCGTTACCTTACACTAAATTCTTTCTCATTCATTTCTCTCTATATTACGTCTCTCTGGAATTCATTCCCTCTCCCCCACTTAACCACATTTTCCCTACAAGTGCCGCACCACTGACGTTTTAATTGAATATGAACTGTATTAATCTGTTAAGACATATAAAGGTTATATGATATGCATTAGGTTTTCTCCTTCGATCAATTAATAAGAGAAACCCTTTCACATCATACAATAAAATGGAAACACTGAAATGCTGATGAATAAAAACAACAAGGAAAGTTGACTACTCTTGAAGGAAATTAAATAAAGTGAACATTAACACAATTTATGTTTCTTTAAGTAAAGTCCGTTAGGGAATTTTGACTTTATAATTTAGAAATATCATCAGATAACACTAAGAGAAACCCATGTTGTAACATAGAATTTTATCTTGATATTTAAGACAGTTATAAGTAGTCTGGTTAAAAGTACATATACTTTAGAAGGTAGCGAAATTGAATTATATTATGAAGTAAACAACTGTATCCGTTCAATGAAAATAACTATGAAATAATATAGGCAAAATTCCTTAGAGGGATAACGAAAATACTGGGTTATTGAAATGAATACGCTCTAAACAAGTTGATTTCATGTAAGAATCATTTGAGAATAGTGTGGAAACTTGTATCACTTGTTTAAATCAAAATGATATTAAGTCACCAGTTGGGGGTATAGAAACTGAGAGGAAATTGAGTGAAATGAATGGGAAATATTTAATATGCCAATACAAATGTTTTCACAGCGGGGATGGGAATATTATTCTGTCTTTTTTTTATATATATATATTTTATTCTATGTATTTTGTTGGATTATATGTTTGCACCGAGTCGAGGTTTGAGATACAATACAAGTATGTTTTAAAAGGTTATAACTAGAGTGAATATTTGTCATGGTGTCGTTGTCTGAGGATGTAGTGTGAAGAAATAAACATAATTGCATCTGACTCGGGTTGTAGTTTAACGACATTTTATTCTCAGCTACTTTTTACAATGATTAGAGAAACTTCTTTAGATATGCTGGTCATAACTTCGCCGCTCTGAAGTATCTGCTGCCGGAACCTCTCCTCTCTGGTTTTAGGGGGAACATCTCCCCCCTATATAAATGATGTTTGGAAACGCCAGGCCAGTCCATTTCTCCAAGTCGAGACGCTCGCGCGACACCTAATGGACTGGACCATCACATGACGATCCCAAATGGGTAGTTAAAGTCGAAAGCGAATTTATGGTAGCTAAAGATAAAGAGTGGATAATACCTCCTTTAGAACTACCCTCTGACCAGAGAAATGTCCGTTAGGGGAATAAACGGAAACAAAACTGTAGCTATGAGGAAAATACAACAAATGATACATGCAAGAAAAAATAATATGTAAATGCCATTAAAAACAAGAAAAAAAAAGGCATAAACAAAAGTGTCCAATAATATTCCATTCTATACTGGGCACGAAGGCCTGGAATTTTGGGGAAGGGGAGTAGTCGCTTTTATCGACCCCAGTTCGTAACCGGTACTTACTTTATCGACCCCGGAAGGATGAAAGGCAAAGTCGACCCCGGCGGCATTTGAACTCGGAACGTAAGGCCAGAAAAATTGTCGCTAAGCATTTCTCCCGGCGCGTTAACGACTCTGCCAGTTCGCCACATGTAGCCTAACATACTCCCTTGGTAGCTCATAAGAAGTCTGCTCCAATAGAGTTGTCTAAAACTCTACAAGACAGCATTTCTACCTGAAAACTATGTCATAATTGACTCTGTCACTAGAACAAACTTCTTTCATGTAAACCATGTCTGTATCCTACCACAAAAAGCACATTTTATGCTTGGATTAGTCGTTTTCTAGTTTACCCCTTATTAAACAGCTTTCCCCATTCTTTTACTTAACATTTCTACCCTTCTCGTATTCCCCAGTCTGCAGTAATATGGTAATATATCAAGGGCAATATTGATTACACCCACATAAATTCACATGCCCTCCTTCACTTAAATGCTCATTCTTCTAGTTATCATCATCTCCCACTGTGTTTCTTGTATGTACCGTTTCTCTTTAGTAATTCTAATGCCCCTCCTCCCCCCCAAAAAAATTACGTCAAACTATTTCTTTAGGGGCAAAAGGCCTTTGTAGACTGATTTTGTAAATATATGAAGAAAATTAATATAATTCAAACTCTTGGTGGTAAATAAAATATTTGTGGGGAAATTAGTCCATAATAATTTATTGAATATTCGAAACTGCATGTGTATTTGGGCGTGTATTCGTGTACATAGATATAAACACCGCTTTCACAGCAATACCCATAAAATAAAATAAAAAATTTAACAGAGAAATCAATTATTAAAGGCAGTAAGGCAAGCTGGCTGGCTGCCTGCCTGCTGGAATGAGCAGAGAGCTCTGTGAACGTTCACGCAAGTTATATAGTGACATTTAGATTTTTTTTTTCAGACAAAATGAAAACGTTCCCCTAAAATATGGAAGTACGATAGGAAAAATGTTACTTGTCAAATTCCTTCTAAGCTGGCGTAGCGTTTTCATACAGATATACATGTTAGATGTAAGGCCACAGTAAATTAACAATAAGCACCAACGGCATACCGTAGGTACTTCTATTGCATGCTGCCCCTCTCACTCTACTTTTCCTCCTCCCATGTCTTGCTCTGCAAGGAAAGGAGATTAAAAGAGATAGAAGGAGGGAAGAGAGAGTGAGAGTGTATATGTATGTGGATCTAGTTACTCGCAACAGTGGCAGTGGGATGAGATACATAAATACCGGCGAGCGACTTTAAGAGAAAAGGTGGAAGCCGAGGTTGCAGGAAAATGTTCAATATATATTTTACACTCTCCCGTTCTGAAGCTGTTATATTGGCAAGAAGCCAAAGTTACATTAACAGGACCATATTCTCCCTTGCCACCCTTTTTTTTCTTCTCTAGTTAGTTCCTTCCCTTACTGTTTTCTTTTAGATAACTTTTTTTTTACAGTCGCAACCAAATGTTTGTTGAGTATTTCCTGAAATACTATTACTAATAATAAATCATGCAGACAGAGCTGTCGTTGTTTGGAAAGGAAAAAAAAATTACCAAGTTAGAGTTGAAGTTTTTATCAAAACAAAAATAAGATATATATTCCGAAGTACACCACATTGACCGCGACTCCACTATCAGTTCACTTTATGGAAGTAACTTAATTCAATACTCATCGTTTATATATATATATATATATATATATATATATATATAATG
>JAOPUL010009293.1:0-10324 GCA_027564515.1 Octopus rubescens
TGCGCTGAAATTCTCATTTACATATGAATGTATCATCTCGGGCGGTTTGAGGCGCCTTGGTACTATTAGACAAATTTATTTTCGGGCGGTTTCGGGCGTTATGGTCGTTAAAGGGTTAAGAGATGTTTAGAAGGGTGTGAATGTGGTCTATTTAGAGTTTGTGAATTGTTCAATAAGGTGCATATGTGTAGAGAAGATATCAAGTGTTTATATAATATGGATAATTTTTTTTTTTTTGTTAACAAGAGCTGACCTGTTATTCTGAGTGCAAGGATGAAATGTGTGCCGGAGTCATAGCAAGTTGAGTTGGCAGAGAGGACATAGCAGAATATGGGTGTCTGCAGGCTAACTAGAACAAGACACTACTTAACTGGCAGAAAACTGCCGTTTCACGTTAATGCGCGCCCAGCTCTGATTGGCTGAAATATCCGCAGCACGACTGTGTCACATCACTATAGCTGACTCCGCTACAAGTACCCCCTGCTCAGACTACAAGTCGATATAAATAAATACAAAGCAGCAAAAAAGAAAAAAATGCATAGCGAAATGCAAAAACAAGGGCAAGAAAAGCATGAATACAATTTTAAAAGCAGCAACATTACAAATGCACAAAAATGTCAGGCACTTATGATTGATTAGTCTAAAATATATACAGTTTTACACAGTTTCTTGGGCCAATGGACACGATGACCACTACGAGTTGTCGTTCCATTTATTGGTGAAGGTGGCGGAGATGTGTGTGGAGCGATGGGGGTGGGAGAGATGTGTGGAAGAGTATATGTGACTTCGGGGTATGAGCATCTGTGTATTCCCCTTTTAGTCTATCAACAGAAACAGTGTCTTTGGAACCATTACAATCAATGGTGAAATGTTTTTCAGTCCTTGAAAGAATATGATAGGGTCCTGAGTAGGGCTGCGTGAGAAAACTTCTCACAGCATCGTTTCTAACGAAGACATGAGTCCATAAGAGCATGTCCCTCGGAACTGCAGCTTTCACAGTTTGGTGTCAAGTGTTCATTAGCAACAGGTCTTGTAAATATGAACGAAGGCGGTTCACATAAAGTGTAGGATGTTGAGCATTTCCCCAGGTAAGGACAATGGAACACCATACAGCAGATCAGCTGGGGAGTATCCAAAGTCTTCTTTGATAGAAGCTCGAATACCAAGGAGATCTATTAGAAGGTACTCTATCCAGAGATGTGCTGAATATTGCCGGCAAATTGCAATATAAAATCAAGATGTTGGGTCCCCCTTGGTGAATATTTGTCCGGCTTGAACCACAAGGTAAAAGTAAGAGGTTTGTGGTCTGTATAAATGAAGTTCCTTCTTTCCAGGATGTGCTGAAAATGCTTCACAGAAAGGTAAATTGCCAACAATTCGTAACTGAACGTGCTGTAATGCGTTTCAGCAGGTTTCAGCTGCCAAGAGAAAAAGGCAAGAGGTTGCAAATGTTGCTGATGAAATTGCTGTGAAACAGCACCGATTGCAGTGTCTGATGCATCAACCATAAGCAAAAGCTTTGCATTGGAGACAGGGTGTGCAAGAAGAGATGCTTGAGAGAGTTTGTGCTTCACAGCTTCAAAAGTTTCGATTTGAGGAGGAGTCACCAAAATTGTTTCATTTTTCTTTATTCTATTCTTGAAAAGCTCAGTAAGTGGAGTCATGAACCCAGCGCAGTGAGGAATGAAATGACGATAAAAGTTCACTAAGCCAAGAAAGTGGCGCAGCTGCTGAAGGGAAAGAGGAGGAGGAATGTCTTCAATTACGTGGACTTTTTCAGGTAGAGGTCGAATGCCATCTGCCTCAATGGTGTGACCAAGAAATACAAGAGAGGATGCACCAAAAACACATTTAGCCGGGTTAATTTGCACTTTATATTGGGTAAGGCGTTGGAAAAGTAACCTTATATGATGAGAATGTTCTTCCTCTGAAGAACTGGCAATCAGGAGATCATCAATATAGGCATAGACGAAATCCAGATCACGAATGACTTTGTCAATACATCAATAAACTGTTGAAAAGTGCTGGCAGCATTTCGGAGACCAAACGGCAGAGTCAATAATTCAAAAGAGCCAAATGGGGTTATTGACGTTTTTGGGATGTCTTCAGGATGGACAAGAATCTGATGGTAAGCTTTTATCAGGTCGAGCTTGGAAAACACAGTACAGCCATGCAGTGAAGAAGCGAAGTCGTGTAGGTGAGGAATCAGATATCTATCAGGAGTAGTGATAGCATTGAGATGCTGAAAATCAGCAGTTGGACGCCAATCACCAGAGTTCTTGGGAACCATGTGAAGAAGAGAAGCCCATTGACTTGTGGAAAGGCGGATGATTCCTAGCTGTAGCATGTGATTGAACTCGGCTTTCACTGCCTTTAGCTTTTCCAGATGCAGGCAACGAGGACGCAAAAACACAGGAGCACCATTAGTTGAGATAAAATGTTCCTTAGAGTGAGCAGGATTATTCACTTGGAAATTTGGATTGGTGAGCTCCGGAAAAAAGTTTAAAATCACTTGGCATTTGTCACCAACCGTTGCGATGAAGAAATCAAAGCTGACTGATGGAGTACTGGACGCTCGACCAAAAATAGAGCGGTCAGTACTGCTGTCCAACAGCCTCCATCGATGGACATCGACCAAAAGAGAAAAATGAAGAAGAAAATCTGCACCTATGATTGGGTAAGGCAAGGCGATGGTGAAGATCCAGTTGAAATACCTTCACAGGCCCATATCCAATGAAAGAGAGATTTGGCCGTACGTCTGGATTGGTGAATGGTTTACGGCCTGGAGGGTAAAAGGAGAAAAAGGAGGTTTATCCCTGAGTAATTTGACTGGCCAAATACTGCAGCCGGCACCAGAATCCACCAGGAAAAGTTTGTGAGACAAAAAATGCACGATTATGTGTGCACGAACTAGGATCAGCTGCTGTGCTCACTGTCCCACCTAAGTGTTTCCCTGACCTGGATATGAACATGGCTATGTACATTTGTTAGCAGTTGAGCCAAAACACCTGTGGTACCAGCAATTTGACTACAACAAGGCAGGGGAGAAAGAACGTCGTTGTGGTGAAGGTGAACAACTGGTGTTGTTTGTAGATGCACTATCCGTTAATTCTCACATACGACAAAGTAGTTGAGATGGCGTTCTATCGCCCAAGTGTTCCTCATGAACTAAGGTGCAAAAACGTTTCTCCTTGGAAGGAGACTTCCGATGAAGAATCTCACACTTAATAGATTCATAAGTAGCGTCTAGTGGCAGGTCTGTGATAAGGTCCTTCACAATAGACGTTAAACAAGCCAAGAATGGTACTCAGCAATAACTGCAACTGTCTTTGTTCCATGGAAATATCATTTTCCATAAAATGCAGTTCTACTTGTGCAAACCACACTTTCACACCTCCAATGAAAGCTGGTAATGTGGAGTGGTTCATGATAGCAACTAGGTTATACACCAAAACGTTAAGGATGTAACACAAATCCCAGGGAAAAAACAGTGCAGATTAAAGAAGGCACCTTAAACTGGCACAAATGTCAATGGCACAGAGCAGGAGAAAAAAGTCAATCTTTAATAAACCCACTGGGTGCGTTCGGTTGCATGTGTCTGTGTAAAACACAACGAGCTACGCAGAAATTTCAAATGCCAATTCATGAAGAAGGGCAACCATCTTGAAAATTGTGATGTCTCAGCGTTGCTATTACTTGAAATTGACAGAAGCACAAAAAAAATAACGTTTTCTAGCTACTCAGAAATAACAGTAAAAATGTAAGAACTGAAAATATAGTTAGCTTCGTACATGTTCAATTTTCTCTATTTTTCAATTTTATTTTTGGCAAATATTTCTTATTTCTAAGAGAAATGTTTGAATGTTCTGGGTCACCAATTTAGGGGTGTGTGAATGTGGTCTATTTAGGGTTTGTGAATTGTTCAACAAGGTGTATGTGTGTAGAGAAGATATCAGAAGGCATTTATATAATATGGATAATATTTATTTTTGGTTGTTAACAAGAGCTGCCCTGTTATTCTGAGTGTGAGGATGAAATATGTGCCAGAGTCATAGCGAGTTGAGTTGGTGGAAAGGACTTAGCAGAAAATGGGTGCTCTGGTGTTGAATCTCCGGAACTTTACTGATGGTGTGTTAGTGGAAAGGTGATGTTCACTGTTCAGTGTCTGCAGGCTAACTGGAACAAGATACGACTTGACTTAACTGGCAGAAAACTGCCTTTTCACGTGTATGCACGCCCAGCTCTGATTGGCTGAAATATCCACAGCACGACCATGTCACATCACTATAGCTGATTCCGCTACAGATGTTTGCATGAAACATATACCCAATATAATTAACACAAGAAAAAATATTTTATCTTTTTTTACTAACGGTTTTGTGTTTCATTTGAAGCATTATTATCCTTATATTGTTTCTTTATTATAGTTGGAAAGTAAGCGTGATGCATTCTCTCCAGAGTTACAGCAATATTGTTATACGCAACCTGTCGTGGTGATCCGTGGTTTAGCAGGTGCTTTGAAATTAGGTAAGTCAAATTATCCTGATTATTTTGACATGGTTTTATTATAACAATCTTAATTGAGGTAAATGTAATAATAATTAAAGGTTAATGTATTGTAAAAGAATTATTACTTTCAATCTTAAGATATAGCAATTATTAAATATGATAATTTAATGTTGGTTTAAGCGATATTAAACTGAAATTTTAAGAGACTTCAGTTACATAAAATATTTGTAAAAATATTATAGATTATGTTCATTGCATTCCCTTACTTTGTTCTCCTCAGTTTGTCCAGGATGAATGTACTTTTAATTGTTAACATTCATTGGCATTTTGAAGGCTGTAACCATAAATATGGAAATGTGATCATCCATACCTCATTAAAAATATATGGAAAGGGATTAGCTAGTGCATAAATTAAAAATAAAGTTTGACTAGCACAAATACTAAAGCAGGTTCTGTGAGATATGTTACTTGTGTAAGGAAAATAAAGTTCATCCCCCCAAAATATATAGGATGTTAGTGTAAAAATTATTTCTTGTTGTAATATAACATTAGACTTTTCTGGAGCACACCATGTTTCTAATTTTTTTAGTTCTATTTTTGTTTGCTTCTGAATTTTATGTGAACAAAAATTAATATAATAATAGTATTCATAGATGTAGCATTTATTCCATTTGAGGTGACCTGGCCACAAGATGTCCACACCACCATTGCTGCTACCCAGGAAACATTTCAGAGCAGTAATAACCTTTCCTCTGGAAATAGTTGCAGAAATATGATATGCAGGGTCTTGGACTGTCCTGATATCAGCTAGAGTATCTACGTACTTCAGAGTATAGTTAAAACCTCAAGTGTGGGTTGGTGGATTATATCTTCAATGCCAGTTCTTGCACTGCAGTTGAAATAATCTCTTAATTTTGTGTGGATGTGAGTGCAGAGACGTTTGTGGCATCTTCTGAAGACTTAAGTTTAGTGTAAGCTGAAATGTGCGAAGTGACTTCCTTCACTAAAGGTAGGCAGAAAATAGTGACATTACTTCTGAGCCTTGACATCCCAATCTTCTTTATCGGCCAGGATCCTAATTGCAAGTGTGACGAAACAGAAGAAACAATTCTAGTTTTTTGGACTGTTGGATTTCAGGGCTTAGTTGATTGCTGTCATTTGTGTGACAACTGCTGATATTTTGATAACTTTGCATACCTTGTATGTCTCTTTAAGGTGAGAAGTTTCTGTTACGACCTTGCTCGGGTCTAGTGGGGCAATAGTATTGATGCGTAGGTTCACCAGCAGTTCTAGAGGTAACAAAATTGGTAATCAATGTTGGTATTACCACTGATTCAAGGGTTCAGATGCACATTTTGTCGGCTTAACACAGGAAAGGCAGAAAAATTTGTTGCAATTTCAACAGTATCTTCCTTTTTTCGTCTATTGCACATGACACATAAGTAGCAGCAATCTACCTCCTGTAAAAGTGAAGGAGAGACAGAAAGTGATGAATTGTTTAGCAACATTTTGCACTGAGACAGGTGATGTAATGTTAATGGTGAGTGATAACAGACCGGCAGATGAGACTAGAGGTTGAGTGTTCTGAACAAAAACAATAGGTGGTATATTAAAAAAATTTTATTTTTGTTTTCAGATGAAAAACATGCACAAAAATCAAAGCACATAATATAATGAAGATATTTATACCACCTATATCAGATTATTTTGATTATCAATACATTGTTAGTGTTTTTTATATGTACAAGACTGAATAATGATGTAAAAAGAACATGCTTGTGTAATCATTATGAAGTTTATGAAATGGGAAAATAGACACTGTCACTTGCATTATGAAAATTCTGTGTTTAAAGCATTAGCTTATTTTCATTTTATTTGTAACTAGCAAACGTACCCGGCTTTGCTTGGGCTGTCTATTTTAAATTGTGATTGCTTCTGTATGTCAACTTTAAAAGGATTTTTAATGGCACCTTTAAAAACTCAGCAAATAGGACAGAATACGTTCATAACCCAAAAAAGACAGACAGATTACTGATGTAAGGAAAAATACAAGTATTTGGTGAAGGCAAAACAAAATCAATGTAGTTTGCCAACGGATGTGGTGTTGGTTCTAAAAACCGACTTCATTCATTCACTGTTGCTTTAAATGGTATTGATGTTGGCCATAAGGAATATGTGAAAAATCTCTGTGGTGGTTGTCTAAAAAGGACCTTCATGTCACAATACAGCATATACCTGGTTCACTGCATCTATCGGGCAATAACATCCGTATTGAGAAGACATTACAGAGTCTATGCGAAATCTATTTTTGAAACTTACTTGACAACAGGCCATCAAGCTCTCGCTATTGCTTGCCAGCAATGACCACCATGGAGAAATAGTACGGTTACCTGATGTTGTGCTTTGTTCCACTTGCAGTAATATTCCTATGCGAGAGCAACTGTAGATGTGTAGTATCTTTTGCTTACCACATATTAAGTGATAGTTAACTGACAACTGGTCTTCAAGATCTTGCTACTGCTTCCCTGCAGCAGGGAGGGTGACCCTAAAGGGGACCATCATGGAGAAATAGTACGGTTGCCTGATGCTTCGCTTTGTTCCACATGCATCAATATTTGTACAGAGAAGTCAATATAGGACCTATGTGAAAACAACTGAAGAAGTGTAGTATCTTTTGCTTACCACACAATTAATGAGAGTTAACACACAACAGGCCTTCGAGTTCTCGCTACTGCTTGCCAGCGCCAGGGAGGTTGACCCTAAAGAGCCTTCATGGAGAAATAGTAGGGTTAACTGATTCTTCACCTTGTTCCACTTACAGCAATATGTGTACAGAGAAGTCAATGCATAGTTAAATCCACCGACCCTTATAAGACTTCGCGGTAGACAATGTTTTTCGTTAAACCTTGTGGTGCAAAGGTAAATAGGTTATTTCTGCAACCAACGCGTGAGCAGCCAACATACAATTGTCCATGAGAGAAACACTGCTCTTCTAAGTGAAGGCCCACAACAGACAAGGTTTGCCCCTGGGATTTGTTGATGGACATTGCGAGGCTGATACGCATAGGGAACTACAATCGTTTGAAGGAGAAAGGAATTTCAACGCCCAACGGAGTTAAAGGAATCATGTGAATAAAAACATATTCATCTTTTCCACAACCAGTGAGAATAGTTGCCTCAATAACATGTGGCATTGTCCTTTTTCACCACCAAGCGCGTCCATTACAAAGTTTTAGGGTTCCAAATTCCTTAGCAGCATGACGAGAGTACCAACCTTTAGTCTCAAAATGTGGGGTGGAAGTCCTGCAGGTTCCAAAGAAGAATTAAGAGAGATTTTAGTAATTGTCTTTCAAGCTGGGGAAAACTTTATCTAGAAGATCGTAGACAGTATCAACAATGGAGCAAACAGTACTGATGGGCATTTGGTTCTTCGTATCAAGGGGCACTCTACCATTACCTAGATTTAGAAGGTTTGCGCAAATTTGTCAGTTTCCTGGTTACGGAGTAGTTGTGCTCTCATGTTTGCGCGTAGAGTTAATTTTGTGACATGATGCCATAGTATAAATGACTTCAGACATGCTTGTACATTATCTGCCCTTTTTTCCTTTAGGGATAACAAAAAGAGTCAGCCTGAAGTCTCCTGACAACACGAAAGTTACACCACCCATTGGCCCATGGCAATCTCTGATGTCTTGCAATGTTGTATTAAGAGCTTCCAGAGCGCCTTTGTGAGCCATGGTACACTCATCCCAAACAATGAGACGGCACATTTTAAGCATTTGTTCGTTGTTTGAGTTCTTGCTAATGTTGCAAGTAGATGTTTCAGATGTCGCCAGATTGAGAGGAAAGTTGCAGCGATTCCAGAGGTAGCCACAGCCAGAGCTATATCTTTGTGCTGTCTAACATATACTAATAAGAGTTTAAGTCACAAAGGTTATACCTGTCACTCCAGGTGCATCAAGGAAGAAAATGCCTCCAGTTCGGCTGAGGACATAATTGACAATTGTGCGATAAGCACTTCGATGGTCAGGGTGTAGCTTTGGTTCACTTTCGATGACATAGGTGGCAAGAGATTCGGCATCATAAGATGCTTCACGCAAAACGTCTGTGGGGAGGATGTTTGGTCATGCACGGGATGTAGGGTGTAGGCCATATGTAGGTAAGGCATTTCCATCCATCGAAACGACTCTGTCTTCAATGTCGATCAAAGTACCTTTATAAATTTCATCGCAGAAGCCTACCTCCAACCGGACATGTAATCACACAAAGATGCCGGTCACAAATTTCACAGGACTGTAGCAACACTGCAAACAGACACCTCGGTGACCGAGACTCAGCAGCCTCCGATGAAGTGGCGTCCCATTGAGGGCCATCTTTTAAGAGACCAAGTTTGAAGCAAGCCTCTCGAAATGTCGCGCAAACCTGACCATTCACAGTCCTTATGTATTCAAATGACTTTGGTCCTCTCACCTCATGCAGAAGCAAGCGGAGTTACTAGCACTCGTAGTGGTTGTGATGAACTGTGTAGACTCTACCGAGGCATTTACTAAACCTGATGCCGGATTGTCCATCAACTGTTTGACCAACCTTTCTGCATGTCCAGGAATTCTTGTTCCAAGTGTAGTTTGATGGTAGCTGAGGATACAGCAATGTTTCTGCAAATGGATCATTTTGGCACAATTTGAAAAAAGTTGTTAGTTTGGTGTCCCATGGCTACCTGAACAGCATTCGTTTCACTAAAGTATACCCTTTGCCTGTTCTCGAGGTGTACTGCGAGCTGTCCCATAGCAGGGTGCCTCTGGTACAATGGAAAACCGAAAATGCACCAAAAAGCCTCATGGCTGATGAGATATCGCCCCACTTGGTATTGGGTTATATTATCTCTGTCATGTTCATTTCGAAGACCAAACATGACAGCATCAGAATCCTTATTTACCTAATTGCATATGAACTTGATGGACCGAATGGAGCCACAGAATTCCACATTAATGTGAGCATTGAAGGTCTTTAATAGAGGAGAAATGTACGGGACGACCCACCTATTGTCAATCTCGTTGTCTCCGATAAGGGCAGTAAACCCCCTATCCTCTGGACTTCTACGGCGATATGATGGGTATCCATCTCTACCGGTATGAGTCTCCCTCAGAAATGTTCGTGGAAATGTTTTGGTTCAATTGTTGTCCCAAAGGTTGATGGATCGGGAAACTCAGCAGATATGACACTGTCAATATCACTTGCTTTGATCATCGTTGTGAGCCAAAGCAAAATGTGAGCATGTGGAAGGCCGCGTTTCTGTCACTCGAGTGTGTGCGTCTCACAATTGACAGGCCTAAATATAAATATGTTTCCTTTGGTGGTGAGGTCCATGAGTTTAATCAACTTTTGGTGAAAAACTCTGGCAATAAGGTCTGGTCTGTCCTTGGCTGTCTATCCAGGGAATAGTTCACCTGCAATTTCTTGCCAATTCCAGTTGCATGTAAAGGTAATGAAGACGTTAGACCTACCGTAATGCCGCACAAATGTCATGGCATCCTGAGTCTTCTCATGCATGTAGCGGGGTCTTCCAGTGAAAATGCAGAGGGTTTTCGAGATAAAAATTACACAGAAACAATCACTTGTGCATAAGTAATCTCCGTGTCAAATTTGTCGAAAGTCGGTTGAAAATTGAATTGTTTGGCTAACTGGTTAGACACTTAAACACATACATCCACTGTTTTATATATATAGTTTGATCACAAATTCGTAAGAGAGAGAGAGAGAGAGAGAGAGAGAGAGAGAGAGAGAGAGAGAGAGAGAGAGAGAGAGAGAGAGAGAG
>JAOPUL010009306.1:0-10323 GCA_027564515.1 Octopus rubescens
GTGTCAGGTCACACTTGTCATGAGCGCTACTGATAACATGTAAACCAGTACAATCTGTCGCATGGTCGGGTCGTCGGGGACTAAACTGGCAACCCACAAGGATTGCTTGGTGAAGAGAGTATTGTTGAACACCCTGCGGGAAGAAAATAAGACCTTTCAAAGGGCGCAGGAACTCCTGAGCAGTCAACGGCCATCCAACAAAATATCTGTAAAACATATGTGTGTGTGTGTTTGTGTGTGTATGTGTGTATATGTGTGTGTGTGTGTATGTGTGTGTGTGTGTGTGTGTGTGTGTGTATGTGTCTGTGTATATGTATATGTGTGGGTATGCGGGTAGTTTTCCCATCAGTGAGCCTGGTCCCCTTGCCCTGCAGAGCCTGAAGTAATATAGACTTTGGTTTCCTTTAGCAGTCAGAGCTTCAGACTTGAAGAGCACTGTAATTCTCGCAAACGGTTATGCTCTCGGTTAATGCTGAAATTTGAACCTAGTGAATGCTCGCCTCTCCTTCTATTTGTGAGTAGAAGGCGGAGGGGACTACCATGTTTTGCACCTCACTATCGGATCTACCACTTACTTCCTCCTCCATGTCTATCGACAAGGTTATGTTCGACATATTTGTTTTTAAAATTAACTTTTCAAAATAAATAATATTTTATTCCGAATTCGAGCCCGCTGAGAGGCACAACAAGCGAAAACAACATAATCTATGCAAAGCTGGTGGTTTTAATAGACGTTTTGTAACGAAATAATCAATAAACAACTTTTGGAAACAACATTAAAAGCAAGAAGACTTACGGGAAAATAAATACGTGCAAATCTTTTCCAACGAATAATAATAATAACCCTTTCTTAATTAACAACTGAGGGTTCATATAAATTATTGGACGGTACAAGACAATTCAAAACAAAAAGAGCGGGTTTTAAAATAGGAAACGTGTAAAAACATAATAACAATGGAAACTATAATATTATAACAACTAATATCCCCAAAAGTGCCTCTTCTAAGTTTCTAATTATGTTCCATTCTATTTTAATTCTTTATGTCACTAATGCCTTACTAAATCAAAACTAATTCTAATATAATTGCCCTTTTCAGGGCATATCACAATTTGTTGTTTACGATTGCCCTGTCAACGCCCGCTTACCCAATGCTTTAATCCGGTCCTCTTTAAGCTGGTCACACTGGGGGTGACGCGTTCAGTATCCAATAACCGGATTCCCACCTTCTAAGGCTATCTAGGTAGATCATATAAATCACAAATGTGTGGTCTCTCAGGAAGACCAGTCTGAAAAGTGGACAACTTAAGCTCACCGTATCAACTGATCTAAAGAATTCCATATCTAGATACGACCTGGATGACCGGAGGCGCTTAATTCACTGGCACATCCGGGAAATCTAGTCGGTACCTATTAGTCAGCTGGATATTTCTGAACAAGTTTGCGAGGCTTTTACCACAACCTTTTCCATCTGCTAGGCCAGCAGAGTCCAAGCGTGGTTCTAAGACGGTGTTCCAATCACCCACAAACTGTACAGGTCGTGACGTTCCTAGGAAAACCTCCAGACGTATGAAGAAGACTGACTGTCCTACTCCTGTCGGAGCATAAACAACCACCAATCCGAGGGCACCCCATCACTACTGTTCATGTCCAGGACCACCAACTTACCTACTGGGTCCAGGGAGATAATCCTTAAGTTGAGGTACACTCCTCTCCTGAACAAAACCGCAGTTCCAATAAACATTACCAGTTGACATGGATGTAGATAAATCTCGTATCGAGGCTTAGTGTCCTGATGTTTTTGGGTAGATGGCCTTGTTTCCAACGCGAACCCATGTCATGTGCATTTAAACTGCTTAGCTTAAGAATGACCATGTTAGAATAATTGTTAGATGCGGACAGGTTACATACAGTGATGTTATTTCGTTGGTGAGGATCGGATAGTTAGGTGTATAAGTTTGTTTTTTTTGTGTTGGTGTCAGAGCGGTCTGGTTTCTCTTTCCTTTATTTGGTCTACCGATCATTTGCCGTTTGCTCTGTTTTCATCCTCCTGACAGCAGGACGCGTCTGATAGTTCAGAACACTGTAGGGGTAGATTTCGAGGAGTTTATTTTTTGTTGTTTATCTGCTGTTTGTTTTGGGTGAGTCTTTGCTACTCTCTGGCATCTAGGTGAATTGTTTGCCTTTGCTAATGACTGGCATGTAGGTGAGTTGTTTGTTTTGTTTTGATGTTTCTTCTACTGTTGTTGTTTTTGATGTTGCTGCTACTGCTACCAGGGTAGCTCTGATTGCAGTTGCTGCTACTACGACTGTTGTTTTTGCAGCTGTAGTGGTCCCCTGACTGTGCTTGTGTCTGTTCTGTTCTTGTTGTGGTGGTATCGGCAAAAGTGTGTGTGTTGTGTGTGAGTTTGTGTGTGTATGCGTGTCGCGCCGGGGAGGGGCTTACTTATCTCGTTTGTTGCTGGCAGGAAGCTATGAGGTGGTTTGTGTCCCGTATAGGTGACATGCGCTCCCCCAGTCTCAGCCAGGTGTATATTTATGCCATCCGGTAGACTTATATAGTCCGGGATGGATTCGACGCTTTGTCGGTCTAATTGTATTAGTAGTTGCATTGCCTGTCCTTTAACTGTACTGCTTCTGTAAATTGGTGTATTTTCTCCTCTATGTCGAAGAGAATCGCAGCCACCAACCAGCAGATGTTTATTGCTGGTGATATATTTGGGAAATTGTAACAGGAAAAGTTTTCGACCAAGTCAAATGGGGCTGAGGATGAGTTTGTCACTTGTCAGGTAGTTGTCGAATGATTGTTGGCCTCCTCCTCTAAAGCGAACCATACTTCGACAGTCCCATACTTTTTCATCCTGGCTATGTATGTTTTGTTTTTCTGAAGTGGTCTTAAATATTTTTCGATCTGCTGCTGTTTGACCTGCTATACATTCCTTTGCTATAAATATGTTCGGTCAGCTGCTGTATCGCCTGCGCAAAGTCGAAAGTGCTACGAGTGAATTTGCATGGTTCCTTTCATTTGTTATCTTTTTCGTTAATGATGGTGGTGGTGGTGGTGATGGTGGTGGTGATGATGGTGGTGGTGATGGTGGTGGTTGGCATGCGGCTGTAACCGGTGTTGGATGTGGAGGTGGAATGGTTTTCGTTCATGTTGTTGCTTTTTGCGACGGTAAATGTGAGACTACAAGCTCATTGTATTTGCCTTCATACACTCTACGTAGGCTCTTATTCTTGTTGTTGTAGTTGTGCCAAGACGTTACTTTTTGTACGCCACATGAAATATTAGTCCCACTACAAGGTTCAACATATTGGTTCTACTTCATCATGAAATATTGGTTATGCTACAAGGATGAACATATTGGTTCTACTACAGACATGAAATATTGGTTCTTCTAGAGACATGAAATATTGGTTCTATTACAAGGATGAAAATATCGGTTCTCCTACAGTCATTAAATATTTGTTTTTACTACAAGGATTAAAATATTTCTTCTACTACATACATGAAAATAATGGTTCTACTACAGACATGAAATATTGGTTCTACAAGGAAGAAAATATTGGTTCTCCTACAGACATGAAACATTGGTCTGCTAAAGAGATCAAATATTTGTTAATTGCTAAATACATCAAATAATTCTCTTTCGCCATCTTTTTTTTAAGAAAAACAGATTAGGGGCCTCTTAACCCAAACAAACACAACAATAACGCATAAGGGCTGGAAATTGAGAAGAATCCACCAACTCCCCAATGTCCTGTTTACTTTATCCTTGCAATGATGACGAATTTATAAAATATAGCAATTGTTAACAATGTGAATAACAACAATAACAGCAACAATAATAATACCAGTTACAATACTAGTGATTACACGACCAGCCACGGATATATATAGCCTTTGTTGCGACGCCCAGTGGAGAGTACGATTTTCGGCAAGCGATGGTTTTCCATCCTGGAGACGTGCCCTGCCAATCGTAGCTGTGTCTTCAGCAGCATCGCCTCGATACTGGTGATCCCTGCTTGCTCTAGCACCTCGACATTTGTAATGAAATCGCTCCAGTGGATGTCGAGTATGAAGCGGAGACAGCGCTGATGGAAGCGCTCCAGAATTCGCAGGTGGTGTCTGTAGGTGACCTATGACTCGGAGCCGTACAGGAGGGTGACCAGTACCACGGCTCGGTAGACGCCGATCTTGGTGTTTTTCTTCAGATGTTTGTTGTTCCAGACACGATGGTAGAGTCTGCCGAAAGCACTTTGGTAGAGTCTGCCTTTGCCAGTCTGTTGTCTACATCTTTGTTAATCTTTGCATCAGAGGAGATTGTGCATCCCAGGTAGGTGAACTGCTGGACTGTTTTCAGTTCTGTCTCACCAATTGTAATGAGAGGTGGGCTAATGGAGCACCTCTGTATTCTTCAGGCTGACTTCGAATCCAAAGAGCTGGGCTGCCTCTGCAAAGCAGGATGTTACATGCTGCAGAGCATTCTCTGTGTGGGCGACAAGGGCAACATCATCAGCAAAAAGTAGCTCTTGGATGGGTTGCTACAGGGTCTTGGTGTGGACATGAAGATGTCGCAGGTTGAATAGGCTACCATCTGTGCGATAGCATATATATATATGCCGTCCTTGTCATCAAGATCTTCTGTGACCTGTTGAAGCATCATGCTGAAGAAGATGGTGAAGAGGGTTGGCACGAGGATGCAACCCTGCTTCACCCCATTTGTAATTGGAAAAGGCTCTGAGAAGTCGTTTCAATTTCTGACCTGGCTGCGCTGGTCTTCATGTAGCTGTATCACCATGGTGGGAAACTTTGTGGGACAGCCTAGATGCTCCATGATCTGCCACAGGCTCTTCCTGCTCACCATGTCAAATGCCTTAGTAAGGTCTACGAAGGTGACGTACAGTCCCTTGTTCTGTTCTGTGCACTTTTCTTGAAGCTGTCTGAGCACAAAGATCATGTCGGTGGTGACCCTGTTGACTCTGAAGCTGCACTGGCTCTCAGGGAGGTGGTGTTCTGCAACAGCAAGTACTAATCTATTGAGAGGAACTCTTGCAATGATTTTGCCTGCAATGGAAAGAAGAGTTATTCCCTTGTAGTTAGAGCAGTCTGATTTTTCCACTTTGTTCTTGTATAGGGTGATGATGATTGCATCACGGAGGTCTTATGGCAGCTTTCTCTGCTCCCAGCAGCAAACGAAAAGTTTGTGGAATTTGGAGCGCAGTGACCACCCCCCATGTTTCCAGATTTCTGGTGGAATACCATCTACGCCTGCAGCCTTGCCATTCTTCAGTTGTTTTGTGGCTTTGGTTAACTCATCAAAGGTTGGGGCGACGTCCAATTCTTCTTTCACTGGTTGCTGTGAGATCTGTTGGATCACTGCATCGTCAACATTGCGATCGGTGCTGAAGAGAGTTCGAAAATGTTCTGCCCAGCGCTGCGCAAGGGACACAGCACTTGGTGAGAGGGGCTGTAGACTGCCTTTAAGGCTTCATAGAAGCCTCTGTAGTTACCCGTGTCAGTGCAGAGCTGAGTTTTCTCAGCAAGGTCAGTCCACCACTTGTTCTGGATAACTCGGAGCTTGCGCTGGAGGTTGCTGCATGCAAGACGAAAGGTAGCTTTCCTCGCTGGACAAGATGGCTGTGCAAGGTGAGCCTGGTGGGCACTTCTCTCTTCTTCGCCAGCAGTTCTTGGATGTGTTGGTCGTTTGCATCGAATCAATTTTTGTTCTTCTTTGTGGAAAACCCCAGGATGTCTTCAGAGGTCTGTATGATGGCAGTTTTCAGGTGGGCCCAAAACCTTCCCGGACAAGGGTCAGAGGGGCAGTCATCAACTTCCAACTTCGACTGGAGGTTGGACTAAAGGTCGGCTTTCACTTCAGCTGACTTAAGTGTGCCGACCTGGAGTTTCTTTCCGGGGGGACGTCGTCTTTTTGGCTTAGGCTTGAAATGAAGTTTGAGGTTGCAATGCGTTAGGCGGTGGTCTGTGTGATATTCTACACTGGGCATCACTTTGGGGTGCAAGACATCTCTTTGGTATTACTCGTGCACTAAGATGCAGTTAAGAGGTGCCAATGTTTGTACCAAGGATGCATCCAGGTGGTTTTTAGACTGTCCTTCTCCTGGAAGATTGTGTTGGTGATGGTTAACTGCAATTCAACGCAGAACTCCTGCAAGAGGCACCCGTTGTCGTTGCAGTTCCCAACACCATGTTTCCCGAGAATTCCCTTCAGGCCTCTGAATCTCGGCCAACTCTAGCGTTGAAGTCTTCAAGGAAAATGATCTTGTCGTCTGCAGGGGTGTTCCGTACCAGGCTACACAGGTCGGAGTAAAATTTGTCCTTGTCTGCAGGATATACTTGAAGGATCGAGGAATACACACTGAAGAGGGTGATGTTTGCTTGTTCTTCAATGTTTGCTTGTTCTTCAATGTTCTTCAGGCGCATGGAGATGATGCGGTCTGAGTGACCTGTAGGTATGTTCTCCAGCTTATAGGCAATAGCGTTTTTGATCATGAAGCCTACACCTGGGAGGAATTGTTCGGATTGAGGTTTGCCTGACCAGTATAAAGTGTAGCCGATGCCGTGTTCTTTGAGGCAGCTGTCATCTGGGAGGCAGACCTCACTGAGATCTGCGATGTCGATGTTCAGACGAGAAAGTTCGTGCGTAACTAGACCAGAACGTCGTTCAGGATGGTTGCTGTCAGCTGTATCTATATCTAGCATGGTTCTGACGTTCCAGCACGTCAGTTTAAGACTAGTCACACCTTTGGAGTCAGGTTTGGAGCCACTTGACTTTGTTATTGTTCGACCGCTTGGAAAGACCTCCGTTGACCGCGGTTAGCCAACCGGGCTGTGTGAAGATGAGCTTTGTTTAAGCCACCTTTTCTCGGCCCCTCTCCGTTTGGAGCAAGCAGTGCTATCCCTGAAGAGGGCTGCTTGGATAATCAGGGTGCTGCCTGGTGATGTTGTCATCCTCATTTCAACAATCAGACGACCCATACGCCTGAATAACCTGCGTGTAGGATTGGCTCTACAGCTTCCAGTGACATCTTCCACCTGCCGTATTCACCCCTTTCTCGCCCGCTACAAGGCTTGGTAAAGTTGGTAGGGATAGTGAGGAAGAAAACAAAAGTGAACTTGTCCTTGGGCTTGTGTAAAGGATATTTAAGGTGAGAAACTATGCGCACAATACTCTTCCCACCCTTTACACGCGCGGTTCATTTATCATGACCTAGCAAGCTGGGACGGTGACAACGAGGTCCTCGGGGTGTAGGGTTTACATCAGACTTTCCCTATCTTAGCTTCTGGCTCAAAAACCTCACCTGGGAAGCACGGGAGCAGTAACCCTAAGCGGGGGCACGGCTGCTGATACTACAAGACATGTCATTGGGCCCAGAATCGTCGTACGTAGACTTCCAGCACACCTGGAACGCAATGGGTTTGGGTTCAGAGTTGTCCTTCTCTTAGCTGGACGGCCTACCAAGGCTATCGAACTCTCTATCTACGCGGGACTCTGTCGCGCCCATAGCACTCTCAGCGGAAACAGGGATACGACAGGTACGCGTTGCGAGGAACACAGTAATGCAGCAGAGGCCATTGTAATGATGTCAAGCCTGTATTGTTTCTCCAAACTATTTATTATCGCTAATGATAATATCTGTGCATTATGATGTACACTGTTGCGGAATAGTAACAAGCTATGTTTGGAAATTAGAACGTTGTGTTTAGGTTACAATGTAAGAAGATATACGCTAGCAGTCGTCAGATCACACATGGCCTGAAACAAAATTAAAGCTCTACCACGTGTGCATATAGATCATACTAATATCAGAAATTTGGGACTGTTTTCAATTTTTTGTGGACGTTCAGCGAGGAGTAAAATTATTAGATATGAACAAGGGCATACTACATTCATCATACAATCTCCATTAATAGGATCGATAACCATAGTGGATGTAATTATGTTTCGTCTTGAATAATTATCACGACACGGTCTAGAATATATATATACATCAAAGTAAGCTAACGTAAGACAAGCAATGTACCCAAGTGAGCTCCAAAATTTAGATAATAATTTGTCCCATACAGAATTATTAAAAGAAATACAAGTGGAAGAATTGAAAGCAAAACAAATGAGTTATATTTATTTCAAAAGTGGTTTTATTACAATAGAAAACAAAAATATCCAAATATTAATGGGAACAGATCCAAATGAATGTGTCTCTTCCCTATCACAAAAATATACATATTTTACAAAATTAGATTTAATCAATTTATATGTTAATTAAGTGCATATATATAACTAACATAAATATATACAGCGATTTATAATATACGCGTATATATGAATGTGTGCAACATGACTTTAGTTTTAAATATAAAAAAGTTGATGTTGTAAAGTGTATGTTAAAAGAAGTAAAATACATATATAATATTTATACATAACACTGGCGGTGCGCGAGCATGGCCACAGTATTCATACACACACATCCAAATATATATATGCATCTATGCATTAATGACCACATAGTGGTCTACATCATGTTTCATAACATTATGAATAATCTTTGCGTGACACGCAGTTTACAATTGGTTATTTTAACCTTTGTTACGACTCATATTCGTCGCCATTTCCTCCAGATATTACATCGACTTTCCGTGCACACCCACAAGCTGTGGCTACTTCAATCACACTTGGATTATACACGTACAGTCCACCAACACATTCCCCTGTACGTTTGAGGACAGTCATTGAGGTATATATCATTACACATTGGTGGTTGTTGCTATCAGAGTCTAAACATTTTGTACAACGACACACTACATCAGTACGTGAGGGAGGGAAATATGTTGAATCATGGGTAATGTTCAGATACCAAGGACAGGTTGAACGTTCACGGAGGATATCAATAGAAGCAGAAGATGTTGGGCAAGTTTTATCCCCGTCCGTCTGTGGTGGCTGGTTACTTCCGGTTGGAACCAGTTCAGCTGGTAGAAAAAAATTATTGCCAATGGCTGCACTGGACAGACTCTCGTACTGAACTCTCAAGTTGTTTGGTATTTTACATTGAGTTGGAATTGATGCCGAGGATACAAGCAAGATGTTACTGATGAGAAAGATCAAAACCTGAATGAAAAACAGGTGAGATAGAAAATATTTTAGTCACATGGTGTATCTTACTTTGTATATGATACGTATATATCGAAATAAACAACCATAAAACTAATAATATACTTGTTTTTAGAGAAATAAAATAATAGACATTTAATATAAAAATATTTGGAGTGAGGTAAAAATAACAAATTTATATAAAGTAATTATTTTACCGTACATTTTTTTTTTTACTCAAATCCGCAATTACGGTAAAAGGTGGGGGCGAATACTTTTAGAGGAGAAAAATTTGTTAAGCATATTGGGTTGATTAATGAGTAAAATCACTGATTATAAAGTGCAAGTCAATAGAGATGTTTTAGTCGAGAGAGAAAGAAAGTAAGAGAAACAAAAGGGAAGTATAATAAAGTAGGTGCGACAGTTGAGGTATGTGTGAATTCCTAAGTAAACAATCGGTCGTTGATAGTAGATGTTTCTGCTGTATAATACAGTTATGTTTGATGTGAAACATCGCTTAACAAAAATAGAATTTTGCTTAACGAATACAATAGACTATTGAAATTAGCTGCTTTATATAAGCATATATTAAGAGGTGAAGGATGAGCGATACCCTGCTGGTGCCGGAACAGTTTAAGGCGAAGAAATATTTCCAATCGTAGTGAAAGTAACACATGTGAAATCGCAATTTTTGTTTAAGTTCTTTGATGATTCTGTTTTTTTGTTGCTTCGGTTGATAAGATAGTATGTAATTCTTTTTTCTGTATTTTCTAATTTATACTGACGGTATTTCTGTTTTTCAAATATTGTTAATTAGAATTTATATTTTTGCAGTGTTTATGGTCAAAGTATTATTACTGAGCGGCAAGTGCAAAATTGCTGTTCAAAGTTTCATTCCGAAGATTTGTCATTGAGAGATCAACTCAGACAAGGACGCTCATCAGATTTCAATCAAGATGCTTTAAGAGAATTAGTGGAATTCAATCCTCGTAAAAGTCCTGGGTGATTAGCAATTGACCTCAACACATCTCAATCCACCATCTACAAAATGTTCTGATGAGGATAAAAGATCAGGTGAAAACGTGTGTAGAAAGCTTCTTCATGTCGAAGCCAACTAAATTTACTCGAGAGGAATCAAAAAGCTATCTGATAAATGGCAAGAGGTCATTTAAAATAATGGCAACTATACTGATAATTGAAAATAGTTCTTTGTAC
>JAOPUL010009344.1:0-10321 GCA_027564515.1 Octopus rubescens
ATATATATACGACGGGCTTCTTTCAGTTTCCGTCTACCAAATCCACTCACAAGGCTTTGGTCAGCCCGAGGCTATATAGTAGAAGACACTTGCCCAAGGTGCCACGCAGTGGGACTGAACCCGGAATCATGGGGTTGGGCAGCAAGCTTCTTACCACGCAGCCATGCATTTATCTGTGTATATACATATATGCATGTGAAGCTGATAAATCAAATACAAATTATGATAAAATTTTATGATAAAATGTGAAGCTGATAAATAAAATACAATTTATGATAAAATTTTGCCGTTTTATTTTGATTAAAGTATCAGCAACTTCGGAACAAAACCTTTTACAAGTTCTCCTGCATTTTACATCTCTGACTGTCACTCCCTCACACAACATTTGTTGTTTTACTCTTCTTCTCCCAGTGTGACTGACAAGACACACATTGCATTTTATTATATGTAAGATAATCAACCTTGATTGTATAAATTCTTACATAACTTCTCCACTTTCCCAGCTATTTAGTTTGACATAGAATGACAAACTGTGATTTCTAAATTGTAAATTTGTTATCATTTAGGTAGTTAATACAGAAGCGAAATACCACTCCAGCTGTTTTGATTCCCAACTGGAGCTATTTTAGTTATTTGACTGACTAATCAAGAGATCTGAGAAAGATATGATTGTTACATAATCCCATTTCCATCCACCACCTCATATAATACATCTCTGTGCTAGTGACCTGTAAAAAGCACCCAGTACATACTGTAAAGTGGTTGGCATTAAGAAGGGCATCCAACCATAGAAACTAAGCCAAAACAGACAACTGGATTTTTGGTGCAGCTCTCCAGCTTACCAGCTCTGGTCAAACCATCTAACCCATGCCAGCATGGAAAACAGACATTAAATGATGATGATGTTTAATGATGTAACAGTTATTATTTGTAGGAAATGTAATCTTTTCATAGAAATGTGAGTCATTATTTGTATAAATTTTTTAATTAAATATATCAATTTTAGCTATGATAGAAACAGGTCAGGTTGGGTTTGACTTCATCTTTGATTTATTTAGAGTTGATAAAATTGTACATATTTCTCTTCAAAGAATTTGTGAAAATCTGTACTTAGAGCTATATTCTTTTTACTACTCATTGCCACAATAAATATTTGCTAGAAACATATTCACAACACTAAAATTTCATTTTTATCATATGCATTTAATTTCTGTACAAACTAGGAAAGCTTGCTATTGCTAAAATAGATATAGTATTACACTGGTGGTGTAAATCTATGCAGAGATTAAATGCAGAATATATATTTTTGATAATTATAATAAAACAAAATATACAGATGATGATGATGCAGCTATTTCATATTTCACACAACATTTATTGAAAATGTTGCTTGAATTACTTCAGTACTGAATGTAGTGTGTCACCTGGTCACAGTTCAATGACTGTAACTAGTAAAATACAGAAAACATTTTATGTACCCAACTTTCTTTCATAAAACACACACACACTTTTTATTTCTCTATAAGCCAGCTTTAATCATTTTTAGAACTCTTATTTAAGTTAAAGAACCAGAAGAAAAAAAGGAAATTTAGCAAATCTGAGGCAGTTATATTTTGATTCCCTTAAGATAGGAATTGAATCTTTATATTTGATGCATTTAAAGCAAAATAAATTATAAACAGGTTATATTTTATGTGTTCCAAATTTAAACTAAATAATCTTATTGTTGGAAATTAATAATGAAATTTTCCTTTGAAAAGAAAAAAAATGTGCAACATTGTTCCCTGTAAATTAACTTTAGTTTCTTCAGTTATTTATAAGTTACCACCGCTGCGGCTACCCTGAAAAGAACTCACCTTTTGAGGAAAAAACTCCATCTTTGTGCTGTGTTTTGTATGTATATTTTCCATAAAACATTTTTTTTTGTTATTTCTCTTGACTTGTTTACTTACTCCAGTGAAATCAGATTAAGATACTGAGATAAAATTATATTAGATTAAATTATACAAAGATATCAATTTTTTTCTTCAGTTGCGTTTTAAAGTATAAAATTCATATTAATCATAGCACTGTACAAAACTGATTAATAGAATTCTTTTCAAAAGAAATTTATCCCTTGCATATTAAATTTTCATAATGAATAAAAAATAAGCAATGTATACATTCAAGAATATTTTTTTTTTTTTTTTTTTTGCTACTATATCACTAAAAACTATTATAATTAATATTTTCTATGATGCCAAAAATATTATTATACATTTGCTATTAAGTCATAACACTGTTGAATTTCACCAATAATAATATATATATTTGTAGGCAAAAGAAAACAGACATGTATACATAGCATTTGATTTTTAACAAATAGATGAGATTAAGAATTAATGCAAAAACTCACCAGTTGATCTCGTAACAACTGAAATGACAAATGATGGATAAAATAAGTAAAATTTGTAGCTTAGAATGAAATAGATTTACAAAATTTGAAGATTACATTCATTAAAGAAAGATAGTTAAATTGTTGAATAAAAAAAATCATGTTTCAGATTCTTTGCAAAGTACAAAGAATGGTTATCTGAAGGTGTATTTAGAATACACCTTTTTACTTTTGAAGCAGCATTGAATAGATATTATTATTAGTTATAGGAAATGACTAGTTATCAGTGGTAAAACATTAAGAACTACAAGCCTACAATCAAAAATATCCCACATAAAATATATTGTGTGTGTGTGTGTGTATGTGTGTGCAGATTATTTTTTTAGTTATAGAATTGTATTTTAAGGGTTTCTAAAAATGTTCCTGATGCTTTTGCATACAAGCACTAATATCAATTTGCATTCAATCAGAACAAAGAAGTTTTATCTAAAATATAAGGGTTTCAAAGTTCAAAATTGTCTTAAAAAACCTGAACACTTTAGCTCATAATACTAGTTTTAACACAACTACAATTATTAATGCTATTTAACCTTCTCCACATGGTTGTCGCAATTTGTCACCATACAAGTTTTCTCCCAAGTAGCTGCAGGTGCATTGTGTCGCCTTGAGAGGGCTGCTTAAAATAAACACTTTGCAAATCCTGGTACTTTAAGCTGGAAAGAGCCTACTGTCGATTCAGAACAAGGCTAAACTTCCGTTTTGTGACGCCATTTTCATTGTTTATTTACTCACCACAAACTACACATGCTTTAAAATCAATCGCATATTTTTGGATTTTTTACCGAATGTAAATGGCTGCTCTGCATTTGAAGCTTTTTCTGGAAGAAATCCTGTTTGATTCTGATTCAGATGATGATTTTGAAGGATTTACTCTGGCAGATATCAATGGTGAAATGATTCGAGGTGATGATGAGGATGGAGACTATACTTACAGTGCTATTGTGAATGATGTACCAAATGGATACTATTATCCATGGCTGGCTGATTTAAGGAAAGTACTGGCCCCAAGAAGGTATATTTCTTTCGCCTATTCCTTAATGCATTACATAAAAATATTATTCATCCATTCTTTTATTAGTATACAAAAAATCAAGTCTGTACGCACAATACAACCAAAGTTATAACAATTTTAAAACAGTAGGTGCTCATATTTTTTGCTCCCTTAAAAAGAATTCAGTGGCAGGGGGTAGAATTCTCAGGGCAATTCAGTCTGCTAAAAGTTAAAAGTGTTTAATATAACACCTCTTTTGTTATTGTTATACAAAATACATAGGATTTAATACCCCAAAATAAGCATGAATTCACTAAGCCAGCAGCTAATATTAAAAGAAATATTAGGAAATTAAAAACTATGAAGCTGCTATTTATAGTGATTGACTAAATGAATAATATGCATAGAGTGCTACACATTCTTAAGGTCAGAGTAATGGACATTAATGATGTGAAGGCATTGCTTTAAATTTCAATACATATAATAAGGAATGTGTTAATATAATTTATTCTCTATGCAATGGGGCAGTATCAATATGTGTAGTACAATGTTTAAATACTTTACGCAAGCCAAACAGTCGGAGAACAACTGGAGTGGATTCTGAGGACATAGATGGAGAATAACCAGTAAGTATAACTGCTACTTGAAAATTAGTTAAATTCTCCACAAAAGCAATGCAAACAATATCAAAACATAATGAAAGTTAAGATAATTGAGAGAGTAGTGTGAAATAGAATGTAATTGTAAATATTTTATGGCAAGTCCTAAGACAAAATGAAACACTGGAAAGAAAAATTTCAAAATATTCCATAAAACTGTTAACCCTTTAGTGTTTAAACTGGCTTTATCCGGCCCAAATATTCTATCTGTATTATGTTCAAATCAGCCAGATCTGGCCTCCCACACATATCCTACAATGTCATTCTAAAAATAAATAAACACATTATTGAGATCTCAAAGCTAAATACAATGCATGATTAATTGAAAACAATGTGAATAAATATTATTAATTTTGACAGAGGAATCCGAATACTATGGGTTAAACATACAGTAAAAATCTAGCAAACCGAAATTAGATAACTATACCACGATAGTGTCTGCTGGTTCTTTCAAAACCTTCACTTAGGAGCTGTTAAAATTTGTAAAGAAGAATCAATTTTACAACAGTCATTAAGCATTAAAATAAAACATGAACTTACCACTAGATGTTGTTGTGGCTGAAATACAATGTTTAAAGCAGGTTCAATATTTTTGTTAAATGATGTTTAAACAAATCAAATTTTTAAAATCGTGTATTATTTTATGAAATATAAAAAAAAGTAAATGTTAGAAAATTTGCTAAGATCATATAGAATTAATTGAAACTAATTGGTGGTGGTGGTGATGATAAAAACCTACCCTTTATAGCTACTAGACTTTCTTACTATAAAATATACATCATCACAAAATAGTGAAGTATGATAAATTCAGCAAGAAAAAGAAACAAGGTAAAATATACTTCATAATTTTAATAACAGTTTTTAAAAAATCATTAACCATCCAATTTTTAAAAGTATTTGTTTCAATATATATTGATACAAAACGAAATGATTATGTAATAAATTTAATACATGATTTTAATATGAATTATTAATATTTATATTCAAAATCTTTAAATATATTACACAATTCTTTTCCTAAAACTTTAATAATTAATTGTTATCCTAAAGATCTGTGGCGATTACTTAATTGTATTTCATCTGAAATTAATCTAGTAGAAGGAAATTAATTTTCCTTTTTATTTTTACATTCATGAGTGTATGTGTGTGTATGTATATATGTGTGTATACACACATATATATATATAAGCAATCCAAGTTAGTGGACCTATGGAAGACCTGATATGAAGTGATGAAGGCTAACCTGAAGATGTTACATCTCATGGAGTAGCTGACAAAGGATCATACTGACTGGCAATTTACAGTCATACAGAAGACCCATACACCCATGGGAAAATGCACTTTAACAAAAGACTAGGATATTAAGAAACTGTAACACACATATGTATGTATGTATATTTACAGTTCTCCACCAAACCTTCCTTATTGATCATCTCCTAACATCTCCCCCTCCAAGACTTTTATCTCTTTATCACTCACACCTCACTCTCCCACAAGTTACCTCTATTACCACCCAACACTTCTAGAATGCCTTCTAACCTTTCTTTCCCTTGCTGCACCCACTCACTTTTCCTCCAACCCATCTCTCCTTCCTCTCCACTACCTCACCATTAGCAATGCTTTCACAGCATTCACACTCTGCTCTTCCTCTTACACCAGCATCTACTTCATTCCCCTCTCTCACATCTCTACCTCATCAACACTAACACCTCATTTTTCCTTCTCTGACTTACACAACTCCTCCACACTCTTTTTGGCAATGACTTACTCAGGATTCCTCTCCACTTTAGCCTATTCTCCACTTAATGTCCCCTTTCTCACACACCTTCTGTGTAATGTCCCTTACACTGCTCTACCACCATTTTAATTCTATCCTTCCATTTTTATCAACCCTGACACTTCCTTCTCCCCTCTTCTCTGCCATACTCCCCTAGCCTCCCCTCTTACTTATGATTCCATCATCCTTCTGCCTAAGATCATTGTCCATTCTCTCTTCTGTTTTCTCTCAATAGTAGGAGCCACTTTAGGCCTTAGCCTCAGTTAAGACTTGGCTAAGCAAAGATTTTTTGTATTTCAATTGATGATATTTACTTTTCTTTTTTTCTTGAATAATGATTATAGTTGTATAATATTCATATGCCTAAAGAGTTTTTCAGCTTTTATGTTCCAATTATATGGTCTAAGGATATAAATTCTAACTTTAAAAAAATAATAATTTAGAATTATAAGTATAACACAAGTTAACTGTATTTAAAGAAGATATCAGTTTTAAATTAGTAGTCAATAGAACTATTTTAATTACCATGTTTTACATGATAAAATACAGCCTAGTTATTGCATTTTATGTAATTATTTGAAAATTTTGTTTTAGGAATAAATATATTCATTTGAATAGATATGGAATGGTGAAAATAGCAAACAGTTAAATGAAACAAGATGAAGCAAAATAATTTACATGCATGCTGACATGAAAAAAGAAAATAGAATAAAAGATAGATGTTAATCTGTAACAGCACAAGAAATAAAAATGGTAGAATGTTTAAGAATAGAACGATGAGAACATTTTAATAAATTTAAAATTTTACAAAATTAAATAAAAAAAAAAAATAGTGCCATCAAAGAAAATAATAAAGCAAATTTCCATATTAGGACATTAAAGATAAAGCTGAATGTTGTTAATGCTGTGATAAATGATGCATGTTAGATAAGCTTAATTTCAGCTGCACAAAAAATATCAACTGTGAAAATGGAAGAAAAATATTTTGTATCAACTTAAACGTAATAAACCCTTAAATTATTTTTAAAATACTGTTTCACCTTTCTATTAAACCCACTTAAAAATAATGAAGGAAATTAAAGTGTTCCATAAAATAAGTTAATAAAGTAACAGAAAATATATCCTAATACATGGGCTTATTGTGGTTTTCTTTATTCCAAGGATAAGGGTAAAGACCTCCTTCGGTCATGAATGACCATGGGATTGCATATAGAAAGTTCCCCTCTGAGGCACAAGTCCGGGTAGGTTGTATTGTGAAAGGCCAGCAGTCGCCCATGCATACAAGTTTCTCCTGTCCATGCCACCAATGTTGTCCAAGGGAAAAGCCAAAACAGTTTGGCACCAGTGACGTCGCAACTCATTTCTACAGCTGAGTTAACTGGAGCAACGTGAAATGAAGTGTCTTGCTCAAGAACACAACACACGGCCTGGTCCAAGAATCAAACT
The DNA here is from genome assembly GCA_027564515.1 of Octopus rubescens. Taxonomy (NCBI): domain Eukaryota; kingdom Metazoa; phylum Mollusca; class Cephalopoda; order Octopoda; family Octopodidae; genus Octopus; species Octopus rubescens. The sequence goes on from JAOPUL010009344.1 coordinate 7,308, forward strand.
CTTTTATTTATATACCATGTAAATAAAAATTATGAATTTAGAGTAATTCAACAATTTTAAAATAAAATTGTATTGATTTTATATTAAATTTTCTAATTAGATTTATTCATAAATTTTTAGTTGATTTTTGGCTTATACATTAGGCTTTTGACTTCAGAGGTAATCTATGTAAAATATCAAACTAAATAAGTGAAAAAGTGGTTCAGGTAAAGATGGATTAAGCATATTTCATAGACTAAATTAATATATATATCTTCATCAATGTCTTCAAAGACTAAATTATGTATGTGTTTGCATGCATGTGTAAGTATATGAATATATATCTGTATAAGAGTATATGCATTCATATATATATTTATGTGTGTGTGTGTGTGTGTGTGTGTGTGTGTGTGTAAATATATATGTTTGTTTTTATGTTCAATTAAATTAAAAACAATTTTATATTTAATTTGATGGGTTACTGTATACTTTTGTAGAGTACAAATTTATTATTCTTAAACAAAAATGTTGTTGACAGTGACTTCAAAGTTTCAGCCAACTAAGCCACCGTGGAATGAGAGCATAGCTGGCCTCAAAGTCAGTCAACAATATTCTTGTTTAAGAAAAAAAAATATATATATATATATGTATATATTCAGATATATATATATATATATATAGATATATGTGTACATATACTCTCACACACATATTCATATACACACTCAGAGAGGATGTTCAGGCTAAATTTGACAATTTTTTATGTGTCCTTTTTTCAAGAACAGGTTGATGTTGGTGACACTCAATGGCATTGGAGAACATAAAGATTAAAGTTGTAGTTGAGAAAAAGTTAGCTGAGATGTAGGACCAGAACCCATCTGAATGTTGGAAAAGAGTTTACCTATATCATGATAATTTGTGCCAGGTATCAAAATGCCGACATCATGACTGCTGCTCAATGCTCTGTGACCACTGTAAAAGCTGTAAGATGTGACATGGAGATCATAAAAACCAAGTTCTCCCAAACTGTGATGATCTTTAGGTGTGTCTCTAGTGAGAGTGACATCATGCCACCCCACAACTTTGAACAGGACCTTAGGCTCAATTCAGATGGCTATGTGAAGCTGCCGAAGACTGTGGTCAAATCTTGGCTTGAGAAGGTTGCCGCTGAAAGGCCATATGTGTGGCAGCAAGATTCAGCTCCTTGCCATACCTCCAGTAAGAGTTAGAAGTGGTTGTCAGAGAATTTCTATGATTTCACCATCCCCAATTTCTGGCCCAATAATTCCCCCAATTGTAATCGTATGGATTACTATGCTGGGAGCATGACTGAGAAAGACACCAACCGCTCTGCTTGCAATACCAAGGCCGAGCTGGTGGCCAACATCAAGGACTTGTTCAGAGATCTTCTCAGGGACAGAGGGAGAAACACATGTGCCAGATTCCAAAGCCAGGTCTTGATAAAAGTTGAGGGCAGCTACTTTGAATAAACTTACCTCCCAGCCATAATCTAGTTGATACTTTTTGAGTTTTTTTAAATAATCTTACTTTTGGATGGGATATTGTTTTCTTTTCCTGACAAATTTAGCCCGAACACCATGTACATATATATGTACATAAGGGAGAGTGAACAATCAAACGAAAGTAGTACTCAATACATATAGATAGAGTAACAAGCTGATTTAGCACATACTACTTAAAGTTGTGTGGATGTGTCAAACCATAGCTAGCTACACAAACATATCTCTGTTACTCTTTTATTTGTTTCAGTCAGACTGCAGCCATGCTAGGGCACTGCCTTGTTGACCGAATTAACCCTAGTACTTATTACTATTTTTTTTAAGCCTGGTACTTATTCTATCAGTCTCTCCTTCTGAACCATTAAGTTATGGGGACATAAACAAAACAAAACCGGTTGTCAAGTGGTGGTGGGGGACAAAAACAGAGACACACATAGATACACACACACACACACACAATCATATATAGATATACATATATATATGATGGGTTCCTTTCAGTTTCCGTTTACCAAATCCACTCACAAGGCTTTGGTTCAGAGAGAGATTATAGTAGAAGACACTTGCCCAAGGTGCCATGCAGTGGGACTGAACCTGGAACCATGTGGCTGGGAAGCAAACTTCTTACCACACAGTCATACCTGCACCTCTATATGGAGACAAAATCTTTGTATGTCCAATATATATAGTAGCCAAAGGCATAGTTGTAGATACAGGCATGGCTATAGGCACAGGTGTGGTTGTATCGTTAAGAAGCTTGCTTTCAAACCATGTGGTCTCAGGTTTAGTCCTACTGCACACCACCTTGGGCTATTTACTATAGCCCCAAGCTGACCTAAGCCTTGGGAGTGTATTTACTTGATGGAAACTGAAAGAAGCCTGTGATATATATATATATGCACACATATTTATATATGTATACATATATATATATATATATACACACATATTTATATATGTATATATATATACATACATATACACATATACACACACATACATACATATATATATATATACATACATATACACATGCATATACACACACACACATACATACATACATATATATATATATACATATATATACACATATGCATATACACACACACATACATACATATATATATATACATACATATATATACACATATGCATATACATACATACATACATATATATATACACATTACCGTCCAACCCATGCTTGCATGGAAAAACAGACGTTAAAGGATGATGATGATGATGATGATGATATGCATATACATACATACATACATATATATATATATATACACATATGCATATACACACACACATACATACATATATATACATACATATACACATATGCATATACACACATACATACATATATATATATACATACATACATATATATACACATATGCATATACACACACACACATATATATATATACATACATATACACATATGCATATACACACATACATACATACATACATACATACATACATACATACATACATATA
>JAOPUL010009361.1:0-10319 GCA_027564515.1 Octopus rubescens
TGCCACGCAGTGGGACTGAACCTGGAACCATGGGGTTGGGAAGCAAGCTTCTTACCACACAGCCACGCCTGCGCCTACTATATATATATATAATTAGGTATATGTATGTATATATATATTTTATATATGTATATGTATATCATCATCCTTTAACGTCTGTTTTCCATGCTGACATGGGTTGGACAGTTTGACCGGAGCTGACAAGCCAGAGGGCTGTACCAGGTTCCAATCTGATTTGGCTTGGTTTCTACAGCTGGATGCCATATATATATATATATAATGTGTGTGTCTGTTTGTATTCATGTATGTGTATATAGGTGTGTGTATGTGTGTGTCTGTTTGTATTCATGTATGTGTATTTAGGTGTGTGTGTGTGTGTGTGTCTGTCTGTCTCCTTGTCTTGATATAGCTTAATGATTGTCACTGTCATACAAGCAATGTCATTCATTTCCATTATTTGGTTATGGAGAAATATTACCTTACTTGGAAACAGGTAAGGGTCAGTGACAGGAGGAGCATCCAGCTGTAGAAAATTTGCTTCAATATGCTCCATGTGACCCATGGAAAAACATGGAAAAGTTGACATGAAAATAATGACGATATACTAAAATTTTGCATGTGTAAGCATGGCTTTACAACCATGTGGTTTTGAGTTCAGTTCCACTGCACAGCACCTTTGAGCAAGTGGGCTGACCAATGTTTTGTGAATGCATTTAATTGATGGAAACTGTGTGGAAGACCATCGTATATATATATATATATGTGTGCCTGTGCGCGTGTGTGTGTTTGTACATGTTTGTAACCCCTTCTTGGTGACTGTTATAGGTTTGTTTAGCAGTTTGGCTAAAGAGTCTTATAGAATAAGTACTGGGATCAATTTATTCAACTAAAACCCAGGACCGTGGAACAGACTGCCACAGGAAGTCATCGACTTGCCAAGGCAGCGTTGGACAGGAGCTGGAACGACATTTTTGGTTGATCTCCTCTTGTGCATTCTGCCCCTTCCCAAACTTTCTACTAACTTTTTACATGGCCCCAATATTTTTTGCTGCTCTTTGCCAATACATTTGATTTGATTGATTGATTGACATCAGGAATCTTGCAGACCTAATACATAAACGTATATATATATATAAATATATATATAAAATTTATAAAAATAAGAAGATGGAATGAACAGGTTTTAATTCCAAATCACAACAATTGTTTCTGTGCAGTGGTAACAGCTGTTAGTTGCTATCACATAAATGCACGTTATGAGGTTATTGCCCACATGATATTAAATATATATTAGGGGGTTCAGAAAGTAATTGCGTTTGTAAATTATGAATGTAAACTACATTTATCTGAATAGTTTTAATCAAGAATGTAATCACTATCATTTTCAACGACTTCAATCCAATGGGAAAATAACTTTTTTATGCCACGTTCAAAGAAACCTATTTCTTTTCCTGAAAAAAAAAGTCTTAAAGATTGTTTTCAAATTCCTTTCTGTTTCCGAATATTTTGAACCTTATAAAATGTTCTAGTGATTGGAACAGATGGAAATCTGGTGGTGCTAAGTCAGGTCAATATGGAGGATGTGGAAGAACTTCCCATCTTAATAATCTTATTTTTTGTTGGGTTTGTTTTAAAGAGTGTGGCTTTGCATTGTCATGCTGGAGAATAATACCATTTCTGTTTACCAAAGTTGGTCACTTTTGATGTAATTTTTCATTTACATGATCAAGTTTTTGGCAATAGACATCTGCATTGATGGTCTTTCCATATTCCAGTACCTCATAATGGATGATTCCTTTCATGTTCCACCAAACACAGAACAAGGATTTTTGTAGATGGAGTTCTGGTTTTGGTGTTAGCACTGGCCTCTCATTACGTGATAACCATTGTCTTTTTTTGTTTTCTGTTGTGATACAAAACCCATTTTTCATCACCTGTAACAATGTGCTGCAGAAATGACAGGTCATTATTCCTGGTTAGAAGACTTCCTGGTGGAATGTTGTGTTTGGTTCTCAAACATAAGCTCATGTGGAACCTAAATTCCCTCTTTGCATGTTTTCCCAATTTGCTTGAGATGTTCATGGATAGTTGAACATGACACATTAAATTTTTGTACCAAATCTCTGGTGCTTTGACATGGATCTGATACAATAATCTCATTCAGAGTGGGTCGTCTTCCAGAGTGAGGCTTGTCGAATATATCACAATCGCCATCTTTAAACCACAACTGACATGTACGAACTTTCACTGCAACTGGATACACTTCACAAGTGTTTTTCATTGCTTCTGTAGTGGTATTTTTCTGTTGAAACTCATACAGTAAGCAACGGTGAAAATGTTGTTTCATAAAGTTCTTATCCTCCATGGGGTTAATTACCGAAATAACTATGAATGACACACTGCTGGATAGAAGAGAAGATATACTATTTCTAGACAGTTCCTGCTCATTCGACTTTAGCTCTGACGTGATTGGTTGATTCATATTTCATAGGGGTGAAAAAACGCAATTACTTTCTGAACACCTTAATATATATATATATATATATATAGAGATATATCATCATCAATTAACATCCATCTTCCATACTGTCATGGGTTGGACGACATGACAGGAGCTGGCCAGTTGGAGAGCTGCCCAAGCTCCAATTGTTTGCTTTGGCATAGTTTCCATGGCTGGATGCCCTTCCTAATACCAACCACTTTACAGAGTGGACTGGGTGCTTTTTACATGACACTGACACAAGCAGGATCGCCAAGTAACTTGTGAGGAGATGACCTCTCGGCTGGGAGACGGAATGGAACCGCTGGAAGTGGCTGTGTGCCAGGTGAGAGGTTAGAGTAGGAGAGAGAGAGAGAGAGAAATTGTGTTGGAGATGCATTGGGATGTACTCTCAGGTAGCAGTGGCAGGGGAGGGGGATAGAAGTGGTACAGAGGTGATAGCGATGGACTAGCCTTTCATTCAAAGGGATTGTTGGCCTTCATGCCTCGCCAGCAAGGCGGCATCATTCAAAGGCTAAAACGATGCAAAGTGCACTGTGACCAGTGATGTATAACATCCAATAGTCTGGTCAATCACATGATCATGTGACACACACACACACATGCGTCTGTCTACATTCACACATGTATGTAAGTGTTGAAAGTTAAACAAATGGCTCCTGCATCTGTTTTCATGTTTTCTCGTCTATTTATTCATTCACTTCATTTGTAAGTGGCTGTGTATTCCTCAGACAGATGTGTATCATTAATGCAATCATTTGGGCAGAATCAGCAGAAGACAGTGTGTGACAATGATGGCTTTTTCAATTACTGATGGGATTCCACACAGTTTCCATCAACCCAATTTCATTTACAACCCTGAGTCTCTGGTCAAAGACACTTACCCATGATGCTATCCAGTGAAAATGAAACCAAAGACTCTTTGATTGTCATGTGAACTTCTTAACCAACCAGCCAGCCAGCCAGCCATATGTATGAACACACACAAACACAGGCATACACACACACACACACACACACACACATAGTTTCTGATATATACTATAGGTGCAAAACAAACAAACAGAAAAGACCACAAAGATAAATTGTTGTGTTAGTTTCTGATAAGCAGATATGACTGGTGTTGGTACCACGTAAAAAGCACTGGTGATGTGCCATGTAAAAAAAAGTACCCAGTCCATTCTGTAAAGTGGTTGGCATTAGGAAGAATATCCAGCCATAGAAACCATGCCAAAACAGACAATTGGAACCTGGTGTAGTTCCCAACCTTGCCAGATCCTGTCAAACTATCTAACCCATGCCAGCATGGAAAACAGACGTTAAATGACAATGATGATGAGGACTCCTTATAACTAAAGTATATCGACATCTCTTAGTAAATATGACCAAAGTGATTTCTCCATTTACCAGTTCTTTCCTGGTTCTTTTATGACCTCACAAACCAATCACAAGTAAAATTTCTAGTTAATATCACATTGATATTCATAATTAGAAAACTCCAAATAGTTTGTTTTCTACAAATTTATTCCAAACTATGTTTGTGATGACTCAATGTAAAGTCATACTTCATGAGAAGATGATTTGTGGCTTAATTTCAAAACCTGATTGAAACTATTTCCATTCTCTTACATTGCTAACATCCTGGGGAAATGGATGAAAACTACACAATCTTAATCTACCATTTTTCTATGAATCTGATGCCCTGGGTTCTCTCACATATTGCATAGTCTATCTGCATCATCAACCTCCTTTAATGTCCGTTTTTTCATGCTGGCATGAGTTGGACGGTTTGACTGGAGCTGGCAAGCCAGGGTGTGGGGGTCGGGCTGCACCATGTTCCAGTCTGATTTGGCTTGGTTTCTACGGCTGGATGTCCTTCCTAACACCAACCACTTTACAGTGTGTGCTGGGTGCTTTTAATGTGCCACTAGCACCAGACTGTTGGCACTAGTGTTTTTATGTGGCACCACACAGGTGATTGGTAGTCAGATGGACATATAGACCGAGGACAGATGGACCAGGAACAGATGGACATATACAGAATACATACATAGCCCGGTGGCCTGTGTGCATGCACCTGGACCCTCTTTGTAGAGCGGTGGCCTGTGTGCATGTGCTCGAACCCCCTTTGTATCGGTGGGTGGAAGGGGAAATTTTCATACAGTGAGGTAGAGTGGAAACTTGCATCTAAGGACATATTTTCACATTTCTAGCATAAAAATATAGCAGAGACGAAAAAGACAAGCTTAGACGAACAAAACACAGACTTATCTTAAATTGAGAATCGTATTTTGCATCCCTTTGGCACCTTGTATTGCCAGAAAAGGCTTCGCTGCTCTTACCACACCAAAATAATTGAGAATCATATTTTACATCTCTTTGGCGCCTTGTATTGCTAGATATGTCTGACTCACCACAGCTGCTTCTTAGCAACAGGTCTCTTGACATGGCTGCTTTTTAGCAACAGGACTCTCGACGCGGCTGCTTCTTAGCACAGGACTCTTGACACGGCCACTTCTTAGCAACAGCCTTTATGACACGGCCACTTCTTAGCACCAGGACTCTTGACAGGGCCACTTCTTAATAAGACTCTCAACATGGCTGCATCTTAACACAAGACTCTCGACACAGCCACTTCTTAGCAAAAGGATCTTTGGTGTGACTACTTCTTAGCAACAGGACTCTCGACTTGGCACTTCTTAGCGACAAGACTCTTGACATTCTACAGTAATTTAGATATTCTAAAGTATTTTAAAATGTCCATACTTTTTACACGTTTGAAAATACTAACCGTCATCAATTTATCGAAAGCATTACAAATATTTATATGTTGGATGCAGTCCTTGGATTTCAAGCCATTGTTTTCAGTTCTCTTCCTGTAAAATGGATGTTCATTGCTTAAATTGTATTTGATCAAACAGATTTTAACAATAATTCAAAATGAATGGTAAATATATATACTGCTCAACATATTAAACATAATGAGATCTCTAAATTCATAAAACAAATTCTTACAATTCTATAATACTTCATTTTAATGACATTAGCCTAAGTTTTTTTTCAATCTTTTACTTGTTTCAGTCATCTGAGGAAATTAAAAAAAATATAAACTTTGGTAGCAAACTTTGCTGTTCTTCAGATCAGTTATCTCTCATAGACAAATATATTTATTAACTTTTACAAAGAAAAGGTTGACAGTAACTTTTGGCTTGCATGTCTTTGGCAGACAGAGCTTTACTTACATTCTTTTTGGTTTTATATAGTCTTTGGCAGGTTGTTCTTTTGTAGTGTAGCTATGTCAATGATAATCAGATGTGGTGTAGATAGATGAGGAGGTAGTTTTGTGAGAAGAGGGGATAAAGGAGGATAAGAGGAAAGTATGGGTGTGGCTATCCTTACAAAAACAACTTGTCAAAGAGGATCATGGAAAAATGGCACATGATGTAGCTTCTTTATGGTTTCCTGATATATTTATGCACCATGCAGTTAAATAGAAGAAATTATTGAAATTAGTCATTATACATTTTGCCCCAATTTAGACGTCATTTTTTGAAAATTGAAAATTATCAAATTAGTGTGGGAAAAAAAAATTGACGTGGAATCCAACAGAGAAAGAATAAATGATTATTAAACACCAAAAATTATCCAGATATTTTATTAGTAACTGCAATTACAATTGGGTCAAAGTTGAGGAAAGATTTCTTGATAAAAATAAGTACCTGTCACCTGATTATGTTTCAAACTCTCAACTTCAACAACGATGACTATGCAGATAAATCTTTACTCCCAAAGATGATGCAATACTTGCAATGTAACAGGTAGGTTCAAACAGGTAGGGTAAAAATAACGAGAAATCGAAAATTACTCATTTTGCTCGAAATAAAAGGTTGGAAAAACATTTGAACATAAATGCAATGATTCCAAAGCTGCAACAAATGCTTTTAGCTGTTGAGAGATGGAATTTTATAATTAAAACTAAATTCAAAATTTAAATTTTGGAACATTACTTGTTCTTTCGTAAAATAAGATTAAAGTTTTCAATGCCTCACTGAAATAATAAAGTTTAGCAGTGGCTATATATATATATATATATATTTTGTAAAATTAGAGATTAAAAATGATCAGAGGCTGATTCTCTCAAGTTAGGTTCCTAGTAACATAATAATTGTGAATCGTATTTTACAACATTTTTCTAGCTTTAGAATAGTAGGTAATAGGCTAAACACAGGCCTTAGTAAATATATATGGTACCTTAAAGAGAATAACACCTATTATAATTTGAAATGGGAAATCATAACTAGAATCAACTCGTATAAACCGGGTAATAAGACATGTAGGCTATGTAATGCAGAATTTCTAGAAATACTTACACACAACAATAACCTAGTGAACACGAAAGTAGAACGAGTTATTAATTGTAAACATAGGTGGTCCTACCTCTTTAGCAATACTTACAAAAATATTTAGATTATATAACATTAATAGTACCCCAATATATAATCAACCATCAACGTAATCAACTGAACCCACATCAACATCTTGGGTTTTAATTTTACTTATGTAAAGAATTCATAATTATAGATAGGAAATACATCTCAAATCACATAACAGATTAATATATTCTTCTAGATATACATAGAACCAACAATATACATAAATACATACTAATCAATCACATTCATTAAGATAATAATACTTCGACCTACCTTCAATATAATAACAAACAAACCTTTATAATTAATTCTACTATAGTTATGAACCCCTCCTTATCGCATAGTAACTAAAGTTTCACACTATTTAAGCGAAATATAAATACTGAGTTCTACTTCAACCTATATATAAGAAATTAGATCGGTAATCCAGTTCCATATAGACTCTTGACACATATTAACAATAATAATAAGATAATACATCCCAAAATTGTAAACATAGTTCAACATATATATATATATTTTTTATATATATATATATATTTCTAGTATTACTTAAAAAATACTTAGACTATACCTTACCGTAAGATTACCCATATACACTCGACCATTAATATAATCTAATTGAACCCCTTCACCTTCATTAGGATACTAAAACATCTAATTCACCTTTAATTTATCAATAAACAAACATTTTAACTTAATCTACTACAGTTATGAACCCCTCCTTACTGCATAGTAACTCAATTTTCACATAATGCAAGTGAAGTCTAAATACTGAGCTATGACTTTGACCAACTAATAGATATTATATAAGACTCTTTATTCAGTTTCACATCGACTCTTGATACTTACTAACAATACTAACTAGATGATATATCCCCTATTCCTAGACCACTATTTTCATGAATTATGACCACTTATATAGTTAAACCAACATTAATAGGTAATTATCAGTAGAATTGCATACCAGAGTTGCCCACATTAACTACCCAATAAATTATAACCTCAAGATAATATGTAAACCACACTTTTTGACTAAATCTAATATATTTATAAATTAACTACTTTCCATACTTATTTCCATACTTCTTAAGAGAAATCCACACAATGAGTTTTTATTCTGACCTATATATTGGTTAAGAGATGCTCAATTTGGGTTTATACCATTGAATACTAACGCCTTATTAACAACTGAATCCTAATGCCTTATACAATACCAACTAAACAAATTCTCACTACTTATAAAAGTTAAAACCAACATTAATATGGAATTATCAGTAGAATAGCATACCAGAGTTGCCCACATAAAATACCCAATAAATCATAACATCAATATAATTTGTAAACCACCCTTTTTGGACTAAATCTAGTATATTTATAAATTAACTACATATCAATATAATTTGTAAACCACCCTTTTGGACTAAATCTAGTATATTTATAAATTAACTACATTACATACTTATTTCCATACTTCTCAAGTGAAATCCACACAATGAGTTTTATTCTGAATAATATATAGGATAAGAGATGTTCAATTTAGGTTTATATCATTGACCACTAATGCCTTATTAACAAATAATCATAATGCCTAATTAACAATACCAACTAAACAAATTTTCCATACTCCCAGTCTACCATATCCTTATAACTATATAGGAAATTTGCCCCTAAACAATTACTAGTACAAATACATAATAGGAGGTTCTGTAGAATAACACTTATTAGGAGTCTAAATACACTATACCTATAAATTACTACTAGGCTATACCATAAAACATTAAATTAGTTAACAGTACCATTATGGGTAAAAATAGATAAAACAAATTACTGAGTTCTGGGTAGTAGACGTTAACATACCCAGAATTTATTTCTAATTCCACATTCGGAACTACACGAGTTATACCCCTTGATTCACGTATTTTGAAAAAAATACGATAGACACTTTCCATATTAGCTTAAGACTTTTTTGACTACAAATAACTTAATCTCTAAGTATTATTATAATATGTACGTGATTTGTAATAACGGTATATTTCTATTCGTTCTACTTGAAATTTGGTACGTCAAAGTTTTTTAATATAACACTATTTACTAATATGACTTGAATTCTAACTGTAAGTAAACCGTATATTATTTTCATATATATATTTTTTTATTTTTTTATTTTTGTATTTCTTTATTTAATCTCAACTGATGAAAAGAGAGTTTCTAAAAAGATAATTTTATACTCATTATATATATTTTATGAATGAAACATATCATAAATTAAATATTTATTACTATCCACTCTCTTGGAAAACGCGTTATTGAAAATTTAACCCTTTATTTCCCACAAATTTCATTAAAAACTTACTCAATATCAAGTTAGAATAACAGTTACTTAATTCGTTGTTGTTATTATGATTAAATTTTATTTTATAATTTATATACCCTTATTACTGAAGTTATCTATGTTTTAACTTAAAAAGCCCCTGTCTTGTAATTGTAACATCATATACATATTTACCAATTTAAAAATTGGTATGATACTGTAGTCAAGATGAATAATAACACCGGCTTGAACGAACGTTCAACTTCATTTATAAGGACTTTTTTTCTCTCTGAAGTAAGTAAATTAGATTTTTGTCCATTTCCTTATCTTTTCACAATTATGATTTTACTAAGAATATAACTTGATTGAATCAACCTCTGATCAATTTAATCTCTAATTTTACTATATATATATATATATATATATATAATAGAGAGAGATATTATGGAAGAATGTTCAATAAATATTCAGACGAATAACGATGGTATTATGTCTTCCTTTGTTTTTTTTATTTTTATAGAAGTTACTTTTTACTGTCTCAAACATAAACCAAATCGGTCTGCTTCATTATAATTTACTGGACTTACAATCTAGTCTCTAGTATCGGTGTACCAATAATTAAACCATATTATCATACTAACCTAATTATTATTTTTTTTATCCCTACTTAACTAATCCCATACCAGGGACTTGCATCTTGTTTTAGATGCTTTTCGCAATCTATACAGTGTCTCAAATCGACTGGCCAATCAAGGTACCCACTTCCACAATTATTAATCTATTTCTGTACTTAATAAAATAATTTTAAAAATTTGTGTTTTTAATAAATAAATAATATAATATAATATATTTCTTCCTTCATATCACAACCCCCTCCCCATTTTATTTCGTTATGCTCCATATACTTGTTACTTCCCCCACTTTGAATAATCGATCAGCCAGTCGATTGGGCAACTGGATTTTCACTTCCTTGTGTTCCTATGCTACCAGTCACTTTCCTCGATTTCGTTCGGGTTGAGTCACTTCTTTATAATGTATGTCCTATAAGGTGAGTGTAAACTCACTTTATAAA
>JAOPUL010009392.1:5000-10318 GCA_027564515.1 Octopus rubescens
AACATTTCTTGAAAATCACGAAAGGCGTAATAATATTCATTCTATAATGAAGGAGAAACAGAAAGTTATTACTGATTTCACGAATGATATTTAGACTAAACAGCCTTAGGAAATTGTGGCAAATGTTGCAAAGAAAGTAAAATTAATGGCAAAGATAAAACCGTATGAGCAATTGACTACTGTGTGTGTGGTGGTGGTGGTGGTGGGGGGGCAGAAATCTCTACTTGGCAAATACGCGGCCTGTAGCAAACAAGATGATATGTTGACCAGCAGCACACCTTTCAGTATATACGAGGCTCCGAGCAGGCAGAATCGTTATCACGCCTGACAAAATTCTTAGCGACATTTAGTCCGTCTCTACATTCCGAGTTCAAATTCTGCCGGGGCCGACTTTGCCTTTCATCCTTCCGGGGTCGATAAAATAAGTACCAGTTTAACACTGGGGTCGATATAATCGACTAAACCCCTTCTCCTGAAATGGCTGGTCTTTTGCCTAAATCTGAAACCATTATTTACACAGATTTGGTCTTATTCCTGGTAGGATTTTGTGGGTAACCGGTTACTACCTGTTAACTTAGGTATCCACAAGCTTTGAATAGTTTTTCAAGTGCTTAGAACTTTCCTGGTAATCTTTCCTGTCCCCAAGAGGCAAACTTTCTGTAGGAGATCCACAGGACATTGTATTCCAATTTTCTTCAACCATTTGTCTACATCTTTGCTTACATTTCCCAATGCACCTATTATTATAGGCACCCTTTACAGTTTGACCTGGTCTCGAACATTCGAATTGTAAGGGGTTGTATTTTTTTTTTCGTCCTTTTACGATCCTAAGATCAAACGGGCATGCTGGGTCAATCAGTAAGCAACTTTGCTTTTCCATGTTTATTAATGTTATGTTTGGCCTATTATTTTCTGGTTTCTTGTCTGTTTGAATAGGAAAGTCCCACGATATCTTGCATTTCTCTGACTCCAGCACTCTTTCGACCCGATGATTATACCATATGTCTCCAGCTTCAAATTCCTATTTCTGGCAAAGCTTTCAGTGTAAATTTTTTTAAACTTGGTCAAGCCACCATTTCTTATACTCTTCCTGTGCCAACTTAGGTCATTCTGCTACAACGTGTGCCACTGTCTCGTTCCCAGTTCCACAGACTACATTTTTCTGACAGATTCTCCTCATGTACATTTTTCCTCAAGTTGTTCGTTTTTATCGATTGATCCTGGGCTGCTATAATCAGTCTCTCTGTTTCTTTTTTCAATTGCCCTTTTTTTTTAACCAAGTCCAGGTTTTTGTTCAACATACTTCCTCGGTGGCTTTCCAAAATTGGCCATATAAGGGTTTCTCCTCAATCTCTCTAGTGTGGTCTCTTTGAATTTCATTTTTGTCTTTTTCTTCTATTCTACACTTCAACACCTGTTCCTTGTTCACTGTCTTTAGTAGTTTTTCTGTGCTATTCTCTAAATATTCGAGTATGCTTTTTCTTTCCATCTGTATACATGTTTCCACAGCAATTAGGCCTCTTCCCGCCTGGTTCCTCTTTAAGTATAGCCGGTTGGTATCAGCTTTCGGATGATGAGCTACATACATTGTCAACAGCTTTCTGGTTTTTCTGTGAAGCTTCTGGATGTCGTTTTTGGTCCAGTCTACAATCCCTACACCATATCTGATTACGGGTACTGCTCTTGTATTTATTGCTTCGATGACATTCCTTGCATTCAGCTTTGATTGTAACAATTCTCTAACTCTCCTTGTATATTCCCTACTGGTAACTTGTTTCATTCTTCGTGCTTTATTTCATCTGCTTCTACTATCCCCAAGTACTTGTACCGCTCTCCTTTCTTGACTGCTTTCATTATTTGCCCATTTGGGAATTCAATTCTCTGGCTTCCTTCAAATCTTCTTCGTTTCATTTTTAACGTAGCGCACTTATCGAGCTCCAACTCCATACCTACATCATTTGAGAAAATGCGAAAAGTATGTATTAGACTTTCAAGCTGTTTCTCATTATTTTGCATACAGCTTTATATCATCCATAAAAAGGAGATTGTTTATTTGCCCATATACTTTTCCCAAATCGTAAGGTATTCTAATTTTCCGCATTATCAAGCTGAGCGATATCATGGCCAGTACAAATAGCAATGGGGATCACCTTGAAATATTCCACGTCTTATGTTCACTTTTCCAAGTCTCTGTTTTCCTCCAATTATTTGAGTATTCCAATGTTTCAAACTTTCATTTACCATTTTCTCCTATTATTATGCTTCAAGCTGGCAGAATTTTTAAGCACGCCGGACAAAATACTTAGCGGCATTTAGTCCTTCTCTACGTTCTGAGTTCAAATTCCGCCGGGGTCGACTTTATCTTTGATCCTTCCGGGGCCGATAAAATAAATGCCAGTTGAACACTGGGGTAGATATAATCGACTAAACCCCTCCCCCGAAATGGCTGGCCTTTTGCCTAAATAAGAAACCATTATTAATATTGTTGTTGTTGTTGGTAGTGGTGGTTTGGCACAGGTTTAGTCTTATTTCTGGTAGGACCTCTGTGGGTAGCGGGTTTTCATTTGTAACCTTAGTTATCCACAAGCTTTCAATACTCTTTCAAGTACTTACAAACCTCAAACTTTCCTGACGCCAAGGGCCAAACTTTCTATAGAAGTTCCACGGGACACTGTTTTCCAATTTCCGTCAACCATTTGTCTATATCTTTGCTTACATTTCCCAATGCACAAATTATTATAGGGACCACCTTTACAGTGTTCATACTCCAAATTCTTGAAAATTCAAATTTTAAGGGGTTATATTTTCTTTGTTTTTCGTCCTCTTTCTTTATGATCCTAGTATCAAACGAACATGCTAGGTCAATTAGTAAGCAACTTCGCTTTTCCTTGTCTATTAATGTTATGTCTGGTCTATTACTTTCTAGTTTCTTGTCCGTTTCAATAGGAAGTCCATCAATATCTTGCATTTATCTGAATCCAGCACTCTTTCGACCCGATGATTATACCATGTGTCTCCAGCTTCAAATCCTCATTTCTGGTAAAGCTTCCAATCTAATACTTTTATAACTTGATCATGCCTCCATTTCATATACTCTTTCTGTGCCAACTTGGGACACTCTGCAACAATGTGTGCCCCTGTCTCGTTCCGAGTTCCACAGACTATATTTTTCTGACACATTCTCCCCATATACATTTTCCCTCAAGTTGTTCGTTTTTATCGCTTGATCCTAGGCTGCCCATAATCAGGCTCTCTGTTTCTTTTTTCAATTGCCCTTTTTTTTTAACCAAGCCCAGGTTTTTATTCCACATACTTCCTCAGTGACTTTCCAAAATTTACCATGTAAGTGTTTCTCTTCAATCTGTCTAGAGTGCTCTCTTTGAATTTCATTTTTGTCTTTTTCTTTTATTCTACTCTTCATCACCTTTCCTTATGTACTGTCTTTAGTAGTTTGTCTGTGCTGTTCTCTAAATATTCGAGTATGCTTTTTCTTCCCATCTATATAGACCATTCCACAGCAATTATGCCTCTTCCACCCTGGTTTCTCTTTAAGTACAGCCGATTGGTATTAGGTTTCAGATGATAAGCTCCATACATTGTCAATAGCTTTCTGGCTTTTCTGTCAAGCTTCTGTATATCGTTTTTGGTCCAGTCTACAATTCCAACTCCATATCAGATTACGGTACTGCTCTTGTATTTATTGCTTCGATGTCATTCTTGCATTCTGCTTTGATTGTAACAATTTTCTCACTCTTCTTGTATACTTCATACTGGTAATTTGTTTCATTTCTTCATGTTTTATTTCGTCTGCTTCCAGTATCCCCAAGTACTTGTACCACTGTCCTTTCTCGACCGCTTTTATTATGTGCCCATTTGGCAAATCAATTCCACCTGGCTTCCTTCAAATCTTCCTCGTTTCATTTTCAAAATAGCGCTCTTTTCGACCGCCAACTCTATACTTACATCAATTGAGAAAATGCGAACAGTAAGCATAAGGCTTTCAAGCTGTTTCTCATTTTTCGCATAAAGCTTTATATCATCCATGAAATGGACATGGTTTATTTGACCATATCCTTTTCCCAAATCATAAGCTATTCTAATTTTCTGCATTATCAAGCTGAGCAGTACAAATGGCAATGGAGATAGGTTATCACCTTGAAATATTCCACGTCTGATGTTCACTTTTCCCAAGTCTCTGTTTTCCTCCAATTAATTCAGTATTCCAATGTTTCATAATTTCATTTATCATTTCCTCCATATTTTCTGCCACTCCAATATTATTATTATTATTATTATTATTATTATTATTATTATTGAGCGAGAAGGCGAATGCCATCAAAGTCACACTGGGGTACAAATATACGAAGCCCCATATACCCATCATGATTACCCCTCTAATAAGGGTACACCAGGCACAAGCTTCACAACCATATGTGCGCGACATGGTGATTTTATATAAATACAAACAGCACATGACCTTGCAGGTGGGGCTCAGTTAGAATTTTCTTCAGGTCGAGTAGCCCATCCTGCTCAAAATATTCTTGAATAAGGGTTGTTTAATGATGATGAACAAAAAAAAACCCATTGTTTCCAGAAGTGAATTATTCAAACCCCAAAGAACTCCCCTCAACACACGGCTATGATGCTCCCCCGCTACTTCTACTATCCCCATCCCCGAAAATTTTGGGTCTTTGTGCCCAGTATAGAAAGGATTATTATTATTACTACTCAGTAGTTTTATTTTCATTGCATGCTTTCATTGCATTAACGAGGGCAGCTCTATGTGTCTTGAGTTTGTGCAGTGTTTCGAAATCCTCTCATACTGGAAAATATAATACTATGTATATATATGAACGAAAACCGGATGGTCAAAGCTAGCAATGTCTTTGATCATATGTATGTTCATTCAGAGTTGACCTAGGGCTAAACGACGTCAGTGACATCCAGAATATAACGATAACCCATATAACATTGCGCCCTACACTCAGTCTATTCTTACAAACGAAACTCTACACTATACATCCACTACACGTCACGCTAAATCCAACCCGGTTTTCGCTATGTCGTTAATTTAGGGGGAACGCTTTAATGTAAATAGTTGTAAATCACGGAACCCCATCTCGTAATCTAAAAAAAACAAAACAAAGAAAAAAACAAACACAAAAAAACAAAAACAAGTCCTTACAACTATAAGATTTACAATGTATACAAAATTTATCAGAAACATACACACATACGTATTTATATACACAAACATACATACATACATACATACATACATACATACATACATACATACATACATACATACATACATA
>JAOPUL010009413.1:0-10316 GCA_027564515.1 Octopus rubescens
GGGTCGATAAAATCGACTACTCCCCTCCCCCAAAATTTCGGGCCTTCGTGCCCAGTATAGAAAGGATTATTATTATCTCCTCTCACGAAATTGCTGGTCTTGTGCCAAAATTTGGAACCATTATTATTCCACCGAAGTCAACTTTGCCTTTCATCCTTTCGAGATCGATAAAATAAGTAAGTTTATCACTGGAGTCGATCTAATCTACTTACTCCCTACCCCGAAATGGCTGGCCTTGTGCCTAAATCTGTTTTTTTAAAAATACTATTATATATAATTAATATGTAAACCCCCTACACTTTACGTCTGTCTTTGTATGACCGCCCCCCCCTCATCCATCGGCCCGGTGGCAAATAAAATAAATAATTATTTTGTTGTTATGTTATACAGTATTACATTGTCCCCATGTGCTCTTTGTTAATATAAGACTATAGTGTTGTTATTGTAAAGTGGTTGTTATTGTTTTGTTCCAGAAATAAACTGACTTTAAACAAAATCTTCCAGTAATTAATATTAATATATTTTTACGGTGTTTGTTTTTGAACAGCAATCCTTCGATGTCCCATATCTTACGTTAAAGGAAAAGGGTAATTTTCCCCTTACATATTTCGTTTCATACAACGGAAATTAACAAAAACCATTCTTGTTTTTTTTTTTTTTTTGTACTTCACATGGTTACCTTTTGTGTGAGAATTCACGAGAGATTTAGTTCAAAATTCTATTGAGGAAACTACATACCTTTTAAATTATAAACGGTTTAGTAAACACAATATCCCGGATCCCAATAAGAATTAAGCTGACTACACTTCCACGGTTCAAAATCTGAATAAAACCAACTTCACATCATATTTATCCGCCCTTTAAACCCCCCGGGCGCCTTGTGGAGCTAAAGGCGGGGGGGGGGGAGTAACATTTAATTATAATTATCTTTAGGCTGGAGTAAGTAACATTAAATTTGAAATATTTAATAATTTAAAAAAAAAATAAAATATGCAGAGAAATTAAACTAGCGTCAAATAGAACACACGAGGTACAAAGTATGCCACTAGGCATAGTATCCTTGTTAAATATTTATATAATTATATAGCTTATATTTATCAATTTGTGTTGCAAAACACCTGATGTGAAACCGTGTGTTGAAACCGATATTGTTATATTTCGGAATGGTCATTGTTTATTTGTTTTTATTTTTATTTATAGTGCGTGTGTTCATTTGGCAAAATAAAAACAAATAAACAATGACCATTCCGAAATATAACAATATATAACTTATACTTCAACATTATTATAAAGACTTAAGAACATTGAATAACTATGATTTTTCTATTTTGTTTTGAGTTTATGGCTGTAAGATGAAAAATCGACATTCACCACCGAAACCAATTCTTCGTTTATAGAAATTTGCAGGTTATTAAATAACAACTGTTATTTAGAACCCTGATTGGGCGAGTCTATGATCTTAGACATCAGATATAAACCTCCCGCCTTTTCCGCTAAGTTTGTTTCCTCATAACTTTCTGAACTATGTTTATTTTAAATGAAATTTTACACAGATACGTTTTCGAAGGTGAAGATTAATTACGTTTAAAGCGATAAAAATTGGAAAGAAAAAAATATGTTATGTTGTGTGTGTGATGATGGCGGGGGGGGGGGACTTTCGTATCATGCTTTTATTTTAAGTCCACCATCCTGTAACTCCCTATTTCCTAATAGTGGAATCATCTTACCACCATTAAGATTACTTAGAAGGGAGATAACTCTAATTGTATCTTCGCAATGTTTATCAGGAATTTGTGAATTTTTAGAATTACTTTTGAAACAGAAAAGGTAAGTCAGTTGTTAACGAAAGACCATAAATATATAAGAGTTATAAATTGTTTTGAAGGCGGAGGGGAAATACAAACCGCTTTTTCGTTTGAAAACCGTGTTGTAGCGGGTCAAGACGGATTGTTTTTGAACAGACAAACGGCGCCACTCTTGAAGTTTGGTTTCCAGTTTTCTTACATTCTTTCATAATTCATTTTATAGAAACCAACGAGGAGGCCTTGGTAATCCTTTACATTAGGGTTGGAAACACAGAACGATAAAAGATTACGTAATAGAAACTCTAACCTCACTAAATTTTTTGAAGAGACAAACATTAATAATTCAAGAATTTAGTCATTCCTTAGAAATATAATTTTGGTATCACCTATTGAGATTGATAAAAAGTGAAGTGTTCAACTCTGGGAGTGCTTGTATGTTTAATGTTTGTTTCTTTTTTAAAAAAATTGTATAAAATATATAATTCACAAATATATTATACTATACTAGTGTTTATGTCATATATAGTAGTGACTCTACCAGGTTGTTATTGTATAGTCGACGAAACAAGTAATCCAGCAATTGTATATTTTATTCCTTGGAATTTAAGGCCGTTATATACAGGATTGCCAGAGTTTCTCAGTGGTCTTTCGTCCCATTAGAAAGAGCCGCAAATTCTCCTTCGAATTACACCAATCGTTTAGAAAGAAAAAATCAGGAAGTAGTCGTTGAATAATGTCGCCTTGGATACAATTTTGGGATGAGAAATCATTATTAAAGGTGACAAGCTGGTAGAATCATTACTGCGCCGGACACAATTATAAGCGACATTTCTTCCGGCTCTTCAAATTGCGCAGAGGCCCATTTTGTCTTTTATCCTTTTGGGAAGTACTACTTACGAGCTAAGGTCCGATGTAATCAACTAGCCTCTCCTATCAAAATTTCAGGCCTTGTGCCTAGAGCAGAAACTATTATCATTATTATGAAGATGTCCCGCCGGGGTCGACTTTGCCTTTCATCCTCCCGGGGTCGATAAAGTGAGTACCAGTTACGAACTGGGGTCGATAAAATCGGCTACTCCCCTCCCCCCAAATTTCAAGCCTTCGTGCCTAGTATAGAAAGGATTATTATTATTATTGCTGTTCATCAATCGACACGGCTTGTACGTCGCTCCCGTAATTTTGTTGTTTTTCACTTTGTTACCAATTGTTATACATTGTACATTTGTTATCGTTGCATAGATAAACTAACCAAGACCTTGGTCTCGTCTCGTCTAACCTTATAACTAAATCTCCCTCTATTCTATTTCTTTCTACCGCTAATGCCTTGCTAAAACTAATAGATTCTACTCTAATTGCCCTTTTAAGAGCAAACCACAAGTGGTTGTCGACGATTGCGCCCGTCAACACCTTCTTAACTAAAATGCTAATCCAGTCTCAATAAGATTGACACGCGGGTAACGATGTGTTCGGCTTCTACTAACCGGGACCCTGTCTATGAAGCCTATCTAAGTCGACCGTACAGATCACGAGTTTGTGGTCTGTGTAGCCGACTAAATGAAATTGTGGACAAGCTATATTACCCTTATCAGCTGGCCTGCAGAATACCCTATCTAGGTACGATCTAGATGACCCTATGCGATTTGTTCAAGGTCACATTGGCACATTCGGGTCACCTAGTCGGTATCTGTCATACAGTTGAAAACGCCTGAGCAGGTTTTCGAGACTTTGCACTCCCTTCTGCTATCAGATACTCCCACGTAATCAAAACGTTCATTTAAGATAGCATTCCAATCCCCTACAAATACTAAAGTTCGAGACGTTCCCAAAAAAAATCTCCAGGCGCTTGAAGTACTCCGACCGCTCTGATCTTGTGGGAACATAGGTAGCCACCAGTCTGAAAGCACCGCCGTCACTGTTGCTCACATCCAGGACCACTAACTTACCTTCCGGATTCAGGAAGACTGCTTTATTCTCGAATTCAGACCTTTCCGAAAAAGCACCACATGACCACCATCCGGCCGACACGGAGATAGAAAAATTTCGTATCCACCAAAATTGGTGATGAGGTCCCATGGGTTGGATAGTTTGGATTCATTAATGTCTGCTACGAATACACTAAGGGATCTCAGGTCATTTAAAAGGCGATCTTATTTCCAAGGCAATCCGATACCCCTGATATTTATGCAACCTATTCTGAGGATCGCCACGCTAAAAACAAATATTTATGACGGAGAAGAGCTCTACTTACCACTGTTGTCTGGTATAATGGCTCCCTTGATTCTTGGTGTGGGTGTTTCCACGAGGTTTTCATAAAGTCTTTTGCTATACGTGTTTGAAAGAGACCCAACAGCATTTGAAAAATTGATTTTCAGGGTATTGTATAGTTGCTGCGTAATTTTTTAAATGTGTATGTGGTTTGGTGGTGTGTTGTGCTTTGGAAAGAAAAGTCTGCTAATGTGCTGTCTGATGTGTCTCTTAAGTGTGTTATGAGTTAAATGTGGTTTGTGTCAATCGATGTGAGGTTGCTAGTGTTTGTGGCGTCTGTATGTATTGTTGTTTCTGTTGGGTGTTGGACGTCGTAGCGCTAGTGGAGTTGATGTGGTTGCTGTTTGTTGTGTGTGTTCCTGTTGTTGGGCCGTTCTGGCTCTTTTCGCCACCCCATTTTTCCAGTGTTTTTAGTCTTTTTTTTACTATTTTTATGGAGCACTGTGTGCCATTCCTCCATTTCGGCCTCAGTACTCAAGCAGTCCGAGTTGTTTGGGTCGGGAAGGGGTACTTTTTCTGGTTTTTTGGTCTCGTTGGGGTTCATTTGTTGCTGCTGCTACTGCTGATGTTGGTGATATTATTGGTGGTGATGGTGTTGGTGTTACTGGTGCTTGTGGTGGTGGTACTTCGGCTGGTGTCTTTGGTGGTGCCTTGCCGACGGCTGGAGGTGGCCTCGCTGTTGCTGGTGGTGATGGTGTTGGTGATGTAGGGATCAGTGGCTGCTGCTGCTGCTGTTGCTGTTGCTGATGCGCAGGCGCTGTTGCCAATAGTAGCCGACGCACCTCCTTATATTTGGGACAGTCGACCTTGAGGTACTGGTCACTTCCACAGAAGTAGCACTACGGCCTCCCCATCCACAGCCACGTGAAGCATTGTGCTATCGGATAGGTTACTGGAGTCGGGTATGGAATTTATTGCCTCTTGTTCAATTTTGTTGGTGCAACTTGCGCACTTCGAGTATTGTGGTGATGTCCTCTATATCTAAGAGGATATAGAGTATATATTTATTTCAGGGGGCACCTCCCTGATTTTTTTTTTTTTTGTAAAATATGTCGGCACGTTCAGGAGATTTTCTGAATTTAGTTGCCCTGTGGAATGGTGTCTTGCTGCTTCCTCTGTGGGAAAACGCACTTCTACAGTGCCGAACCATTTTCCACGTGTCACATATATTTTGCTTCCCCATATTGGTTTGAGAATCAATTCCAGTTGCTGTGGCGTTGCACGTTCCAGTCCTCTTTTCTTTTTGTTTATGCACTTATATATTATTGTTTTTTGGCTGGTGCTCTTAATTATTTCCTCTGGGGTTTGTAGTGAGACATCGTTGCCCTGTCTCACCAATAGCTCCTTGAAATTTTTTGTCGTTCAATGAAATGTTTAACTTTTCCTTTGTTTGTTTCACTGCAGAAACAAAACCGTGTGTGTTCCGTTTGCCTTATGAACTCTCTTGGCTGTCTAGTGTTCATGGCGGTGGTGGCGTTGGAAGCGTTTTCTTGTTTTTGCTTTGTATTGTCTGCGCTATTTCTGGTACTTTTCTGCATGTTGATAATGTGACTTTCAATTCCAGTCTTTTTCTATGTACTTATTGAAGAAGTGTACTGTTTTGATCAATGAGTCTACCTGCGCCTGGTTCTTTCCAAATAACATGAATAACAAATGGTTGGTTTTAAGGCTTCGTCGTTTCCAAGAAAGAATATATGGTTTCTGATAAGATCTCAATGTATAACTTCCAAAGAATTGGAAGGCAGGAAATAGGGCGAACATTGTCCACAACATTCCCTTTTGATGCATCCTTCAAGCAAAGCATTGTCCACCCAAGTCTCATCCATGATGGTGATGGCTTTGTATTGTTCAAGATTTTATTAAAATCAGCTGCAATTTTTCCATGTAATGTTGTAAGTTTCTTGATCCAGTACCGTTGAACACCATCGAGTCCAGGAGCCTTCCAATTAGGGATTTTGTGGCACTGCGTCCTGGTCATCTTTACTGTGATCCTAAACTCGTCTTGGACCATACCTGTTGACTTTTGTTTCAATTCCCTAAGCCAATCTGCATCCAACTTATGTGTCTTCCGACTACTCCACAAGTTACTCCAAAATCTCTTACTTTCTTCTGCATTTGGGATTAATTCGTGTCGGTTTCCGCCATTTAGTTCCTGGTATAAATAACTTCTTTTGGTCTACCAAGAAAAGTCTATTTTACCTGAACCGCTGAGCTCGTTGTTCATATTTCTTCACGTTGACTGCTTTAGCGACCAGTCTCTGTTTTAACTCTTCCAAAACTCTACCTAGTCCCCTTTTCTTGATCTGGTATTTGTAATCCAGTTTTCTGCACTTTCCTGTTGAAGTCAGCTGGTTACATTTTGTTTCTGCAAGTTGATATCTCTTCTGAGTAATTTCATTGAGTCTTCGATTCTTCTTTTCCACCATGGTTCATCATTTCTCCTGCTTTTTGTATTTTTCATTCCAATCACTTTTGCTGCATATATACTGACTGGCTTCATAAGGTCATTGATATCTGTAGCGTTCGTTGCCTCCACATGATCGATTATCTTATTTACTCTATCCACTATTGATTTCATTCTTCCTCGGTCAATCTTCTTAAAGTTCTTATTTTCTGCAAACTCTCTCTTCTTTGAAATTTCTATGACCTCTTTCAAAGTGTGTTGCTCTTCGTTGCTTAATTGTTCTCCATGTGTTAATGTTATGTCAGTTTCAGGCCGAGTTTCATTTCTACTTTCCTCTCCTGTAGCCTCATCATCCATCTTTTGCACATTATGTTCATGTTCAGTTGGTTCTTCAATTTGGATTTCATTGATTTTCCTCCATATGGCTTCCAGTTCTAGTTCAGTTAACCATTGGTTTTTTGTGGATTGCTCTAGCTTGGTCACTCCGTCTCTGCTCCGTTGTTACAAACAGGCCTCTCTCAGACCACTCTCGGAACATCCTCTGTCTATATCCTCTCTTTAGAGTTGCATCTTCATCGACTGGGATGCTCCTGTAATAGTACTCAATGACATCAGAATTTATCGTTTTATCCCATACTCTCCTCGCAGTTTTTTCTGACGGTCGGGCCTACCCTGCGGAGCAGTAGAACACCTACCGGACGCAGCACCTTTACCGTTGGTTCCCGTCCAGTTAACGTCATTATTTGTATTATTATTATTATTATTATTATTATTATTGTTGTTGTTGTTGTTGTTGTTGTTTTACCTTCAAAAAACGCCTACCCAGTGTACAAAACAAAAAACAAACAAACACACAACATGGCGTCTTCTTCATCTTCCACTTCTTCTTCTTCT
Organism: Octopus rubescens; assembly: GCA_027564515.1. Lineage (NCBI taxonomy): Eukaryota > Metazoa > Mollusca > Cephalopoda > Octopoda > Octopodidae > Octopus > Octopus rubescens. The sequence continues at coordinate 7,369 of JAOPUL010009413.1, forward strand.
TCTTTTTCTTCTTCTTCTTCTTCTTCTTCTTCAGCAGCTATTGAAGAATCATTAAGAGGAAAAACCGACACTCTCACTAGCACCCTTGTAGACGAAGACTTTCCTCCCCTTCTGTCAAATATTCCTCCAAAAAGCAACGAGACAAAAGGAGACAACAACAACAACAACAACAACAATCTGAAGTGTAAAAACACTAACGCCAACATCTTCCCCAACTTTTAGCAGTAGCTCAAAGTCCAGCAGTGAGAATAATACCAACAGCAACAACGCCAACTCCACCAGCGCCACAGCCACTACAAAAACAAGTAGTAGTGTAACAAATTATAATAGTGAGTCGGAGGAAAAAACAAACGACGAGGGGAAAGCTCAAAACAATAAAAGCTTTTCCGGTGTAGCCAGCGCCAAAAGAATAGAAATGTCTGCGCTACTCCTGGAGGAAAAATAGACGAGTAAGCCCAAGCGAAGAAGATCATTAAACGCGAAGGAAGTAAAGCAGAGGTACTCGTACCAAAACAGATATTAGAAGACTATGAGAAGAAAACAGTCTTCTACAGATGTGTATCACGGAAGAGCAGGCGGGCGGAACCAGCCACAATTACTTAAGTAGAAAAAGCATTGAAAGACATCATGGAGGACGTATCCCACTTGCAGAGAGGAAGACGCTACGCTAACATAGAGGTCCTCTTCAAAAATGAGCAACTTGCAAAAGAACACGCAGTATCATCTTGTTGGAGTGAAGAGTTTATCATGTACCCAACGTACCTCTCCAGAAGAACGGCAAGGCTAAAGGTATCGGGTGTTCCCCCCGGTGTTAATGTCTGGTGGATCGTAGGGTGCGTAGTTCTGGAAGAACCCGATACACTATTAGAGGTCAAGCAGAGCAGCCGAGAAAATTGGTCGGGGATTAATATAGAGATCTTGCTTCACGTGAAGCCAGAGAATATAGAGAAAATCTCGGACATTATACAGCTACACAACGGAGTGGAACTAAGTGTCGTCGTAGAAGGCCAAAAGCCAAGAGGCGACCTTTGTCGGGCCACAGGCCATCTTAGAGCTTTCTGCCCCCTAAAAATAAAAAGCATGAGGCCACTCCCACTGGATACACCACATCCTCAACAACACCAACCTCAAAGACAAGATGCTACACTTGCAGCCGGAACACCAAGGTCGCCGACACGTGGACCCACTGCAGCAGCACCAATAACTACACCAGTGGCAGCGAAACCAGCTAGATTGCCAGCCGAAATAGCTGAGACAACAAGAACCCCAGCAATTCAAGAAGCACCATCACCACCAAAAGCAAGAAAAACAGGCGAAAGATCCATCCAGAGCACCACTCAAACCAGCTCTCCTCCCCCTCTCTCAAACAAACAATCGCACATAGACACTCACACAAAGACAGACACCAACCCACTCCCATCGGGAGTGAATAGCACAGTTCCAACTCATCTCAAAGCGAAGATGAAGGGGAAACCAAAAATGACCAAAAAGTTAAAAAGAAGACACAGGGGAAAAACAGCCGATCTCACATCAACAAACATACCAGACAACATAGAAAATGCGACAAACACAGTAGCACAGAAAACAAGATCAACACCACCAGCTTCACAACCATCAATACAACAAAAGCCACTACCACCAGCACAAATAGCACCATCACAACCCCACCCCGCTCCCATAAGGAAGTTCTCAGGGGAAACGACACCAGGAGAAACACCCAATTTCGTGATACTGAGGAAAGCCAACGAGGACTTAATAGCCCTCATAGCTCGAAATAAAGATATTGAGAAAGGGGGAGAAATTCCCGATACTAAGAAATTTCAAACACCGGAAGAGCTGTTGTTAGTGCGTATGCTACTAACAACATATAAAAAGATTAGGGAGGAATTTCCCAACGATGTGGGAACCCAAATGTAAGAGCCACTAAAAGGCTTTTAAAGAGGTTCCCAGAGAAACCCCAACAGGATCCGGAGTCTGGGTCACCCGACCGCCAACAACACCGGCAGGGTAAGTAACCCCGCTCATTTTTCTTCCTCTTATCCCTTTCCGGCCGGCATGGTGATACTCAAAGTAGGTTGTATAAATGCGCGTGGTTTGGGGTCACCCTGGAAACAGGGGCGCTTGCTCAACGCTGTGTACGCCCCAACAGGGGCGAGACAGTCAGATTTCTTCAGACGTTTGGCGGTTTTCCTTGGGACGTCTTGCTCTTTAGTTCTAGTGAGGGTTTGGAACGCTGTCTTGGACGCACGCGTGGACAGGGTGGGGCTAGCCGATAGGAGAGTGGGGTGTAAAAGCCTCACGAACCTGCTCAGCCGCTTCGAATTGGCAGACAGGTAACAACTGGATTTCCCGGATGCGCCTACTTGGAAATGGGCAAACAGCACCGGTTCTTCCAGATCTTATCTAGATAGGATATTCTGTAGGCCAGTAGACAAATGTAGCATAGGTTGTCCACTTTTCAAAATCGTCGGCTACAAAGACCATAAATTTGTGATCTGCTCGGTCGATCTAAATAGGATCCATAGGCAGGGCCTCGAGTACTGGAAGTTGAACGCGTCTTTCCCGGCGCGTCAAGAATTCAAAAACCACGTTAGCAAGTTATTCCATCGAGTTTTGTCGGGTGCAATCGTCAACAACCGATGGTGGGTAGCCCTGAAAAGGGCTATTAGAGTAGAGACGGTAGGGATTAGCAAGGAATTAGCTTTAGACGGATCTAAAATAGAGAGGGACCTAGTCAGGAAGCTAGAAGAGGCGCTTAGGAAAGACATAGCGATCTGGTTCGGTCCAGATCTCCAGGTGGACAAGAACTGGGGGGAGGTGACGAGCAGGGTGGCCAGTATCACTCAGAAATGGGCAGAGAGGAAGGTATCTCTGAAAGGTCGGGCGGAGGTGGCGAATGCGTACATCGCTTCCGTCATCTACTATCGCCTGACCGTCGTCCCTTGCCC
>JAOPUL010009523.1:0-10309 GCA_027564515.1 Octopus rubescens
ATAAAATTAAGTAAGATTTGGTTAAAAATCTTGTAAAATGCAGTGCAAAGCTTGCTATAGTTATTGGTTACCTGATGTCATCATACAGTGGAAATGCTCCAGCTACTGGAAATACATCAGGAATTCCGTAGAATTCAGATAAATGATGAAAAAAATGGAATGAACGACATTTTTTATTTAAAATTCACTACAATTGTTTCGACACATTCTTACACATTTTGTACATTGGTGAGATGCTATGTAATCATTATCTTACATCTAAAAGGTGAAAAGTTCGCCTTCTCATGTAATTGTTTAAGTCCTTAGATTATCTTGCCTTCATAGTCACAGATCAAATACAATTAGAATCAAAATACAAAATATATAAATAAATAAATAAACAAAAGAAAAGTGTCAGGTTGACTATAAATTACCATTCTATCTTAATGGTCAGATTAGAATGAGGAAAGTTCTAAACAGACTTGAGAATAACATAATAAAGAACGAAATTTAGAGATAATACAATGATTAGCATTTAAAGATAATAACATGATTAGAAGGTGAATACTGACCATTTCAGTACTTATCAACTGTTTCCTTGTCTCTTTTAAGGATCTAAATTACCTTCCATATCTCGCAATAAAATATGTGGCCCCATTCTACACTCGATCGAGTCTCTATTTAAAGTTAATTTATTACCGACTTGTTTTTAATGATTCTTTGAAACAATAAGAAAAAGATAAGTCAGTAGGTATCCTTATCTCCCCCCCCCTTCCGTACATACATTCCTCCTTACAACCACCCACGAGGTAGTTTACATCGATATATATATATAAATATATATAGATATATAGGGGTTGGACAAAATAATAGAAACACTCGAATGGAATTTCTGTCCATTTTCCAGTTAAAACAGTATCCAGTTCTTGTAATGATGATGGTGGAGGATATGGACTCCTTACTTGGTTTTCTAAAATGCACCATAAATGTTCAATAATATTGAGATCTGGGGAATGTGATGGCGAGATAAGATGTTCAACTTCACTACAATGTTCGTCGTGCCATTCAGTAACAAATTTAGCTTGTGAATCGATGCATTATCATCCTGAAAGATTGCGTTTCCTTCTGGAAACAGTTCCGCAAGCATAGAATGAATTTGATCAGATAAAATGCTTAAATAGTCTTGACTATTAATTCTGCAATGAAGGGAAACCTTTGGGCCGACGGATTTCCAAGATATAGCACCCCCACTCCCCCCACGATCCTCACAGATCCTACTCCATGTTTAACAGATGGAAGAAGGCAGTCTGGGTCAAATGCTTCTTTTGGATGTCTCCACACCTATACTCGGCCGGTGGTCGGAAATAAGGTAAAGGATGACTCGTCCGAGAAAAGAACATTTTTCCACTGCTCTAGGGATCCGCTTTAAACGTTTGCAACGTTTGTTTTTGAACGAAGTTGTTTTCTGCTTGCAGCTCTCCTGTGAAATCCGGCTTTGTGCAGCTCCCGTCGAACATGTTTTGTGGAAACTGGGTTCTCGAGGTGGTCATTAATTTCTCCAGTATTTTTGGGAGCCTACTTTTGTGATTCTTTCTAACAATTCTCGTATGAGGTCCCTATCTTAAATGTTGGTTTTCTTCCGGAGTTTTGTTTCGACAAGAAGGTTTTTCTCTCTTTCACAAAGACTGTCATTACTTTCGAGACTGTACGTCTTGATACACCAAACATCTCTGCTGTTTTCGTTACACTAGCGCCTGCCATAGGAACACCAACAATTAAACCTCTTTGAAAGTCCGATAGATCTGTCATTTTAATGGATCTCAAATACCTTTTCTGATCATATCTGAAAGGAAATAGTAATTTTAGTAAAACATATTAGGCAACACTAATAATAAATCAAAAAACATAAAAATAAACAAGACTTTGAGGGTTTTATAGATATTTCAAAATTATGATGCTATAATGCTAGGTGTTTGCATTATTTTGTCCAACACCTTTATATATATCTTTAAGATAGCAGGCCTTAAATTCGGTTCACATCATTGAATCATATATTCTATAGTGTATATGAGTAACTATACATATGGCTGGAAAGTGAGAAGAATGCTGGCAAAGACATGCAAAATAAATGAAGTTCGAACATCAAAAATGAAAAACGTAGGTTTATAAGATGAAATGCAATTATGTTAAGCGAAAGTGTGTTTATAGAGCAATGAAACATTACTACCTACTTACTGCCAATAAGTGTTATGATATATATATATATAAATATATATATATATATATATATATACATATGTACACACGACGATGCATGTCAAATGGAGCTAGTATTCGTTACTATATTCAATATCATCATATTTACTGTTATCCTATTTACGTTATGTTTAGTGAGAATTTAAGGCCATCTCACTCACAGTATTGTCAGACTTTTCATGCAAACCGAAAGAACGAAGTATATGCTTTGTTTATATATAACATGCAATTATTTAATTGAATATTGTTACATACAAAATGAAAGTGAAGCGAATAAAGCTGATATGTAGATATATATTAGCAATGTAATCTTAGTTTCCCACACAGCGTAGAGCAATTTATTTCGGCTGTTCCACCTTCGAGAAGAGGAGAACGAGTAAAGAAGAAGCAAAAAGAAGGCAACGCAAGGTCCGCCAACTCCAGCCAATACCATCACCCGCCATGCCATGCGTTCAATGCCAGAAACTGTTCCATTCCAGAATTGGCCTTCTGAGCCATATTAAATTTAAGTATCATGGGGGTACTCGATGACCCAAACTCGGACACGAGTCGTGCCAACGACGACGGCGTAATCTAGTATTAATTATGTTAAAGCAATGGGTAACATACATAATTGGGCCCCCACTGATTTAGTGGTGTAGGTTTGGATTATATCTGAATTTGTTGTGCAAAAAATGTATTCGGGTGAGTGGGGAGAGGAGTTTCAGAAAATTCACGCGAGTCAGATTTGTTACTTCTTGACTCTCTGAAAAATAGGTATTTATCAATGGAAATTTCGACAAACACCTTTCAAATCTGAATTTAATTTGAAAATTAAAAAAACTGGTGGGATAGTAAACATACCTACAGATAGTCATTACATTTGTTTTTCGAAAACTTTCTTTCAAAACGAATTCTCATATAATAGCAAACTACGCCATCTGAAGAATATTTGTCGAAAATTTCATTAACAAAATATCCATTTTTCTAAAAGTCGTGAAGAATCAAAGTTGGTGTGGCACCTATGTGTATGTTTGGTCCAGCTACCTCCGGCCGTTCACTATATATCATTGCGCATGCATTGCCGGAAATCCATAGTAAACATATATAAACTTTAAATATATAATGTGTATATATATATATATATATATGTAAGTGTCTATGATATTTTACATCTCTTGTTAAATAGTATAAATAATTAAAACAACATTAACTTGCAGTACTGTTATTTTTCCGCTAATAGATCACAATAACTGGAGTTGGAAGAATTGTCGGCAACCCTAAAATAAGTCTACTCAGACGCAGATATTTTTAAAATTCCAAGTTATAATCTTTACTCTTCATCACTAATTGGTTTATACTTTTGCGGAATGCGTATATTTTCTCTAATTCCATCCTCCAAATAACACATGGTTTCATTCATCATCGAAACGATGAAACTAATAAAATCTTATTTAGACGTTATAACGATTTTTCATTAGTAATTTGGAGAATTTTTTTTTTTTTTTTCGTGGGAAGGGTGTTTATCGCTCGCGTTACAGCACTGTCTATATTTTCTTCGATATTTTTATGAGTAGGTTCCGTCTTCTTGAAATGTGTAAACTATATCAATCGGGTAAGCTTGATGTGACCGATGCAGTGTCTACACATATAGATCAAAGTCTACATGAAAAAAGGCGCGGATAATAAAGGAGCAACGTAGTGTTCGAAATGCGTACGTCTTATTGGACAGGAAATATCATTTTAAAATCAGAGATTCAATTTAGACTGGTCGCCATATTCAGGCCTCTATTTCAATATAATTATACATAGCCTTCAATAATTAATGATAATTTTGAAAGACGATAATCGTGCTTAAGGCACTATAGATGAAGATCGTATCACGACGTTTAAAAAATGTGTATCATAGAAAAACAAGGAAACGAACGGAATCAAATAAGAAAATTCTATTATCTAAACGGTTTACTGTACAAATTATGTTGTTTATTTTAAAATGCAGACTCATTAGTGGGCATTGAAATTCTATCCAACATTATATATTCACTTAAACTAAACAACTTAATTATGTCTGATTTGAAAAAACACAGAAATTCGGAATAGGTAAAAAGTGTAAATCGCATAACCTGATGTGTCGTAGTGACGTCTCTTAGGGTCTTCAACATCATTTAATAAATGTGTCATATGTGCTGTTTGAAACAGCGGCCACTAAATTCAGACCGATCTCAGCATCTTGTGACATAATAATTTCAATTGAGATATTAGTGGAATCCCGCACACATATTTCGTCAATGTTGATATTTGTAGATTTTCTCCAGTAATGACATACTGTTGGACACTGCAATTAAAACTATCGTTCTTCTCATATGAAATGTGTCAGGATTTCATTTCAGATGCCCTATGGTTTAAGCTGAAGTAATAAACGAACTCGATACTAAAGAATTTATTCATGGAATAAACATCATGTTTAATTAAGGAAATCACTATTACACCTTGAAATAAACTTTGAATAATAACATTTTCTTTTCTAAATAAATCCAGCATATTACTCCATCTATGGTCCTTCTTAGAGGAAAAGCATAATCAGTGTCAAGCAAGTTTCAAAATTGAAATATTTGGATTAAAAATTAGTAATTTTTGAAGTTATGAAAAAGAACAATGCTAGATTGTACCAGCCACAAAAAATGTGAATCCTTCAGCAAAATGTGTCTTTGTTGAACTCATGCTGTGCCTGGATATTGTAATCTTAAGGCAGAATTTATGAAGATATCAGTCGATCCCCTTTAAGGAATTTCGAGTGAAATGGGGTTGTCTTTTTCCTTGTTGGATCTGAAGAAAGGTACAATTAATATCTCTTAAACCGTTTGTGATTTATTTCTTTTGAGAAAGGTATGTTAAGTGGGAATTTCTGGGGGTCCTAAGTGCAGTGAGGAACGGCATGGGTGGCTAGTTCGGAGCCTGGGATGTTGGGCAAGACAAGAATAAAAGGAATGGAGAATGAGTTAGAAGGAAATGCCAAATGGTGTTGACATGGGCACAGCCAACTTCAAAGGGAGAAGCTAGTATACTGGTGACCGAAATAATGAACCAAAACGCATGTGGCGCAGAGATGTGTATGCGTCTACGAGAGAGTTTATGTCATTCAGACTGGTAGCATTATCTGGATGTTATCGAGGATGTTCAGAACAGAGGCATCATCCTAAATTCCAGAGCAATAATTTTGAGTCACACCTCAAGAGAAGAAATAATTATACGATGCGACCATAGCTATATTATGAATGTCAATTGCTAGCACTTCAACGGGATCTATTTTAAATATCTGAAGATAGTTGATGTTTCAACGTCAATTCATTTAAAGATACCAAATCGTAGCCAACATGGTCGATCTGTCTTCTAGAAATAACAATCATATATCCTTTGAATCACACTCTTCCGTTAGAAAAACGATCGACACACTATGTGTGAAAATAAAAGACATAGTATTGATGTCTATTTGATAGAACATGTATGTTAGAAAAACAAGATCACCTTACCTGTCTCTACACGTTTTTGTCGTTTTCCATGACTTCTTAAATCGATAGATTATTTAACCGGTTATTGTAAAATATTGTGAGGAAGGTGATTGGTGGTTAACAATCTTTAGTTTAACACAAAAACAATAAATATTCAAAAGTGAGTTCATAACCATAAGTCTGGAGTGTTAGAATCTTTGCAAAATGCACGAATGATTATGAAAATGTTATGATTAAAAAGTTAGCTGATACAAAGATGATCGTAGAAATTTTAGAGATACCATTGTGTAACAAAATCTTTTGATGTTTTTTTGTCAATTTTCTATCTAGGAACGTGAATATTCCGATGTATTGCACGCTTATACCTTTATCCTTGTGCTCTTATAGGCTGTAGTATTCCCGTAACGGAATTTTATAATACATTCCTATACGTCGTCAGGAAAGTGTTCTGCGAAAATTATGTGTGAATAATGGTTTTAGACCTACCAATTTATCATCATGTATTTCCTAGTTTGTCGAATAATATATTCTAACAGAGTTGTTCTGTAGTTCATTGCTACAGTGGGGAGAATCTGTAATGATTTTAAGGTTCGTTGTTGTAGGTTAATGTGTGTTGTATCCTTCTCAGCTCATTTTCAGAAATCAGTACCGATTCAATCTCCATCCAGTCTTCAAGTGATCGCAAAGAAATATTTATTAGCAGCCTGTCCATTCCATGTAGTTCTGTCCTTTCTAATGCAATAGGGGAGAGAGAGGGGGAGAGAGATGGAGAGAACGGGAGAGAGAGAGAGCATACCCTGGCAGTTATTGGTTTAGTAGTAAATAACATTCATACCTCTCTCGGTTGTCTGTGGTGGTTCAGCGCACCCAGAGATCTATTTATAGATTCAATAGTCTTTTACCTTGGCCTTTGTTTGACCCCTTTACATGTATCAATCTAACGACAAAAAGGCCAATTTTCCGAGAATGGAGAGACTGAGCATAGTTGTATCACTTAAGGACATCCCACTACCTTCTAACAAGGAGTACATAGGAGAAGTAATTAGCAAAACAAATAACTTTATTCAGCGGATAAGATGGAAGGTGTACCTCCATGACCTAAAGTCAGAGAATAGGGATACCGATCAAGGAAAGGACAACAAATTAAATACAATATTCAGAACTGGGTAGTACCTACCAATGAACTAACATCTGATAAAATTTGAAGAAGAAATCTGGAAGGTACTGAATGACATAGAATTTAAGAAATGCCTCCTGAGAAGAAATAGGTACCTGCGCGAATTCTATGCTACGATTAAGGAACTGAAACGAAACAAAACGAATATTTGAGCATTCGGACAAAACCGGCAACATATATGATTTGACTGACTCCCTCACACTACCATGAACTAATTAGTAAAGAAATATATAAAAACTATAAAACTATAAACCCTACGAAATTAAGGAAATTACATGTGGAGACTAACGAAATAATGTGAAAATATAAAATAGAAGATAGAACTGATCCATATGTACCTAGAAGGTAAAATAAATAAATGGATACTAGATAAATATATACCAATAGTTAGGAATAAGAGAGACTTAAAACTATGGTCAACCTCCTATGAATTACTACACTGGTTCGAAAACCTACATAATAAAAATAAAAATAAATTTATACAGATAGACATAGCTAATTACTACGCATATATCAACCCAATAATACTGAATAAGGCACTGATATTCGCTAGGGACAATTCACTCATAACCAGGGATGAAATAAACACAATATTAGTGCCTAGGAAATCGATAATCCAATTTGAAAATAAGCATTGGGTTAGGAAGAATAGACTGGATTATTCGACATAACAATGGGATCTACAGACTCGGCACAAGTGACGGATATATTAGGGATCTACATATTAGTCAACCTAAGAAAGGAATTCCCAAACGTAGGAGGGGGTCTATATAGGGACGATATACTACTGACCATAACAAATCCCACAAGCAGGGCCATAGATAAGTACAGGAAAAAACTACACAAATTTTTCAAAAACCTATGGCTAGCAATGGAAATAGGTAAGGGGCACAAGGTAGTGGATTTTCTGGACATAACACTAGACAGGATTACACAAACCATACCACAAACCTAACACAAATATAAGGTATATAAACATAAACAGCAACCACTCAAGGTCAGTGAAGAAAGCACTCATAGAAAGCATATCAGCCAGAATATCCGAAATATCTAGCAACGAACAAATATTTAAAGAAAATGAAGGGATTTATAACACAGCACTAGAGAAAGTGGGATATAAAGAGAACATTAAATTTACTACAAACAAAGAAGAGAATTACAGTAGGGCGGAGGATCATCAAACAGAAGCCAGGAATAGGATGGAAGGAAATGGACATAGTGATAGACATAAAAAAGACATAAACAGCGTTAAAAAGCGATCAAATAGGAGAATAAAGGGAAACCGAAATGGGCAATCGGAGACTAAGATAGACGGGAATAAGAATAACGACGGCGGAAGGGAACAAGAGGGAGACCAACAGAAACGGGATGTAAAGAATAATAGGAAATTCCAGAAAAACTCAGCAGTGGGAAACATGAATCAATTCGCAAAGAGTAGATGGACAAAAGGGAGTAGTAACGGAACTGTGGTCTACGATAAAAATTAAAAATAAAGATATCAAAATTGGAACTAGATCAGATACCGGTAACTCGACCGCGAAGACGGGATGGATGATTTTCCCATTTACAGACAATGTTAAAAACAACATCCCTAAGCTCTTCAGGGAATCACTGGAGAAAAACCTCCCCAAACATAGAAAATATAATGACATAATAAATAAACGGGAAATAGATATTGCGTTCTCCAACTGTAGAAATTTAGCACAGACAAAGATTATCACATAACGCCAAAATACTAATAAAATAATACGAAAAGAAGGATGCATTTGGTATCTTAAGAGGTGGTAGAACTCACAAAACTAAGATAGCACGGCGCAAACTAAGAAGCTAAAACAGGCAAACGATAAAGTAAGGGAGGAGGGAGGGAGGGGCAAGTAATGGGAGAGTAAGAGTAATCCTATCCACTAGAAATAATGGCAATAGCAATGATCATAACAGAGATGATACATGTGATTACCCAAAAAATAGAATATGCCCGTTAGATAATAAATGTAAAGTAAAAGATGTTATATATATATAGGTGCACAATTAGATCGGAGGAAACTGAATATGCATATATAGGGGGTACGGGAGGTTGTATAAAAAAACCGCATAGCCAACAACAAAAGTACATTTAGATCTCAGAATAAAAGATACGCTACTAGTTTAAGTAAAGTCATATGGTCGTTGAAACTAAACAACAAGCAATACAAAATAAAATGGAACGTATTGGCAAGAGCTAGACATTATAAGATAGGCGATAAAAAATGTCAATTGTGCCTCGAGAAAATTTACCAGATATTAAAATCGAAACAAATTAATTAACGAACGAAGAGAGAAAGCGCTAAAATGTATGCACGTAAACAGATATGCATTTACCTACTTCAAATAACTAAGAGATATAAAATTGGAAAACCAGTACAATGAATAGATAAGGAAAAATATAATCGACGAATCCTAATGAAAACATAACAAGGAAGCAATCAAAGGAATATGGACCTAAGCAAACTTCTAGAACATAGTGAATCGAAACTTGAAAAGTATACAATTACAAACCTCTAAACATAGAAAATATCCAATGTAAAGTCGAAAGCAAGGTTTGGATGAATGAACGGCAAATGAAAAAATTAGATTGATACAACATGTGAATAGGTCGAACAAAGGCCAAAATATAAGATTATTGAATCCATAAATAGATCTCTGGGTGCGCTGCACAACCATAGAAAACCGAGAGAGGAATGAATGTTATTTACTACTAAACAAATAACTGCCAGTGTATGCTCTCTCTCACTCTCCCTCTGTCCACCTCTCTCTTTTTCTCTCTGTCTTCCTTTGGCTCCATATCTCTCTCTCCCGCTCTCTATCCATCTCTCTCTCTCTCGTTCCCTCACTCTCTCTCTCTCTCTCTCTCTCTCTCTCCTTATACACTAGGATGGACAGAACTGCTGCTGATAAATATTTCTTTGCGGTCACTTGAAGACTGGATGGAGCTTGAATCGGTACTGATTTCTGAAAATGGACAACATACATAAATATACAACATAAATAAACCTACCACAACGAACCTTAAAATCATTGCAGATTCTCCCCCACTGTAGCAATGAACTACAGAACAACTCCATTAGAATATATTATTCCACGAACTACGAAATACAGATGATAAATTGGTAGGTCTAAAACCATTATCCACACATATATTTCGCAGAACATTTTTCTAATGACGTATAGGAATGTATTATAAAATTCCGTTACGAGAATACAACAGCCTATAATAGCAGAAGGATGAAGGTATTAACGAGAAATACAACGGAATATTCACGTTCCTAGATAGAAACAATTGTTGAAAGTTGAAAGATATATGCAGAGGATAAGGACAAATTAATAAAGATGTATCGAAACAAAATCTCTCCGTCTCCCTAATTATTGTAAC
>JAOPUL010009540.1:0-10308 GCA_027564515.1 Octopus rubescens
ATGTATGTATATATATATATATATATGCATATGCAGGTATGTATATATATATATATATGTATATGTAAGTCTATATATTTCTTTCATTCACTCTCTCTCTCTCTCTCTTTATATATATATATATAAATATATATATATATGTATGTATGTATATGTATGTATGTATGCGTATATATATATATGGAGTATGTATGAACTAGAATATGTATAAGGGCTGTATGTATGTTTATATGTAGGCAAGTAAATATGAGAGCTAGTATTATTCCGCCACCTCCCATCCCAAACCAATATCAACAACATACATTTCTATCAACAAATATTCCAAAACTAACCTTATATTACTCTCTTTACTGCCATGCCCTTTTTACCAAAAGACATGTATTTTACACCTTATTACTCCCCCTCCCCAACACACCCCCAAATTCATCGTTAATTTGATAAGCATCTGCCTATTATATTTTATTCACCAATGTTTGTCTATTGAAATGAATCCAACATGAAGCCACTTTCACACTCCTGAAAGAGCCCCACCACCACCCAACTACACTTTCAATCAATTATCTTGCTTTTGCCATACACTATTTCCACTGTGCATATATATGCTTTACTTCGTTTAAACCATCACACATTCATTAAGCCCCCTCCCAATACTCACACACACACCATGCGCACACAAATCACTTATATATAGAGTCACACATTACAACACAACCTGAGATCAGTTTGACAATCGCCACGACGAATGCGAGAAGGTTCTGCAGCAAATTTAGGCAGGAATCTTTAAATAATCTCCCCACTGAAATTAACAAAGAACTTACTCGATCTACAAAACCCAATTATAATGTAACATTTAAAAAAAAATTAGAACTACAAGTGAAGTCATTCTTTTCTTTTTTACAAATATTACTAACTGTAACAAGGATTTCACACATTTTCCAATATATATAAATATATATTGTGTGTGTATGTGTGTGCGTGTGTGTGCGTGTGTATAGATGTATGTGTATACATATATACATATTAACAACATATGCATATATATATATATGCGCAACTATGCCTCTCCTGGTCTTGATGGTGTTACCTATTTGCTTCTTAAACATGGCCGGGTTATTTCCTTTGCACAAGCGCTCATTTTTCTTTCAATTCTACCTTAACAACTGTGTCACTCCAGAGCTGTGGAAAATTGCCATTTTTCTTTTAAATTACATATTGAAGGAAAGAAAAAGATATACACATAGAAGTGGCTGACACCCACGCTTTCAACCAGTGTCATTCCCTTGTTCAAAAAAGGTGATCTCACATCACCTGTAAACTACCGCCCAGTCAGCCTTACTAGCTGCATCGCTAAACTGATGGAGTCTTGTGTCAGAGAAGCACTCTAGAAAATTTGAATCTCTCACAGCCTTATCCGATCCTCACAATTTGGGTTTATCCCTAACTCCATTTGCTGTAGGCAAGTCATTGATTTTCATGGGGTCATCACCCGAGTTACTGATGGCGGCTCATGGGTGGATGTTATCTGCCTCGACTTTGCTAAAGCCTTCAATTCTGTTCCAGAAAACGACTCGTGGCAAAACCCTCTGCTATGGGTGTGAATGAAGATCTCTATAACTGGCTGAAGTCCTTCATTCCCGGTCGGAAAGAGGTAGTTACGGTTCTAGGACATCATTCTTCAGCCGACGAGATGACATCTGGTGTACCACAGTGATCCATTCTTGGATCCCTACTGTTTTTTTTTTCATATATTAATGATATTGATGCCAACTTGAGAAATCTTACAGTATTGAAATATGCAGATGACATCAAGTTCTACCTCGAGATAAAAGGAACAGAACCTATGCGCTATAGAAGTTTCCTGCAATCAGACCTGGACTCAATGCAGCAATAGATAACTGATAGGCAACTCAAGCTAACTGTGCACAAGTACGTCACCATGGACTTTGGGCGGAAAAACCCAGCCTCGAAATACTCCCTTAGCAGCACCAATCTCAAGAAGTCTTCTAGTGAACGTGATCTGGGTATTATTGTAAACAGCGACCTCCCTTGGACAAACTTAAGATTGTCAAGAAGTCTGAGGGTGTCCTAGTATCAGTCAGTAAGACTTTTGCCAGCTGCTCTCCAGCTATTATTTAAAAGTGTATAAGACAATGGTACGTCCTCACTTGGAATTTGCATCACCAGTCTGGAATCCATATCTTCCTCAGCATATAAATCTCCTGGAAACTGCTCAGAAAAGTACAACAAAACGAATACCCGCTGTCAGGCATCTACCATACTCTGAACGTCTTGCTTCCCTAGACATGGATACATTGAAGATCAGACAGCTAACAACTGACTTGGTCGACACCTAAATGATTATCCACCATCTTTCCAACAACAACCTTTGTGGTCTTTTTGAATTCCATGTGACAAACACGCGCGGACATGCTTACAAAATAAAATAAAAACACAGCGCTCGCGACTTTCTGAAACACCTTTTCACGCTCAGAATTGCTGAAGCATGGAATAATCTATCCCCATCAGTCGTTACCTGAGGAGACACTACAGCCGTCAAAGCTTCTATCCTTCCTGAAATCCGCCAACAGTACACCTGATGGTTGTCTTTCTTTATTTTTTCATTTGTAGTGCACCTGAGCACTGTTTACAAAAATTTTCTTTCATGTGGCTGTGTGGTAAGAAGCTTGTTTCCTAACCACATGGATTCTGGGTTCAGTCTAACAGCGTGGCACGTTGGGCAAGCGTCTTCTACTATAGCCTAGGGCCGATCAAAGCCTTGTGAGTGGATTTGGTAGACGGAAACTGAAAGAAGACTGTCGTATATATATATATAGGGGTTACCTCCTTTTTGCAGTACACGAGTGCGTGGGACGCACTAATTAACCAGCTGGAAAGGGCGCTTTACTGGGGTTGAAATAGCAGTATTTTCGTTTTGCCATGTTAAGTTGGCTTTGGATATTAATACTCTGTATTCATACTGCTTTTATCAGTAATAGATATTTTTTGGCAAACTCTTAACAATGTAGGACATATCAACAAATTATTTTTTAAAATTTCTTTAGCATGGCATATGCATAAACATTGATTCTGCGGTTTACGCTAGTTGCAGAATGAATTTGACAAATCTAAACAAAAACTGATTGAGAGTGATTTGATAGGCAGGTCTGTCACTACGACATATATGGGAAGGTTTAATGTAAGATTTATAGTATATTAAAGGGAGCTGATCAGCAAGGTAGACTGTTGAAGGAAAACAGATGTCTCCTCTCCACAATAAGGAAACAAATAGTTCTTTTTATCGTATGATATAATTCAACTAGAGATAGAGGCAAAGATAAGACCCCTAAACATTTATAAATTTATCTATTGAAGATCCCTTCCATGCCACCTTCATTACTAAATGTTTAGTTCTTATTACTAAGTGTATGATTCAGGAGTCGTAGATAACATACTTCTATTAGAGAGTTGGGTGTTGGGAATGAGGGTGGTGTGCTGCTTGGTAATAAATTGGTAAATAAGTATAGAATTACTAGCATGCTAAAACGAATGATGTACCGGGAGACTAAAATATTATCATGAAAGAAAGAGGAAAGCTCGACAAATATGGAGACCTGAAATTTGAGATCGCCAAGATGTGGCAGCTGCGAGAGTCAAGAATAAAGTTTGTCCATGTTATCTTCGGAGCATTGGGGTCAATACCACTGAACCTGAAAAAGCATCTGGACACTTTAGAAATATCCTACAATATTGATGAATTGCAAAAAACGGCGTTACTTGGAACCGCACGCATACTGCGTACAGAACTGTGTCTGAGGTCCTTGTTGTGACTTGACAGGCAGTATAACCCCACCCCGGTACACACAATATCATCTATAACATCACAATATTGGGTACCGTACGATATTTCCATAATAATAATAATAATAATAATAATAATAATAATAATAATAATGTTTGCTTTATTGGTTACTAGGCACGAATACAAAACAAATAAGGACAATACCACAAAAGAAACAAGTGGGGTTTGGAACAATACCGTGTACCATAAAAATAACAATAACAATTACCAACATAATTAAACAATAAACCTCATCAAATGGGGGCGGGGGTAGTTCCTTAAGGGACAACCGAAGAACCCCACCCATTTATGCTACCCCGACCGCAGGGGGACCTCAGCAGGTGCCTCTCTTCTTCACAACTGCTCTGGTCTACAGCCTAAATTTCAGTGTAGGCACATTCACACTGGCTATCCTCGCCACATTCACCCACCTTTAAACAAACATACTGAGGGGTGGGTGTGCAGTACTTACCTCTCCACCTCAGATTCATTTTCAAATGGAACTTGAAAAAGTCGATGAGGGCTTGGCCGAATATGAAGTTATATGTCTTCAGTCTATTCAATCTCGTCCACCACACTACCTCCTTCGCCGTAGCCACAAGAGAGAGGAAAACTGCCTTTCCTTCTAGGCCAATGGAAGGCGACAGTGTGAATTTCACAACGGACTCAGCTGATAACCCGATTCGTCCTACGCGTGTCAACAGCTGTTGGAATAGGTACTAAACTCAACAATACACGGACACTGGACGAGTGCATGCAACACGGTTTTGTCGACCATCGCACCTCTCGGAGCCTGTCTCGAACCGGTAAAGCTCCCCGGTAGCACTGCCTAGCTAGGGATTTCTGAAAGTTATTCATTGACCCCAGTTCGAAAGTGCTCCTGAAAAGGCCAACTGACGCGTAGAGGTTCTCCGATGCGCAGAGGTTCTCCGATAATGTCACCGCACGTGCCCATCAATAATCCCCTATAGAAATCCATTGGGAAATTACAACTGACCACATTTCCCGACAAACAGAGAGCTGTGAACTCTTACCGACACTCCAGGTGCCAAGCGGACTCTCTCGGTCTCCTCTTTATCCAGGACTAGCTCCGTCAATGAGACGAGCTGCCGAAAATCCTGTCTGACGAACGGTGACCACACCTGTTCACCGTTAAATAAATATTTGAGACGGCGCATCCTCAAGGCGTGTCTACGCATCATTACCCACGGCATGCCCATTCCGTCACTCAGCGGCATTTGACAGCAGATGAACAGTTTGACGTGTGGAACCTTCACTTCGACATAAAGCGGAAGAGCATGCACTTTAGATTGTTCAGCTACAAGCAGGACAGGTGAGGACAGTCAGACGATATTAGATGACGGATGCGATGTACGTATTGGCCACCTCCACCCGACCCTTCAGGGACGTATTCCTCTCTGCCCCTTTCGAGGGTAAGATTGGCCACCATTCTCGTCACTTCCCCCAGTTCTTATCCACCTGGACGTCTGGACTGAACCAGGTCACGAGGAATTTAACTGGTTCTTCCGTCCAGCGTCCCACAACGTTGTCGGTTTGCATGGATATGCCTCTGCAGGTGCCGAGCTTTAGACCCATCGTTTTGTCCCGTTTAATCTATGATCCTGTAACCGCTTCGTACTTATTTAAAGTAGTGTTGACCACGTCGGTTTACAAGCTGTCAGTCACTATTACGGCGATGTCGCCCGCATAAGCCGACAAGAACCTTCCGCATCCTATGTTATGCGAGATGCCGCTCAAAATATCCAACTTACTTAGTAGTGGCTCAGGCGCCGGCACTTTCAGATTGGGCGAGAGTGGACATCCTTGACGAAACGAAAAGCTGTTGATGGATCTAAATTGATCAGGGCTTCACCCTTGTCAGGTTCCCTTTCTACTCTATCTACGGTGTAGCGCGCGAGGTGGGGGTCGTCGGAGAGATATCTATTCGGAATCGCACAGGTCGGTGCATTCCCTACCAGCTTATCGACGACAACAGCTCTATCAGCAGCTCTATCACTATACAGCTCACAGCGCTGGGTATTCTCCCGTTCTCCTGTCACTTGTGATGTCCACCAAGAGATCATCGAACAAGTCTGACATATAGAGATAAAATTCGAAAGGCAGACCGTCCAACCCCAGTGAATTGTGTCTCTTATGCATACTTCCATCGACCTTCGTATGTCTTCAGGTGTTATGGGCATTTCGTAGGACTCTGCGTCACTGGACGACATGCGCGGCATACTGCTGAGATTGGCGGTGATGGATCGCGCTCTCTGTACAGTTCAGTGAAGTGCCGCTGAAATTCCGTACACATATGATTGGATTCGTGTAGCATGCGCCTATTCCGGCCCGTCAACGAACGAATTGTGATTGTGTTGCTCCGTCGCACCTTTGCCACCCGGGCCTATCGAATGACTTTCGTCCACTCATGTCTAAGCGCACGTACCCTCATGTCTGGCAAGTAGAGATTAATCTCGAAATGCTGACCATCCAACCACATATACTTTTTCCTTGTCCAGCCTGTCGTCACACTTCGTATTTCTTCAGCTGTTATCGGCATTTCGCACTCGACTGTTCAGATCACAAATTTATGGTTTTCGTAACCGACGATTTTGAAATGTGGTCAACCTAGGCTAATTTTATCTACTGGCCTTCAGAATATTCTGTCTAGATATGATATGCAAGATCCGCTGCTGATTCTAACATCCATCCTGCTGGGGAAAACAGGCATTTAGGGAAAAGAACGAAATTTTCCCCACTGAAAATATGGTTGCCGTCGTGGCTCATACGGATGCAAAGACCAACACCTAATTAATCGCATGATCCTTGAGAACTGTCACAACAAATCTCAGTTGCGCATGGATTGATTACAGAAAGGCTTTCGAGAGCATACCACATTCCTGTTTCTTGAAATCGATGAACATCTTCAAAATTTCTCCTGTGATTTCAAAGTTTCTGAAGCATAGTATGTCGTTGTGGAACACGAATCTACAATCAAACCATTCTAATGTAGTCCTTGTTTCAGACAGTATAATCATCAACTGTGGCAGGCATTTTTCAGGATGACTCACTTTCGCCCCTTATATTGTGTATAGACCTGATACCCCTTACCAGTGAAATTAACAGAACAGGTTATGGGTATATAATTGACAAGAAGAAAATAAGCCAACGAGAGCACGTGGCTGATAGTTGGGAAGAGAAACCTCAGCACGGCAAATATGTGGCTCGTAGAAAACAAGCTGAAGTTGACCAGAAACACACCCACCAGTGGCTACGGAGATCAGGGCTAAATGCAGAGAGCGAATGTTTCATCCTAGCTGCTCAAGATCAAAGTTTATTTACCCGGAACTACCAACCAATGTGATGAAAAATGGTGGAGCTGATCCCAAATACCGATTCCGCAATGATATGATTGAAACACTGGGCAACTTCTTGATGTAAAGATTTAGCACCAGCGGAATATAAATCACGACATG
Source organism: Octopus rubescens (assembly GCA_027564515.1). NCBI lineage: Eukaryota > Metazoa > Mollusca > Cephalopoda > Octopoda > Octopodidae > Octopus > Octopus rubescens. The sequence continues at coordinate 7,315 of JAOPUL010009540.1, forward strand.
ACAGAGTTCTCCAATATCTACACTGTATAATACATCGGCATTATAACATCATAACAAAAGTGCCGACGTGTGGTATAATCACCCCCCTGAGGCTTAGGAGCAGTAGGAATTATCAAGAAAGGAACGGAGAATTATTTGAGAACGATCCCTGGCTTATCATCCCTGCAAGAAGTGCGAAAAATTGCCTTAACTGGTACGGCACACTTATTGAGAAGAGCATTGTCGAAGTGAGAACTATTACTACCCATGTATTTTAATTTTTAATTTTATTTTGTTTGTCTCTAGTAAGCTTATTTTTTTCCCTCCACATAATTTCATTTCACCCTAAAAACAACAAACTAATGTGTTTAGTGTAATGGCCTACCAATGTATACAAAGTGTTTCTTTGCCCTAGGAGTCGGGAAGACACTCGGCAAGAAATGGAATCAAAACAGAAAGCAGAAGGAAAACTCATCACATGATAATAATAATAATCATGTATATACAATCCCCTCTCTATGTCAGAATATTTATATGTAAAAAGAAATACCTTTATCCATAGTTCACTCATCCCATCGTTGACTTACCAGATAGGCGGGTGTTTTGTACAATGTTACCATACTACGATTGTTTTTTTTTAATTTGTTGTTACTGTTATTGTTCCGGTTATTATCATTACTCTTACGCTACTAAGATACTCGCCGCATGATATCAAGCTGTATATTATTATAAACTATCCTATTATACTGCATTACTCAACTAATATAACCTTTATTTGCTACAGTACTCTATCCTATTATCCTGCATTTTGTTTTATTACAATTCCATTATACTATTTCTAAACATTTTCAATTGTCCTATCTATCTTTATAATTACCATATGAAATTTATTATTGTTATTATTTTAACATTACTCAGACTGATCATGCGTCGTGAATAGAGGGCACGGCATGTTTCTTAGACGCTGAATATGTGTAGGGGCCGTTTACTACACCCTTTTTTTCCAAAGGTAATATCTTTGTCCGAGCTGCAGTCCTGGATCAAACATATACGGAAGCTGGTCGTCTGACACCAAGAGTGCCGTCAGGCGCTCACAGTTTTCTTTCAGCCGAACAATGCGTTCAGGTGAAGTTCCAATCAGGTTTTCTATAGAGGGCAAGTTCGAAGACGTTCTCGGGCAGGTCTATAGGAGATTAGTGGAGCGCAAGTGCTTCCACCATCTCGGAGAAACTGTAGACATCGGGAGGGATTAATTAACTGGCCTTTTCCGGAGGAAATTCTGACTGCGGCCTCGTGTATTGCCTACTTGTGGACCTTTGTGGAACAGCTGTTGACACGTCTAGGACGGATCCGATTATCATTCGAGACCATTGTGGAGATCGCCTCGCCGCCTTCCTTTGACCGGGAAGGAAAGATACTTTTCCTGTCTGGTGGCTATGACGAAGGGGGTAGTGTGGTGGGCGATATTGAAAGGTCTGAAGACAGATAACATATTATTCGGTCAAACCCTTATCGACTTATACATGTTCCACTTGAAACGAAAAGTGAGCGTGGACAGGGAAGTACTAACCCCCGCCATTATTTTTGTTGAAAGTTGGGTGAATGTGGAGAGGATGTCCCGTGTGAATGGCCTTTCCCTAAATTATCGCTTCTAAAGTGGAGGAGTTGAGAAGGAGAGAGGCACCCGCTGCGGTGCCACCTGCAGCCTGGTAACCAGGATGTGTGGATTTCCTCGGTTGTCCCTTAAAGGAAATCTCCCGCTTTTGGGGAATTTTTATTGTTTAATTTTGTTGGTAATTGGTATTGTTCTTTTTTACTTTACACGACATTGTATCTCACCCCACTTGACTCCTGTGTTGTATTGCCTCTAATTGTTTTTGTGTTCACCCCTTGTGGCCAATAAAGAAACCATTATTATTATTATTATTATTATTATTATTTTTATTACTATTCCGAGGTCGACTTTGCCTTTCATCCTTCCGGGGTCGATAAAGTGAGTACCAGTTACGAACTGGGGTCGATGACATATATTTCTCCCCTCCCCCAAAATGTCAGGTCTTCGTGCCTAGTATAGAACGGATTGTTATTATTATTAGTATTATTAGTATTATTATTATTAATAATATTTTTATTATTATTATTATTATTATTATTACTATTATTATTATTATTATTATTATTATTATTATTATTATTATTATTATTATTGTTATTGTTATTATATTTTTTACTTATCATATGAAATTATACCGTTTCCTTTCTTATTGTTATCCGAATTCTACTAGGACACCTTTTGTATCATAAATCTCCCTGCACATTAAATTTCAATTAAATTTTTTATGTAATTAATCTCTCTTTTATGTTCTCCTAGCACGATAGTAGTTCTATTATTATTTATCAATCTATCTACGTGAAGAACATCACCATCATTTCCCGTCCCCCTTCAGCTCTATAATAAAAGTATGGTGTCTACGTCTCCTGAAACATACACTTAGTAATAAAGTTGGTCCGGAAGTTATCTTGAATCGATTAATATATGTGCCTCTATCTCTAGTTGACTTATAACTTAGGTTAAATGGAAATGCTTATTTCTTAATTGTTGAGAGATGTTCGATTGTCTATTTTCGTTCCCCACTTTACCTTGCTGACTAGCCCCCTTCAAGCCTATTATTCTTAAATAAACCCTTCCCACATATGTCGAAGTGAATGTCTCCCATGAAATCACCTTGAATCAATTTCTGTTTGGATTTTGTAAATGTATTCTGCAACTAGCGTAAACACCAAGTTGTATATGATCAAACATGCATGAGTTTATATATTGTATGTGTGAGTATATGGGACTAGTGTTCAACGTACTCAACTGAAGATAACGAGACCAAAAATGCATTAGAAGGAAGGTTAATTATTGATTTGATGAATGGGATAATTTATGTACTGCTCGGTGATCTATCATGCTTTGATTGTGGAGCGGTTAAAACTTCGGAGTAGAGAGATTGATCCCGTGATATTGTGAAA
>JAOPUL010009542.1:0-10307 GCA_027564515.1 Octopus rubescens
GCCTTTAGTAGTTTTTCTGTGATGTTCTCCCCTATCAGTTTCCGTCTACAAAATTCACTCACAAGGCTTTGGTCGGCTCGAGGCTGCAGGAGAAGGTACTTGGGACTGGAAACGGAACCATGTTGTTTGGAAGCAAGCTTCTTATCACATAGCCACGCCTGCTCCTATGCATCCATCTTTCTCTACTTGTTTTTCTCTTTTTTATTCTCTAATTTTTTCTCTCACACTTCCTTACCTCTATTCCACTTCACCTCCCCCTCTAACTAAAGCGAAACGTGTGAACGAACAAGCAGGATTATTATTATTTATATTTACCAAAAGGCAAACTTTATCTCCAACTAAGCTTCGATGTTGTTTTAGTACACAGCATACTGCGTTATTTACCTTGAGAGGACCTCTCGCATTGACACGTGGTGCATAAAACTACTCGTATTTATATCGCTGACAGACGAAAACCGTCCGCTACGGCCAACGGAATTGCCAGATCACGTGATTTCGCACTGTTTGGGGCTCCCCAGTGACAGGCATCCAGTAGCGACATAACAGCTGATTCTCCCGTCAAAGATTTATATATAGAATATCAACGTCTATTCAGACTCTAATGTCGCAAATAGCCCGTTAAACACACAGGCCAAAATCAGGAATCTGGCAGTACCGGCGGCCGTAGCAGACGGTTCTTCTGTCAACTGTATAACTACGAGTGCTTGTATGTACCACGAATCCGTAAACACAGTATTCTGTATTCTAACACAACATCCCAGTTAAGTCGGAGATAAATATTGCCTTTTGGTATCAATATTGCTTCTGTCCTTATTCATTAATTTTTAATAAACCTACTGGTTAATTGCAACATCAGTGTTTGAATAGACACTGATATTCTATATATCGTTGACGGGAGATTCGTCTGTAATGTTGCTACTGGATGTCTGTCACTGAGCAAATCACGTGATTTGGCAACTCAAGCGGTCGTATCAGACGGTTTTCGTCTGTCAACGATATAAATACAAATGCTTTTATACACCGCGGGTCTACATGAAAGGTCCTCTCAAGGTAAATAACACAGTATTCTGTATACAATATTTCTTTATTGTTTTTGTTGATCCGCCCTTTTCTCGATATAATCCCTTCTTGTTTTGGTATTTTTTATATTTCGTCCATGTACCAATACATTTGGGTCCTTGTGTCCAATAAAGAGAAATTATTATTATTACTATCTTTATCGCACCATCATCTTTAGTCTTCATCATCTCTAACACAATAAAGGAGTTTATTTGAATCAAACGGGATGCTGAAACGAAATTCCCGTTAAATCACATATCCATACATCTTAAAAAGGAATCATACAATAGTATTTGATATCGTAGTTTTAGACATACAAAAAGACGCCATGATTATGGTTCAAATGCCATTCATAATCGGTCTACGCAGTCGCAGCTAACCTAGGACTTCTTGGGTTGTAAGTGTTATTTGTTAATTTGTTTGTGTCGAAACGTAAAAATAACTGATATTTCCTTCAAACCTTGCTTTTGTAACCCAGATAATGATATTTGTTTTAATGTACTTATTTCATATGTAAAAATGGGGACTTTTTCATTTAGCAATAGTCAGACAACAAAAACAACGTAAATCAAGTTTGACATGCATTTATACTTAGGTTATACAACAATTAACTCAAAAGTTTATAATTAGTAGGTTTTTGTTTTTGAAATTTATGATTGTAATGTATATCGCTTTCCTGTATCAACCCCTAAATATAGCCTGCTATCATATTTCGTTATTCAATCTTTAGTATATTCTGGTGGAAACTCTCGCTTAGCTTCTCTGAGTACTTCACCGTATTCTCCTTGAAGTTATCTAGATGAACGCCAGGGACATCTTTCAGCCTAATTTACTGTATTGACTCACCGGTGTCTCAACCAAAACCTGCTTAACTTTATACCTTGTGATTACCCAGCTACCTTGAATCACCGTTGCAAGCTGCTTTCTAATTCCTGTTAAGCGTCTTAAGAGATTTGGTGTTATTTAAATCTGTACTCCAACAAAGGATCTTCTTTATCTGTGGTCCAACAAAAGACTCTTCCTTTGACCTTTAACCCAAACAGCTTAAAGAAGAAGTTTTGAATGTACTTAAAGGCTGCAAACCCCTTATCAAAATACGTAAATAATCGTTACAGAAAACCAACTATGTGGAATGATGGGAACAGCACCTTCCAGAGGGTCTACTAATTCGTCACACTTGTTCTTCTCAATAGATAATTCGATCCACAATGTTTAGTACCGCCTTTGATAGTACACCACGATGCTCCTTTATCCCAAAGTAAAAGATTAATAAATCCGCCTGGGAAATCAACCAAGGATGCCATGCTGAAGTCTCAGATAACTTCCCAGCCAAGCTCCGCACCACATCACACGTAGACGGCGACTCCAACTCGATAGTACAGTATGTTTGCCATTGGAGTTTTCTTGGCTACGGTCTTGGACCAGCAGCACAGTTTTCACTGAATGAGCCAGGAAAAGAGACAGACATGGAGTGGGGGTTTTTGGTTGAGCAGTTAATGAAGTGGTGATACTCGTAAAGCCAGACCATCTTGAGAGGATCCCAGACCCGATCTCCCTGCTGAATGGAATTGAGATGAGAGTGAGGGTGGAGGGCAGACAACCGAGATGACATGTATGTGACCTGACAGATCATCTACGGTCATTCTGTCCACAAAACAAAGGCAAGTGAGAGTAGAAGAGGGCGCCACCACCGACTTCCATTGTCACAACAGCAACATCTACAACAAGAAGGAAAAAAGAGTGAAGCAACAACAGAATTTCAAAGAAAAGCCACAGCGGTGGCTTCATCTGAGGTGGAAGGACCGGCAGCAGCAGGAAAAGGGCCAGTATCAGAAGCAGCAGTAGCAGCAGCAGCAACAATAACCACAGCCCCAACAGCCCAGCTATCACTGTGACAACAAGATTGATAAGAACATCAATAAAGAGAACCACGCAGGGTTTTCCTCAACCTAGCTCTTCATCTCCCTCTCTCTCAAACACACTCACACATTGACACCTACACAAAGACAAACACCCATCCACTCTCATCGGAGGACTACATAGACTCTGGTTCCAACATATCTCGAAATGAAGATCAGGAGGAACCACAAAAGCCAAAACACTTAAAAAGAAGGCACAGGAGTAAACATCCGGCTTAACACCAACACATATTGGACAACACAAAAAATGTTCACACAGCAAATACAGTCACACACACAACAACACCAACCCCATCAGCTCCACAACCGTCAACACAACAAAAGCTACTACCACCAGCACAACCAACACCATCACAACTTCTCCCTACCCCCAAAAGAAAGCTTTTAGAATAACTGATAATTACACAGTCCCAATTTTCTGCTAGTGAAGTGAGCCAACAAAGATTTGATAGCCCTCATAGCTCAAAATAAAGAGATTGAGAGAGGGGGAGAAATTCACAACACTAGAACTCTTAAAGTGCCGGAAGAGCTGTTGTTAGTACGTATGCCACTAACAACTTATAAAAACATTAGAGAGGACTTCCCCACAACATGGGAACCCATATTGTAGAAGCCACTAAAATATTTCTAAAAGCATTCCCAGCAAAACCGCAACCAGATCCGGAGGCCGGGCCATACGACAGTCGATTGCACCGGCAGGGTAAGTATTTCGGATCCTTTTCTTTCTCGCAAGTCGTTACGGCCGGCATGGCGATGGTTAGTGTAGGCTGTATAAATGTTCGTGGCCTGGAGTCGTCCAAGAAGCAGGGTCGCTTGCTCACCGACCTCAAGTCACTAGCTATGGATGTGACGGCTGTCAGTGAAACCAGGATTTCTGACGCGCGATCTAGCCCCCATCTTGGATGATTTTGAGATTTACGCATCTCTCAGCCGTCCTGTAATGGGAGGTAGAGTAGAAGTACTGTTTAGGAGAGGCCTAGATCTCGAGGTATGGATGATCTTCCTGGACCCGGAAGGTAAGTTGATGGTCCTGGATGTGAGCAATAACTTTTGGAGGCTTTCTTTGGGACGTCTCGCACTTTAGTTCTAGTGGGCGATTGGAACGCTATCTTGGACGCAGGCCTGGATAGGGTGGGGCTAGCCGATAGAAGGAGGTGGTAAAGCCTCACAAACGTGCTCAGCCTCTTCCAACTGGTGGACAGCACCTGGGCAAACAGCACCGGGTCTTCCAGATCGTATCTAGATAGAATATACTGTAGGCCAGTAGATAGACGTAGCATAGGTTGTACACATTTCAAAGTCGTCGGCTACACAGAACACACATTTGTGATCTGCACAGTCGACCTAGATAGGATCCATAGGCAGGACCCCGGGTACTGGAAGTTGAACGCGTCTTTTCGGGCGCGTCAAGCATTCAGAAACCGGGTTTAGTAAGGAAATCGCTTTGGAGGAATCTAGGATAGAGGGGGACCCAGTTAGGAAGCTAAAAGAGGCGTTTAGGAGAGGCATAAGGACTGACATGCTGGCGGCAAGATTGACTCTTGAACAATTCTTTAATGCCAAGCACTAAGGTTACGTTGTCAGAGCTAGGGCGTGTGCGCTAAGACATGGGGGGACGAAAGCCGTTCGATGGGTCCGGATGGCAGAGGTGCGACGGGCCGGGACGGGCGCATGCTACACGAATCCAGGTAGATATGTACGGAATTTCAGCGGCACTTCGCCGAACTGTATGGAGCGCGCAGTAGGTCGGGGACGGGGGATTCTGTCTCCTACCTCGGCAAAATGCAGCGCCAATCGGCCAGAGACGCTGCGTTCTGCGAAATGTCAATAACAACCGAAGACATCCGAGGCACGATCGTAGGCTGCACAAGGGAGAAGTCTCCGGGGCTGGATAGTCTGCTTTTCGAGCGTTATCTCTACATGCCAACTTGTTTGGTGATCTCTTGGCGGATGTCTACCACAACTGTTAACAGAACGGGAGAATACCCAGTGCCATTAGCCTTGGAGGAGTGATGCTGCTGAGGAAGGAGCCGAAGAAGGGGGAAGAAATATATAATGTTAGGCCCATAACTGTTGAATGCAGATTATAAGATTTTGGCCAATGTATTAGCCAAGAGGTTGGCACTTGTCGTCGATAAGCTGGTCGATAAGCACAGAAATGCCATATACCGAACAGATCGATCTACGACAACCTCGCGCAATATATTAGAGAAGGTAGGAATGAAACTCGTCATGGGTGGGGGCCTGATCAATTTGGATCAATCAACAGCTTTTGATAGGGTAGACCATCAATATTTGGAGGCTGTCCTGATGGGTTTCGCTTCCGTTTTCAGAGATTGGATCGCTGCAATGTACAGTGACATCTGTTCGGTGGTCAAAGTAAATAGATAGCCACCTATTGGAATCGTTTAGCATCGCTCGTTCGGTCCGGTAAGGATAGCCATTCTCGCCCCTTCTGTACGCGCTGGCTCTTGAGACATTACTGAGGAATTTGGATATTTTGAGGGGTATCTCGCGTGAACTCGGATGCGGAAGGTTTGTGTCGGCTTATGCGGACGACGTCACTGTAATAATGACTGAAAGCTCGGAAATCGCGGTAATCAACACTACTTGAAGGGTGATAGGAGCGGTGATAGGAGCAAAGATTAATCAGGACAAATTGGTGGGACTGCAGCTCGGCACTTGGAAAAGCAGGTCCATGCCAACCGACAGCTAAACGGAAGGGTGCTAAACGGTAGGACCGTTAAATTGCTCGGTGTCTGGTCCGGTCCAGAGATCCAGGTGGACAAGAACTGGGAAGAGATGACGAGCAGGATGGCCAGTCTCACACAGAAATGTGCAGAGAGGAAGCTGTTCCTGAAGGGTCGGGCGGAGGTGGCGAATGCGTACATCGCTTCCGTCATCTACTACTGCCTAGCATCGTCCCTATTCAGGTCTTTTCGATATAGGGTCCATGGCTCGCAAGCGTAGAGTAAGGTGGAGATGAAAATGGCGCGGAACACCATGAGTTTTGTTTGGAGGGATAATCCGTGGTTATTGAACACTTGCTAAGTCTTCCAAAAGCCCAATGAGCGGATTTTATGCGGTAGTGGATGTCAGTTTTACATGTTCCGGATTGTGCGAGTGTGCTACCGAGGTATTGAAAGTCGTTGACGATTTCCAGAGGTGCGTCCCTTATGCTGATGGTAACTTCTGGTATCTCTTGTCCAGGAACAGGCTGCCCATGTATCTTTGTTTTGTCCGCGTTCACTTCCATCCCAAAGCGTCGAACAGCGCTGGAGGTCAGAAAAGCAGGAAGTAAGGGTGGCATTGTCGTATGCGTACTGGAGCTCCCTGATGCTGCCATTCGACGTTCGAGTCTGGGATCCCAAGCGCGCAAGGTTGGAGAGACCGCCATCAAGGTGATAGCGGATATCAACACTAGGAGAGTCATGTGGGATCTCGTTGAGCATCGCTGCCGAGTAGATAGAGAAGAGGGTTGGAGCCAGTAAGCGGTCTTGTTTCCGGCCTCTGGAGGAGGGGAATGGTTCGGAGAGTGCATTCTGCATGCAGACTAGTCCTACCATGTCATCATGGAGCGCGATGATGAGGTCGATGAAGTGATCGGGACAGCCAAAGTGACGGAGTGAAGACCACATCGCTGGTCGGGAGACCTTGTCAAAGGCTTTGCGAAGGTCCCAGAAGATGAAGGAGAGTTGTTGCTGTTGTTCACGAGCCTTTTCCTGGAGTTGCCGCACACAGAAGATCACGTGAATTCTTCCACGTGACCGCTGAAAGTCGCATTGAGATTCTGGGGAGAATTCTTCCGCAACATTCAGCAGACGATCCAGAAGAATTCTGGCGAAAATCTTACCGGCACTGCTGAGCAGGGAGATACAGCGGTAGTTGTTGCACACTGACCTCTCCTTTTTTGAAGATGGTAATGATGTTTGCGTTTCTGAAGTCATCTGTAACGGTCTTGGTGTTGCACATTTGCAGCATCAGTTAGAACAGCTTGGTTCTCAAACCGTATCCACCCTGTGTGAAAAGCTCCAGTAGGATGTTGTCTGGACCGGTATATTTTCTAGGTTTCATTCGTTTGATGGCCTTCATGAATTTCTGGATTGACGGAGGGAAGTCCATTCACAGTTTCACAGGTCGCTGCGGAGTGTTTCTCAAATGGTCCTCTGGAGTTTGAGAGTGGTCGTTCAGGAGAAGATGGAAATGTTCTCTCCAACGATGCATGATCTCTTCTTCTGAGGGGAGGGTTTGGCCTTCAGAAGTTTTCAAGGCACCACTGATGGGACCGAAAATCTTCTTGGTCCCTGCATAAAAACGACGTATGTCTCCTTGGTCTGCGTAGCTCTGGAGTTCAGCAGCCTTCGCCTACCAGCAAGAGTTCTGGATCTCTCTGAGGAGCCTTTGGCACATCTGCGGTTCTTGTTCAATGCGTTTCTTGTTGCTTCTTAACCGGTGGGTTTCGAAAGCAATACGTGCTACTCTTTTCTTATTGATCAGATGTTCGATATCTTCGCTGTTTTCAGCGAACCAGTCTTGGTTCTGGCGTCTTGAGTATCCGATAACATCAGCTGCAGTAGATTTTATAGCATCACGCAGAGAGCTCCAATCATTTGGTGAATGATTCACGTTCTGCCTTTCCCTCAGATGTTGGTTAACTTCTTCTTGGAAGGCTTAGGATGTTTCTGGATCCTCCAGTTTGCAAAATTCATACCTCGGTTTGCGCTTTTGAGTATTCGGATACCAAGGTGGTGGATGGAGGTAAACGTTGAGACGAGAAATCACAATCCGTTGGACGGTCCAGCAAACTTCAGCGCCTGGCAAGGGTCTAGTGATCCTCTCGTCCCTCTTGTCTCGGTGCCTTGTCAACACATATGCAGAATATGCCAGTGCTTTGATCACGGATGTTGCCAGGTTGTTTTGTGGCGGGTTGGAAGACGGAAGGGGGTGTTTGTAACCGTCAGGTTGTTTCCTGCACAGAGTCATAGGAGGTGTCTGTTGACGTTGCAATTTTCAATCTCATGTTTGCCGAGGATGCCTTGGGAGAGATGGTGGTCGTGATCAACTCGGGCGTCGAGGTCTCCAAAGACATTTAGTTTATAGTTTCGTTGAACGGCTCGAATGGTAGCGTTGAGAAAGGCATAGAAAGCATCATTAATCTCGTCATCTGAGCCTAGAGTTGGGGCATAGACTGAGAGCAGCGTAACGTAGGTCATATTGCAAAGCGGGATTCGGATGGACATTAGACACCAACTTGTTGACGTTGGGCTCAAGATGTGTTTGTTGACCAGCTCGGTTTTGATGGCAAGTCTGACGCCATGGGTACGAGGTTCATTTGCATCTTTTCCTTTCCAAAAGAATGTGTAGCCAACTTCCTTCACGCTGCCGTCTCCGGGCAAACGCGTTTCTCTCAGAGCGGCTACGTCGATTTTGAAGCGAGTGAGTAATTTGGAGACAAGCGCAGTACGTCTTTCAGGTCAAATTGTGGCCTGCATGTCTATCAGACTTCTCACATTCCATGCGCTCAAAGTCAGAGAGTGAGATCGAAACATTCAACCACAGGGTCCAGTTTCAGTTTGAAATTTTATACCGCTGAGATGGGTGTCCATTGGTCGCGGCAAATTAACCAGACTTCAACCAGACTTCAACCTGTACAGGGAGGGCTGCAGTGTTCCTAAGTTGGTCATCCCTGATACGTACACAGCTGCCGAATTCCCGTGTTACCCCTACTTCATGGAATAAAACGACCATCACGTGCACGTCGCCAATGTGTGATCACGGGCTAGAAGCTTCCAGTGTACCGAGACTGCTCCCGTTGCCCGTGTGGACATCGCCATTTGACTTGAAGAAGAAGTAGAGGTGGAGAGCATCAATGCAGGCTCCAGATAGGCCGTCCGCGTGATTTTTATTAGGATGGACGAAGGTTCGCGAAACCGATGCCCACGCATTTCGCTCCAATACTTCCTCTGCGGCTCGTCACGTGGTTGAGACATGCGGACCTGAACAATGGAACTGCGTCGAGCTGCCGAAACCCACATCGTTTAGGGATGGCCTTGACACCAACCCGAATGACGGTATCAGTGCTCCTTCGACCTACCGTTTCGTGGTTCTTGACAGGCCTTCACGGTTACTGTAGCGGCCCAGGGCCATCGAAGCCCAACCGTACTTCACTCTGCAAAGTAATCCCCTACTTTGGCGTTTCTCAGAATCCACGACTAAGAAATAGGAGTTGGGTAGTGTCCGTTACAGCGTCCTACGCGTATGTTTTATATTTGTATACCTTATAAATTTTAGTACTTATATAAATATATATATATATATATGTATATATTTGTGTATGTGTGTGAGTATATGTGTATGTGCGTGTGAGTGTGTGTGTATATACACATATATATTTGTATATACATGTATATATTCATATATATGCATATACATACAATACATATATAGATACAAACTCTCTCAGACAGCACTTGCTAAACAACTGCAGCAAAAATAAATACATTAACTTAGTGCGGAAACCTGAAGAGAACAATATCCTATGTGTTGGAAATGAGCTCCTCGGGAAGCACTCTCTCACTGACGAGCTCCAATACAACACCAAATCAGCCGGACTAGCACGTACCTCAAACAAGACCTGGAGGTGCAACGCTCAGCATACCAAAAAAAAAAAAAAAAGACCATGGATGGGTATGTTTTATGAGGACTTGAAGAAGATAGTAACATTGACATGAATCGAAGCCTCTCTTAGACACCTGACCGCTATATCACATAACATTTCAAAGGCACATTACATTTGTAATCAAAGAACAGTAGATTGCTACTAAATACCTAATCAACAAAAGAGACAGTGAAGCCTCTGGAGTTCCAAGATGTAACCGAAAATGTAGATTATTTCATATTTCTGTTGAAGACATCACACATGTGATTAGCAGCTGCCCAAAAATGTCATCAAGGTACTACATCCCTATGCGACATGATAATGTCGCGAAAACAATATACAATGCCATTCGGAAAAAAAAGACTGTCCTGAAATAAATATTGAACACCCCTTTGTTATCGAATACGTACACAAATACCATCACAAGAATAACTGGTGAAACATTCTCATCAAAACATCTGTCAAGTGTAAGCATAATAGGCCATATATTGTTATTTGGGACAGACAAGGAAAAGTATATACCGACATAAATTTCAGCTGTCTGTCCGATGTGAATATTTCTTTGAAAATCAAATAGAAAGAAGATAAAAATGGACAACTGCTTCGAAACCTCCAGTTTCTATATCCGGATTACAAATTTACATTTATACCAATAATAATTGGAGCACTTG
>JAOPUL010009615.1:5000-10303 GCA_027564515.1 Octopus rubescens
AAATAAAAAAACAAACAAACAAACAAACAAACAAACAAACAAACAAACAAACAAACAAACGGGATGGTCACAGATAGACTGCATTTATTTCCCTTTTAAGTCTACTCGATCAGGACTAACCTGAAGCTGAGAAACAGCAACAAATGCTTCTTACTACTACTACAACAACTACTACTACTACTACTACTACTACTATTTGTGAGCGTTGAACTTGTTAGAAATAACACCCAATTTCCCCTCACGTCACATCCACTTTAAAAAGGAAGTAATTTCACAATGTCTGAAATAAAGATAAAATGTTCATGGATGGAACGTCTTTGATCAAAGCTTTGCTCAATCAAGGCTGACAGTAGTTCTATGCTACTGCTAATAAAGTGGGCCAACCCATATCCCAAAAGGAAATAAAAATGTAAAACACGGGTCTCCACCACCACAAGTAGGATTGACGCGAGCCTACTGCTCGTCAGAGCAGAGTTTATCCCGTTTCCTATGGTGTATAAGAAACTGAAAGGTCAATAGTCCATCTGTAAAAGGGACACCAGTCCATCGCAGGAGTAACCCTTTCAGGTTTGCTTAACTCTCATTTTCAGCTGATGTTATTGCTGTAAAATTTTGTTTACGAATACGACGTGCTGCCCGATCTGGATATCGAAACTACGACCGTACGATACTGAGCCCAACACTCTATTCACTCAGTGCTATGTATTGTATATTACAATTACATAAGGAAAGACCGGCGGTGATTTGACGGAATATTTGTTCCGGTTCTTTTCGCTGAGGCTGTTTAACACCCGTCGAGGTCAAGTTTCATCGTCTTTGGGTTGTTAAATAAAGTACCAGTCCTGCATTGGAGCCTATTTACCTCCCCCTCTCCCTCCTTGCGTTCCTGCCTCCCTGTAACCATGCCTCCTTCCTTCCTTCCTTCCTTCCTTCCTTCCTTCCTTCGTGCCTTCCGTCCTTCGTTCGTTCGTTCATTCCTTCCTTCGTTCCTTCGTTCATTTCTTCGTTCGTTCCTATCTTTCTTTCTTTCTTTCTTTCTTTCTTTTTTACTTTCTTTCTTTCTTCCTTTTTTCCTTCCCTTCTACCTTTCTTTCTTTCTTCCTCCCTTCCTTCCTTACTTTCACCCTTTCTTTCCTTCCTTCTTTCTATCATTCTTTCTTTCTGTCTTTCTTTCTTTCTCTCTCTGTACATGAATTGTAATTAGAAGGGTGAACCTTCTTACATGATGTCACTCTGATTTGGCGCGAGAATTATGTTAAGGTCACGCGTGCCAGTGGAATAATTAGCTACCTAATTTCACGGGTAGGGATTCAGTTAGACAAACAGACGAATGTTCATCGTCGTGACCGACGGAGAAACCATCATAAAAAGAGAACCTCTACATTATCACTTGACCTGGCAAGTACAGAAGCCAAACCGCTCTCAAGTTGCACCCTACCTTCTTAAAAGAAGGACACATCCTTAACATAGTCCTATGTACATTATGCCTTATAAAAAAGACTGAATGAAAACCCTTCGACCATACGTATCGTTGATTAATTCTGAACTTGGGCCGCATAAGAATAACAAGAGCCTTGTCACTGCTTAGACACAAGTACTACCACGATAAAAATCCATCGATAAAACTCCTACAGCATTATACTTAATGTTATTGCCTTCTTTTGTCACCTGCACTGTGATTCTCTACCAGGCTTATACTAACCACTGCGACGACTCATTTCTCCCTAGAATATCTATCACCCCTCTGGACTTAATTCCCTGCCCATGTTTCTCTGGCAGTAATTGAAATGTTACTGTTTATTTAAGAATATTAAAGACATTGACCTCATCAATTGCGAAGGTCATGTGCCAGCGCCAGATAAGGTCAAACAATCGCCTTGCAAAAATTGGGACCCAAACCAAGCTTTTCAAAATTGACATGCTAGGAAAGAAAAACAGTCTCGTTGTTCGGAAACAAAAATGATATCTCTGGACACGTCTTTTGCTTCAGCAAGTGTCAACAGCACAGCAGCGGTATTACATTATCACCCGCAAATGGAATACTAACTTAGAGTTGAAATACATTTGTGGTTTGGTTAATTCGCTTGAATAAAATAAATATATAAACGCTCGAAACCTTGAGTCATTGATGTCCAACTCTGCGCAGGTTACCGACCAAGTTAGTCTGTTTCTTCTTTCTCAGATAAACTGCTTCCCTAGCCTATCAGGAGGTCTATACAGGGATGACGTTCATCTCACAGCCACAGATATGTCCTGACCGTCCGTTGACTGTACTTCGAAGGCCCTCCATAAGTTCTTTAAGAATTATAATCTTTCAATCTCATTAGAAAATAGCACTAAAGTAGCTAACTTCTTAGATGCGAACCTATATTAGCCCTACCATAAACCGAATGAGTCGTTACAATATATTAATGTCCTGGATTTGCCCTTAATTGCATTGTCACAGTTGTTTCTATCAGAATGTCTTACCTATCAGCTAATGCGGATATCTTTAATAATCATGCCCCCATATAATAACCAGGCTCTTCAGAATAGCGGCTTCCGCGAGAAGATCTCTTATATTCCCTATACTAGACTAAAAGCAAAACTCGGACTCCTCTTTCTTTGTGCGAAATCTGAGCCTGCCAGGCTTGACTCAACCTATCAACATCCCGTCACCCTGCAACTGAATTCCCCTACGGTCATTACAATATTCCGGCCGCCTCAGCGGTTGAATAATTTCAAGCCTCCCCTGGGTAGCCTGCCCATCCCACGTTCTAAGCCCTCCAAGGGCAGAAAGTGGGAGATCTTATGGTTTGCACCACCATTCTCTATCCAGATTAAATCTTTACCCAAGTTATTTTTCAACATCCTAAGATCTAATTTCCCACCACACCATAAATATTACCCCATCTTTAATAAATCTTCGATTAAAATCTCGTACTCTACAACATCAAACCTAGGATCTATAATTGCCTCAGTAGGCGTAAACTTAACTGCCTTATTACGACTATCCACCTGGAATCCACCAGATACTAATAATATGAGCTTCGGGAACTCTTCCCCTTTCAATAATAGCAACTCAAGTACCGTCACCCCTAGCTCATCTGTCAGCGGTGACGCCCTCTTCCACCCCATACTAGTAATGATAACACCTCCGATCCTACTTCGAGGTTAAAAGATCATATGAATCAGATAAGAATAGGGATTGATCCTAAACCCACCGCTAGTGCGAAAACCTGTAATTGTCGGGTCGCCCAACTTTGTCCATTGGATATTTTTTTGTTTACGTTGTAATTTCGTATATAAATGCTGGGTAATAACCCCACGTATTCACCAGGTTAGAGTCTACATTGGCAGCACTGTTGATTTTAAGTACCGCTGCCGGGCTGACCTGAATTCATTCTCACATGGAGCTTCTAAACTCTCTACCTCCCTAGCTAGATACATACACCACTTCAATTCCCAGAATATTATATATATATCTTAACTTGGTCGGTAGTTTGTGACGCTTCCCCATACAACACTAACCACCGTGTTTGTAAGTTGTGCTGGAGGGAATTGCTCGCTATCTTTCGCCGTCATAATACCTCGTTACTCAATATATTCTCTGACGGAAGGCATACGTTTTATTCCATTTTTGCTCATTACATAAATTCTTTATGATTTCTACAAATTGCCTTCTCTATCTCAGTATATCTTCCTCCTCTGCTACCCCCACCCCACTCCTATTCCTTTTGTTCATTGCTTATCTCGTCCTGCCTCTCTGAATAGTCAACTACCATCCCTAATGAGATCGATATTAATTCTATTCTCCGGTAAACTTCTGTAATCTTCTCTCTTTAGTCTTTTTTAAAAAAAAGGAAAAATCAGATAGAAGAAATGTAGAGAGAAAAGAAGGTGGGGGCAGGCGGCAAGGGCGTCACGGGTCTCAGGATGGGGAGGGGTCGGGGCGGTATTCAGCCGCACTCCGCGCTAATGACCGCGGTGGCGTTGCCACGGAGAAAGGCCAGCGACACACGCTGTAGTAGCTACTCCATCTCGCGGGGCACATTCCTCCGGCGTGCCGCAGCAGACACTATTTGGTGGAAGAAGGCTGTGGTTCGAGGACCAAGGACACCAGATGTCTCGACGGCTACTGTCACGAACTGATAGCGGCCGGCCAAGCTCCTGTACTTACGGACCTTCTCTCCTCTCCTCCGCGTTGCGGGCTGCGACACCGGGGTTCGCGGCAGAAGCCGCGAGGTTGGTGCTGGTGAATGTGTCGCAGCACATCGCGTCCCAGATTAGGGATCTATCTCCCTCGAATGGGGAGAGGGTTATCCCGTCTGGGCGCTTAGCGTCCCCGTGGTCGAGACCTGCAGGCTCAAGTTGGGACGGGAAGCCGGCCGCGTCGAGGCCTCTTCTGACAATCTCATTCAAGGCGGCATGTCGGGGGAATCGGCCCGCGGTAAGGCTGCAGTACAAAGGGTGCAGGCTGAATACGATACGTCCACTTCCGCTCCGCAGCGACATTGGTGCGGCTCGCATACGCGGAGACCGAGGCGCTGGGCCACCCTGATGCGGGTGCACTCATCATCTAGCAGGGTAATGGCCGATGAGGAGGGCACCGCATTGAGTCAAGCACCACCATTGTGCTGTGAGGAGGAACGGAGACAAGCGTGGCGGTGCTGGACGAGTGATGCCTCTAAGCGCTCCAGGGTGGACTTACCTGAGATGTCGCCTCAGTGACGTTGGACATTAGTGATTTGCGGGACCGCTAGCTCCAAGCGGTCCAAGCGGCAAGGACTGGCTCGGGTACTGGTCGACATCCGTCACGGCTGACCCGTGGAGTATGTCGCCATGGAGGTTGTGGCTGGAACATACCAAAGAGAAGTAGGCCGGCAGGGCCAGGACCAACGTCGATCGCAGACCAAGACCGCCGAGTCTGATGGGCAGTTTGGCCTGCAACCAACCAGCGCCGCCGAAACCGACATTACAGATCAGATCGGCACAGCGCTGGATGTTGCGGTCACGATATTTCGTCTGCTTGGTGAGATTCCCTCACCCACCAGTAGCGCTCCCTTTCACTTCACTGACCTTAACTTCACCTTCTCCTCTCCTCTCTCTGTTTCGTCTATTCTATATCTGTTCATTCCCCTTATGTCATAGAAATTCTCTGCCTTCATTTCTTCTTCTCTACCTTTGTTCCCCCTTCCTCTGCCGCTTATATTCTCCTCCCTCTCCCTGCCATTAAAATAATGGTTACTGATTTAGGCACAAGGCCAGCCATTTTGGGGGAGTGGGTTAGTCGATTACATCGACCCCAGTGTTAAACTGGTACT
>JAOPUL010009773.1:0-10295 GCA_027564515.1 Octopus rubescens
CTGTAGGCGGTGGAGGCGTTCTTCGTAGGTTAGATGAGAAAAACCCCTCACCATTTTGGTAGCTAGACGCTGGATGCTTTTGGTAGCTAGACGATGTGTTGCTTTTATATCTATTTTCAATTGTGTTATTTTTGTCAACATTGTTGTTGTTATTACTATTGTTATTCATACATTCTCTGTTAACTGTAGCAGGCAGTAGTGAGAGACTGGTTTTATAATGGTTCTTGGAAGATCCATCTCATCCTTTGATAGGAAAAGCCATATTTTCTTTTTAAATATGTAACTTTGCTTTTTAAACTGTCAAAATTCTCCTCAAAGGGACGAACATTTCATGAAGCCAATTAGCTTCAAAAGATATTATTTATTTGGCTTTACAAAATGGTACAACACAAACCAAAATTACTTTTGTCAAAACAACAAAACTCGATAACAACTTATGAGTCCAAATTGATGTCTTTCACTTGCAAATACAACAACAAAAACAACAACAGCAACTACAACAACAACAATAATAATAATTTTTTTCTATTATAGGCTCCAGGCCTGAAATTTTAGGGGAGGAGGATAATCAATTACATCGATCCCAGTGCTCAACTGGTATTTATTTCAACCACCCTGAAATTTGTATTTGGATGGGGCTAGAAAACACGTGACTTTTGCAAGATGGAGATATGTTACACTTTTCTTCTCGTGGATCCCTGTAATTGATTGTAGAAGGCATCTCCCCAATTTTAATTTTTGTAACTCGCTGACCAAGATATGTCGGCATGAGCAGGTATTGTTCAGTTTTTAGGGTCACTGTGGAATGTTGTTTTGCTACTTCCTCTGTTGCAAAACGGACATCCCCAGTGCCATAACATTTTCCGCATTGTACATATGTTTAGTCTTTCCATATTGGCCTCAGCAATTTTTCTTTTTTTGTTGCACTTTCCACTTTCTTCATTTTGATATTTAAACATTTATATGTCACAGTTTTTTCTGTTCGTGTCTTTTATTAAATCACTTGGCGTGTTTAAATGTATGTTATAGCCATTTTTTGTCATGATTTCTTTAGAATCTTTTATTTCTTCTAAAGAAATATTTAACTTTTCTCTAGTTTGTTTCGCCGCTGAAGCGAAACCGCGTCCATTAGTTTTTCTTTGTTCATTCTCTTTGTTCATGACGGTGTCGGAGGTTTTTTCTTCATTAATTCCTTTTTCTGTGATTATGGCAGTGGTATCGTTGCAGGTATTTTTTTTTCTTTCTGTGTTAATAGTGGTGGTGGTGTTGCTTGTAATGGTGGGGCTGTTCAGAGGGGTGGGGGAATTTTCAACGTATTGGCTGTCAGAACAGTCACTGGTACTCCTCTTGACAGATGAAGCCATGTTGTTTTTCGTTAAACGAAAAACAAACAAATATTTTTTGGTAAAAAAAGGAGTAAACGTCCAAAATTCGTCCCTAAGAGGGGGACTTTTAACAAAATGAACCCCTTCTGCACACTAAAAGGGGTTCAGAAAACAAAACAGTCAACAAACTTTAAAAAATACAACAATTAGTATTCACTTACGGAGAGCAAAATACGTCATCCAAGCCGACAACAATAATAATATTCAGCTCCGCGCTGAATATAAACAATGCAGCTCCGCGCTGAATATAAACATGGACGTTCATGGGAGGCTCTCCCCACAAAATACGAATTTAATCCAACATCGGTGCAATGGAAGGAAGATCCCACTATACATCTTTTGGAAAGGGCCCTTTAAAGCAAAGTAACTAAAAGGTCCGAAGAATTATTAACATATATAGGATAGTTTCTTTCTTTTATGCATGATATTTCGATGTGACATGCGTAAAAAATAGAGCCAACATCAGAAGCCATGGAAAGACATTAAGTACGTAAATTAATTAATTAGGTAGACATGCAACTGTTTATACATACACGTACGCATTTTAATTATAAAGCTTAAATAATCCTTACACAAACTCACACGTACAGACGCACACACACAAAAAGAAAACGTGTTACGAGCGAACCGAAACAAAACAAAAACAAAGCGATTTTCCATGAACAAACACAAAAAAGAGCAAATTGGTCTCTGAGTTTACAACACCACTGAACAGTTATGCCCGGGAAAATGTCTACAAAAAGAAAGAAAAAAATAGAGGCGAATTTCGATCTATAAGCCTCATGCGAGTACGATATGAGAAACATGCCCACTCAAAATATTTAAAAGCGGTTCCTGTCAAGAAGTTGACTCTGAACAAACAGATCCTTCTTCTAACGTCACCGTCACAGAAACGGTGTCCTGTCAAAAGGTTGACTCTGCACAAACAGACCCTTCTAATGTCACCGTCAATCGTTTAACTAAAACATTACACCAAATCGCTTGTCCTATGGTTAAACTGGAAGCGCGTCCCTCGGGGAAGAGGCAGCCTGGGCTCGAAAAGTAATCAACTGGAACAAACTCTTCTCCGAATACGGACATGGATGGTCACTTGAACAGGAAATGTCCAAACTCGAGCCCTGCAAGTTGACCACCCCCACCACCACAGAAAGAAAAATGTAAGAGGGACAAATGGACCCGAGAAGAGTATAAAGAAGTAATAAACATTTATTACTATGCATTAGGTAGGCCATCTCAAGAGAGACACACTGCAAACTTTCCCAGAATATGGAGAACACGAAATCAAGATAGTAGACCCTATCCGGACGAGAACACGTTAGTAAATGTTAGGAGGGATATCTTTAGAAATAATAGACTCACAGATACTGAAATAAGCGCGATCAAGCGCGCAACGGAAAATGACCTACATGCATGAACGAAGGAAATGAAAAATCAAATAAGGAGAATAGCCCGCCACGAGTCTTAATTGAAAGATTGCAATCTGACAAAAGCACACAAAGTCCTGAAGATATCAGCAATTCTATTGAACCTGTTAAAGATAGCCAAGAAAGTGATAAACAACAGTATCTGAAGGTCACACATTTGCTGAAGAACACAGATATAATAGAAATGAAGCAGAAAATTCTGGATACGCTTGAAATTGTTAGAAATACAAGTATGAATGATAGAGAACCACATCATAAACTCTCAAATACAAACCAAAATAAAAAAAAGAAATAGAATTGGTAACTAGTTAACAAATGAAATCATACAAGATATAAAACCTGATTTGACTGAGTTAAACGAAATTATTTACTCATCTGCTAGAGCAATTGAAACCAGATGTATGTCCCCGAAAAAAACAAAGAAAACCAAACCTGGGAAGAAATCCAACATAGGAAAGTCAAATTGAAAAAGAGATTGAATTCATGAGAGGGGAAATATCAATCAATATTAAATGAACTGATCTGTGGAAATGATGTAAGATCCAGAAAAAGGAAGAAAGATGAAAAGAAAATATGGATTCTCACTAAGAGAAGAACTGATATCAATACAAGAAACGCTGAAACAAAAAGTCCAAATAAAAGCTCAAATAATACGAAAATTTGATAAGAGAAACAAGTTTTGCAATCAAAATAAGCTGTTCACATCCAATTCCAAAAGATACTACAGAGAAATAGGGAAGGAGAAAGTAACCGTTGAAGATTCCCACCCTCCATGGCAAAAGTTGAAAACTTTTGGAAAAATTTTGGAGTGATGAGAAGACGTACAATGAAAATGCAGATTGGATTAAACGCACAGAAGGATCCTACCAAAATTTACAAGAACAAGCATGGGAAAATATCACAATAACAGACCTAAGGATGATACTCACGAAGGCACATAAATGGAAATCCCCCAGTAAAGATAGGGTGCCGAATTTCTGGCTCTCATCGCTCCCATGCGCACACGGAAAGTTAGTTCAGCTGCTCAACGAAATTATGAGAGACCCAAAGAAAACACCTGACAGGTTAGCAAGTGGTATCACCTATCTACTTCCAAAGAATAATGAAACCAAAGTTCCAAAAATCTATTTCCCATAATCTGTTTATCCACCACTTATAAAATTCTAACATCCATCCAGGTAGGCAAAACATATGCATTTATGGAAAAGAACGATATTTTCCCCACTGAACAAAAAGGGTACCGTCGAGGCTCATACGGATGCAAAGACCAACTCCTAATTAATCGCATGATCCTTGAGAACTACGGCAACAAGCGCAGAAATATCAGTTCCACATGGATTGATTACAGAAAGGCTTTCGAAAGCATACCACATTCAAGGATCTTGAAATCGCTGGACATCAACAAAATTTCTCCCGTGATTCCAAAGTTTCTGAAGCATAGTATGTCGTTGTGGAACACAAATCTCAAATTATACCACTCTAATAGAGTCCTTGTTTCAGACAATATAAACATCAACTGTGGCATTTTTTAGGGTGACTCACTTTCACCCCTAATATTCTGTATAGCCCTAATAGAACTAAGAGAACAGGTTATGGGTATAACATTGACAAGAATAAAATAATTCATCTATTTTATATGGATGACTTAAAACTCTATGGCAAAAACGATAATGAACTTGAAGGCCTATTACCCACTGTGAAACCATTCAGTTATGACATCGGGATGGAGTTTGGTCTTGAGAAGTGTGCCAAAGTTACTTTCCAGAATGGGAAAATAAAGACCACACATTCAGTCGTATTAGATGTTGACACAGTCATAAAAGAACTGGAGCAAGAACAAACCTACAAATATCTAGGTATAAATAAAGGCTCTGGTATTCACCATGCAAGCATGAAAGTGAAGATCGCAAAGGAATGTTATAGGAGAGTTCGAGCAGTCCTGAAATCTGAGCTAAATGCACGTAACAAGGCGTTAGCCGTAACGTCCTTAGCAGTTCCAGTTGTTACTTATAGCTACAATGTGTTGAACTGGAATATGAGTGAAGCAAAGTAAATTGATAGAAAAATACGCAAGCTGCTGAGTTGTAATAAAATGCACCACCCAAAGACAGACATGAATCGCCTTTACCTCCCCAGAGCATAAGGAGGCCGAGGCCTGATCCAAATTGAACTATCTTACAAAACCACCACAATTGGACTGGCTAAATATCTTGAAACAACGAATGACTCAATGCTAAAAGCTCGCTGAAAATCAAGATAGATGAAAGAAGCTTCATTCTATCATAAAAGAAAGCAAAAAAATTGCTATTGATCTCATGCAAGATACCCGAGCTGAACAACCGGATGGAAGGTGAAATTAATGGAAAGAAAGCGCACGATCAATTGACTGATAGGTGGGAGGAGAAACTCTGATGTTGACCAAAAGCACACCCATCAGTGGCTACGGAGCTCAGGGATAAAGGCAGAGACTGAAGGTTTCGTCCTAGCTGCTCAAGATCAAAGTTTATTAACCAGGAACTACCAAGCCAAAGTGATGAAATATGGAGCAGATTCAAAATGCCGATTCTGCAATGATATGATTGAAACAGTGGACCACCTAATCTCTGGATGTAAAGTTTTAGCACCAGTGAAATATAAATCAAGATTTGACAGAGCTGGCCAATATCTACACTGGCTAATATGTCGGCATTATAACATCAAAACTGCCGACTTGTGGTATAATCACCACCCTGAGGCTGTAACTGAGGGGGAAAATGTAACGATTCTATGTGACTTTCCAGTACATACAGACCGAACCATCAAAGCTAATAAACCGTATATATTTTTGTGAAAGACCAAAACAATAGGGACTGTCTATTGATCCACATGAGTATCTTCTGCGATCTAATATCTCGGCAAAAGAATTTGACAAGCTCAGAATATATAAAGACTTACTCATTGAAATTGAGAAAATGTGGCATCTCAAGGCGGTTACAATACCAGTGATTGTAGGAGCACTAGGAATTATCAAGAAAGGAACTGAGAATGATATTTGAGAATGATCCCTGGCTTATCAGAGAGAGAGAGAGGGGGAGAGAGAGAGAGAGAGAGAGAGAGAGAGAGAGAGAGAAAAGCAGAGAAAAGTAGAAATGTTAATGCTTGCCTTCCAGACTTGTAAATGCACCAGACTCACTGTCAACATAATTTATTCTGAAGTGCTGATGGTGTCCCTGCCCTGTGCGGCAAGGAACAAAGGGCTTAAAACCTTCCTCATAGTCGGACAGATTTAGATGAGAAATTTAGTTAATTTGCATATCTGTTTTATTGCTGATTCTGGTTTATCTCGTTCGATTATTTGGTATTTCATCCTTTATCTTTTATTTGTTTCAGTTATTACACCGCGGCCATGCTGGGGCACCTCTATGTATAATTTTGGGTTGAATGAATCGACCCCAGTACGTTTTTTAAAGCCTGGTCCTTATTCTATCGGTCTCATACCGAACCGCTAAGTTACATAAATACACCAAGACCTGTTATCAAGCTGTGGTAGGGGACAAACACAAACACAGTGATATACAAACGTAGGTATATAAACGTTGGAATTCTTTCATTTTCAGTCTACCAAATTCAGTCACAAAGTTTTGGTTAGCCCTAGTCTATAGTAGAAGACACTTCCCCAATGTGACACGTTGTGGGATTGAGCCTGGAACGATGTGGTTGGAAAGCAAATTTTTTACCTGCTTTTTACCTGCTTTTTCAGAAGATTTAATCGATAGAAAGTATTCTTGATCCCTTCTTAAGACCTAAATTCAGTCATGTGACCACTACCCAGAATTTTCTTCTTGACTAGTTAACACTTGGAGTGAAATGAAGCAACCGGCATAGTTTATTTTTTCATCCAATTATCCGATATTTAAAATTATTTTTAAAAGTTTACGTAACAAAGTAAACTAACACCTACATTCTTTCTTGAATAAAGCTTCGATTCGTTTACAAAAATTATTACACCCAGTAACATTTTTCATGCTTTTATTCAAACCCAGTTTCCTCGCTACTTTCCCGACCTTTTGCAACAAGAAGCTTCGAAATAATATCATTCTCGGAAAAGAGAAGCCAAATCTTGAACTGAAAATCAAAACCAAATTAGGCAGCAAGGAATGTGATCATTATCTTAATTTCAAGTATTCTGAACAGTATGATTGGATGATGGGATGTCCCATTCTAAACAAAGTGTTCTGATACCCCATGCCTGTTAGTTTGTCAGTATTAGAACACATGGACAACTACTGGCTACTGCGATTTGTATAATTTGATTACAACTTTGACAAAACAAAAACATCTCAGAAACATCTGAATTCCCTAATTGCTCTGTAAAACTTTGGCCGACAACGAATTGATACAGCGACCGAACACTGGAAAGCAGCTTCGATTCAGTTCCATAATAGATCAGTAGAGAAAAATCATGATATATTGAAAAGGTTAATTCATTGTATTGATATTTTGGCTTGTCAAGAATTACCATTTGGTGGACACGATGAAACAGAAGAATAAAACAATAAGGGCAATTTATATGTGGAATAGTAGTGGAATACAATGATTGTTTAAGATCGCATTTAGATTTCCTGAAGAAATATACCAATTGCACATGTTCCGGACTCTCAAGTGATATTCAAAACGAGATCATTAATAGTATAACTGCTACAATTGAAGGTGAAATGAAGGCAATGATCGGAAAAGAACTTTATTTGTTGCTATTATGTTTGATGTGACTACGGATCTTCGAATTTAATCTCAATTGTTACTCGTTTAGCGATTTGTTAATGAGATGTAAAAGCCCCAAGAAAGGTTTTGGGGATACGTCAATGTCAGTAAATAGAGAAAAGCTGTATCACTGACAGAAATTCGAAAATTTGATAATGAATTCAACTGTGGTTAAAATTTCATGAAGCAAACTTATGATGGAGCGAGAATAATGACTAGGCATTTGCACGGAGTGCAAGCAAGAAGAAAGATATTTGACGCGACCATCATCTTTCTCCATTGTTATGCATATTCACTTAATTTGGTACTCTCTCAATCGGCTTCGAGTATTCATGACTGTCGAATTTTCTTCTATACTCTAAAAGGAATTTCAACATTTTTCTCAAAGTCATCGACTAGATAAAATCGTTGGAAGGCGATTTGCAAACTTGCCTAAGATACGTTGGAATTATTCACATCGATAAGTATCCATTTTTTTTCCAACAAAATTACTGAGTTATTTTCAACCAAATTTGAAAATCCAGAGGATTGGGGGTGCTTCAGGCAAGGGGGTTCGTTGCAATCCTAGAAGGTTTTCAGTTTAAATTTGTTTGTGGTTTTTAAAACCATATGGAGTGGTTCAGAGATTCTGTTTCCCAAGTCTTCACAAAAGTTCGCTTGGTATTTCGAGGTATCTTCGTGAGGGTGAGAGATTCAAAGAAACAATTGGTTGATATTGTTGCGGTAGGTGTAATTGTTGTATAAATGGTGGCGTGAGATTAGGCGTATATTATAAACAGAATCAAAACTCGCGTACTTTTGGCATCAGATTTATTTAAGGGCAGGCTGAACATGAATACATACATAAATGATCGAATCCTAGAGGGACTAGTATATAGGGATCGACTTAACTGTGATTGCTCGGACATTAGATATCTTCAAGATGCGAGACCGCCGAATTTGTTGAAGGCTTGACCTTGATTTGTTTGACGAGAGCCGAGTTGTATTCTCTTCGAATGATATGAGGGTTCTAGTTGATTTAGCGCTAAACTGTTTAACTGGAGAAAAAAGTGCAAATCCAAGGACATTGAAGATGATGTTCTAACTGGTAGTCTGATTGCCTACAAACCGGTTGGTCGAAAACAAAAATGGTGTTCATGTTATGGTTACATGTCCCAACTGTGGTCCACTCATGATAGTGAACTGGTCATTTTGTGAAAAGGTTTCAAATCCTAGGGATCACTACAATATCAAGAACAACAAGTTTGAAGAATTTTACTGCCAGGTTCTGGATAGTGTCACTGAACCACCAGAGAAGTATGATCAACATCAAGAACCAGAAACTGTTTTAAGAACTTTGTTTAACAACATTGTGTATGAGGTTATTGTTCATGTTGAGCAAAGATTTAAAACACTGTTGCTTAAAATCTTTGAGTTCAGATTTGTTGAATTATTGAATCCGAAGGTTTTTCACGCTTACGAAAACATTTTTTAGATGGAAGCGATTTCATCTTTGCATGTCTATAAAAACATATTGGATTTAGATGGATTGAAATGTGAGCTGAAATCAGTTTATGCTGCAGATTTTGCAAAGCAAGTGCCAAACATCCAAGAAGTCGCAGACATAATACTTGAACTAAAGAGCTTGAACTAAATCAAGTTCTGACCGAAGTAACAAAATTGTTATGTCTGATTCTGACCCTACCTGTCACATCTGCTTCCTGTGAGAAATCGCTTTCTTCATTAAAGCAAGTAAATAATTATATGAGGTATTCTCAATGTGAAGAGAGAAAGTAATTTGGTCTTCATTTTCATGAATAAAGAACTTTTGAAGAAGATGAAGGTAGAGCGTGGTGCTGATACATTTTATACCAAAGTGATCAATGAAACAAAGAATTGAACTGATTTACAAATAAATTTTAAATAGCTCATTATTTGTAACCAATAACGGTCATCATGACAGGCCTGTCCCCAGGGTATTGTTAATGGGGGAACATCAAGTGGAGAGGAGTATCAAGCCTGAAGCATAGCCTGTTGGTAGAAGTGCATCGTTTCACATTAAAATTAATTCACATCACATTTACAGATGTGGGTGGGGTAGGTGTGGATAGCTTTTGGTGGTGGTGGGGGGAGTAAGGCTCCACGGCTCCACTTTCTGTCTTGGTGACTGGCGCACATAATGGACTACATGTCCTGGTTTCCAAGTCACCCTTCACCATCGGTATACACACACACACACACACGTGCACAAACACATACACACGCGCGCGCGCACACAGAGGAGGTACGGTTGCTTAAGTCGATTAGACTGTGACGATACTTAGTCTGCAAGCTGAAGGAGGAGTACTTAACATTATTTTACTTACCCTGTGAAGGCCATTGACTGTGTCTGCTCCGTATTCTGTTAAGATGATGGGTCGCCGATGTAAGGAATAGTAATTATCCAATTCGTAAGGCAGCTGAAGGGAGACAACTTCTGGATGACCCATATCACTGTACCAACCAAAATAACGGTTTATACAGAGGATATCTGTGAACTGCGCCTGAAAAGTTACAAGTGTGAAACGGGTTTCGTGAATGTCTAATTAACGAATGATTATTGCGTTAATTACATGAGTTTTCTTTCAAATACTAGAAAGAGGAGCTACGTTAGACCTGTCTAAAAAAACCAAGAAGAGGGGAAAATTTAAATCATCATCATCATCATCCTTTAACGTCCGTTTTTCCATGCAGGCATGGGTTAGACGGTTTTGACTGGAAACTGGCA
>JAOPUL010009828.1:0-10292 GCA_027564515.1 Octopus rubescens
AGAGAGAGAGAGAGAGAGAGAGAGAGAGAGAGAGAGAGAGAGAGATACAACTTGTGTTCAGTTCTTTCATTTATGATTATTCTTGTTTTGAGGTTAAGAGTTTCACACACGCACACTTACCGTGTAATATCGTTACTGTAGAAAATAAGAAAAGAGTGAGGGAGCGAAAGACTGTGTGTGGAAAGAATGACGATGAAAATTACTAGGGATTGTGACCTATATGGGCTTTGCAGCAGAGGGAGGCGGAAACAGAGAAAAGGTATTGTATTCTCAATCTTTTTTTCTTCCCACTATCTCTCTGCCGAGTCACCTAGCTTTATTCTCTTCCTCCCCCTCCCTCTCTATCTCTCTTATTCTTCAGTCTATCTTCCTAGCGCCAAACTACCTTTAATTTTTCTCTCTCTTCATGCACGCACGCACACACACACACTCACACACATACATACATATATATATATATATGTATATAATATGCATGTGCGCGCATATTCAAGTCAAAGAGAATGGCATGGGAACCATAAAACAGAGATAATGTAGAAGATTAGAGAAATGCGTAAAGTGAAGAGCAATTATTCGAACAGTCGGACAGATATATGATAATTATTATGAAAGCTTGATAGAGAGGTGGGGGGGGGGAGATTGCTACATGGAATATTTTAAAAATCTTTTGGAGTTTTCTATATTTTTTATATAGAAAAATTATTAAAAAGGAATTGGAAATTAGAATCTGTATTGCGCGCAGTAGAATAGGTAATACATTCCCTATAAACTGCGTCTGTAACCGTTTTCGATCTTCTGACGCAACTTCACTTAAGCAATAAAACCTTGAAACAATACGCTTATAAACTAGAGGTCTTTCAACCAAATCAAAAATATTTCAAAACTAACGGGAAAATATTTACAAAATCAACGAATATTAATTGCATTGAATGCGTTAAATCCTAGTTTTATGGTATTGGAAATATTAATTGAGAGAGGTCAATGTCCGTCTTATTAGGAGTTATTGTTTGTCTTATTCTAATGTAGATACAGTATATTCGCGTGTAGAAACAAATATTAAAGATAGAGCGATTGAGGGAAGTTGACAGTTGACACATAATTGATTAATTTCAGACAACTACATTTGCAGTAAGAACGTATGTTAGCTTCGTTATACGACAACGTTGAGTCACGTGTAATTTTTTAGTATTGCTGTCTGTCGCATGAATTTGTTAAAAGAACAAGTTGTGTATTGTTATTTGAATTAAAAGAGTCAGATTGAAAGAAAAATGTAGTGAATGAATAGAGAATAAAATTTCATAAATCAGTTTCTTTACATTGTTTAATTCCTTTTTTTTGTTTTGTTTTGTTTTTTGGAGTTTTTTTTTATAATACCTGTGTTATGTGTCACGATTAAGCAAAATATATTGCTTCTTCAAATAATGATAAAGGAATGTAAAATACTGAAAGGAATATGACAAACATGAAAGCTTGTAATAATTGTATCTCGGTGCTCTGCACCTTGCCATCGAATATCACAAAAGCTAAACTATCTATGATATCGTAACATGTATATCATAACATCATATAAACATAGAAATATACGAGGGTCGGCTGAAAAGTTCATAGGCTGACCAAGATACTCTCGGAGAATGTGACCAAATGAGGTTTATTTTTCAACATAGTTCCCTTTGCGGCCCACACACTTCTTTCATCGGTGTTGTAGTGTTTGGATCCCATTGGTGAAGAAGCTTTCATCCTGTTGGTCCAAAAAGTCATCAACAACAGATATGACGTCAACATCACTGCGATACTGGTTCCCAGCCAAGTGTTTTTTCGTGTTGGGGAACAAATGGTAGCCAGATAGGACCAAATCAGGAGAATATGGAGGTTGATCAACCATTTCAAAACCACAGTCACGCACAGCAGCCATTGAAAACTAGGATGTGAGTGTTGGAGCATTGTCCTGATGAAACAAGACCCATTTTGTCAGTTTTCCTGGCCGTTTGGTCTTGATAGCTTTTCGTAACTGTCTCAACAAGTTGACATAGTACTCTCTACTGATGGTGTGGCCCTTTTGAAGGTAGTCGATAAACACAATACCTTTTGCACTCCCAAAAACTGTGGCCATCGCCTTCCCTGCAAATTAAATTACCTTGGCCGGCTTTGGAGCAGGTGAGGAGAGGTGTTTCCACTGCATAGATTGTCTCCTTTGTCTCACTCCTCCTAGTTTAGAAAACGTTCAAGGAAACCAGCTTGATCTGCCTGAAACAAAGTCAGATTTTGCCGTGATATGATCAGCCTAGTGTGCTTTTGATCAGGTGTCAGAAGACATGGCAGCCACTGAGCAGAATATTTTCAACTCTTTCACGGGATATGCTAATAGCATTGGTTATTTGATTTATAGTCAATCGCCTGTCATCCATCAGTATGTGATGAACATGATCAATGTTTTCTTCGGTGGTGGCAGTTGCAGGACGTCCAAACTTTGGGTTATCCTAAATTCTGTTGCCCACTTCTGCATTATTGATACAATTGGAGCGGCATCCCCTAATGTAGCAAGCATGTCAGCATTATCGTCGTTGGGGGCTAAACCCTATTTCTGCAGGTACCTGATCACACGACGATGCCAAATTTTGTCCATTTTCAAGAGAAGTCGCTACTAGATACTTTTGAAGTCTTTGAAGGGTCAGATGTCAGGTTATCTGGAAAGAAACAATGCAGTTATTAATAAGAAGAGTTGAAATTAATGCGTGCAAGATTTCACAGCTCTAGCATCACTCCTTCATAGTCAGCCTATGAACTTTTCAGCCCACCCTCGTAATCTAATTAAACGGACATGCTCCAATACTATTTGCTTTAGTTAAAAACGAAGGTAAAATTTCAGACTATCCCCACCCACCCACTATACACACGCACGCACCTAAAAAGAAATAGTAATTTTGTTTATTTTTAGCATTCTATGGAAAATGCATTGATATATTTATATTTTTTAGCAAACAAGGTTAAGTAACTGGTTAAGTAATAAACAAGGGTCTACAATTGCATTTTAAAGTTAAGAGATAAATGTGCCTTAGAAGGGCTTGAAGAAGTTTGCCGCATGTGGAATATTGTTAAAGACCGATTGCTGTTATGATATCATCATCAAAACACAATTTTAGATTGCACATCTTTAATTTACAATTCTATTGAGAACAGAAAGCACAAACTTTGTCTGATTTTCCCGTTTTATTTACAATCTTATAATTATATAACATAAGATAATATAATATAATAAAATGATTGACTGTTGTGGAGCATGTGTTGCGATCACAAGGCCTACACACATAGCTACCCGCCTTCACCAGCAGCACCACTGGGATTGATGACATGCTGGATCTGGTTAGGGTGGTTGCAGCGGGCTGCCGGATGTTTGAGATATAATCGAGATCTGCCTTGTTCGCGCCATCCCGCATGGCTGCGGCGGTTTTATATCGGAGTTTCCGCCTCCTAGACGGACTGCCTTCGAGGCTGACGAGTTCCATCTTCCCGAAAGCACACATGCTAGTCTAGTCAACCCATAGCTGGGAGCCTAACATGTGCTACTACTCCGGGTCAGAATAGACCTAAGAACAATACTGGCTAAGCGGTGGTTCCACGTTCCTCAAAACACAGGAACTCCAGTACTAAGGTCCCCACCACTGGATGCAGTTTAAAGTCTTACCCAGGAGATAGTAGATAATCGACATATCAAATTACCTTTTTTTTTTTTAGTATAAACTTGCCAAATTCACAGTTCTTGACAAGTCGTGATGTCATGAAGTTTAAAAGTATTCTAGCAAAGTGAATATAGAGAAAAGGGAAATCTACTACTATACCTCCACTCCTCTAATCAATGGAAAAGTAGTAATCATATAATTTAAAACAGAGAAGAGATTTCAAAATTTAAAAATATGAAGAAAGATCGGGAGGGATTCCATTGGGTATAAAGGTATGCAAGGCGGTGAGCTGGCAGAGTCGTTACCGTGCCGGGCAAAATGTTTAGCGGCATTTCGTCCATTTTTACGTTCTGAGTTCAAATTCTACCGCGGTTGACGTTGCCTTTCATCCTTTCTGGGGCGATAAAATAAGTACCAGTTGAACAATGGGGTTGACTTATCCCCTTCCCGAAATTGCTGGCCTTGTGCCAAAACTTTGAAACCTATATTCGAGTGAAATTGTATTAAATTAGTTTAAATTGAATTAAATTAGATGCAGTAAAGATACGATTAAATATTAGTTAAGAAATGTGTATTTGATATGTTACAGAAGAGATAATTCAAAGGGGGGTGGGGTAAGAGACTCTATAAGAAGACAACAGAGGCAATATCGCCGGAGTTGTAGTACCCTCATCATTTACGGTAACACATGTCAAGGTCATTCAGGGTGTATCATCCAATGCCCATGTGCATTATAATAATGATTTTTTTTTTTTTTTAGTAGTGACAAAAAGCCATATATTTTATAGGGAAGTATAGGCGATTCAATGGACATCAGTACATGATTGGTATTTTATATATGATATACGGACTGTAGATGAGCGGACTAAATGCCTAACAGAGTTTAGTTTTGTCTTTCTACATTCTGATTTCCAATCCCGCCGAAGTTAATTTCACCTTTCATGCTCCAATGTCCTTAAAATATATACCAGACGTTTTGTGTTTTGTCTTATTTTCTATTGGTTTTTGTCTCAAGGAAGAGGCTGTGTTCATGGTCATCGCAGGCATTGAGACTTGTGACCTGAAAATGGGTAATGTTCCTCTTGAACACTTGCAAGTCTTTGATTGCCGCAAGGAAAAAAATCATGGACAGTGAGAGAATTCCAAAGAGTTGAAGTTCTGGGATAGAAGGACTAGTCATAGCGGTTAGTGTGGGAACTGGATTCAATGTGAATGACAAGAGGAAGAAAGTGACTGAATCAGGTGGGTTTCAGTGAAGGTGGTATATAATCAGCCATCTCCGAAGTGCGGAGGCCACCGTATCTGCTGTAGAAAAAGAAGACAGTACATATGTGGGTCAGAGCATGTATTGGCAGTGCGCGGTAGGCGACACTATCGTGTACCCTGGTAGTCGTGGATAAACTTTATGGGAGACCAGTGATTGTTCATTTAGCAGGTTTTCTCAACTAAAGACGTCCAAATGAAGGGCAAAATCTGATACAGCTTACGGCCAGTGTCATCGAAGGAGCCGCCAGAACGAAGTTGAAGATATTGGACTGCATTATTGATTCCAGCTCTGTACCACTTTAATGACAGAATGTAGCTTTTTGTTCCCTTTGGGTTGATATACTAGCTGTATCATCTAGTAGTAGTTATCCTAGATGTATGAATAGTCTTATTGTGATGGTCTTGTAGGATAACTCTAGCTAGATGAGCTCTCTACCATCTTGTGAACATCAGCTTTTAGATGATGCATCTTGATTGCTGTCATTAGTTTTCTCGTTTTCGTGTCCATTCGTAGGAGTTTATATTCCAGCTAATTATATTATAACTGTATCGTGCCACTGGAACAGCAACTGAATTAATGGCTTGAATCCTATTCTGGGAATTCAGTTCCGTTTTTATAATCAGTCTTACTCGCCTATAATATTCTTTCCGGATTTTTTTCCTTCATGGCGCCTTGTTGGATCCCTTTCCTTCATTTATTCCCAGATATTTGTATACTCTATCATTGTATAATTCTTTGATAATAGTGTTGTCATTTAGCATAGTGGACGATGTCGGAATGAGCTTTCCCCGTTTAAATGTTGCTTTGGCGCACTTATCCAAGCCAAATTCCATGTTAAAATGATCACTAAAACTTTTCAGTTGTTAGTAATCCCTCTAGATCATTATTACTTTTACATATAGCTTGAGGTGATCCATATAAAATAGATGTGAGATGGTTCTATCAAAGATTTTGTATCCATATTGTGTATAGTTCAATTCATGTGACAGGAGTATAAGTGCTAAGCAAAAGATTAATGGAGACAATGAGTCTCCTTGGAATATAACTCGGTCAATCTTAATACTGCCAAAAGTACTTATGCCTTTATTATGATTGAGGTACAATTTTGTGTACCACATACCCTTACTTTGACAAAGAAAACTTTTAATAATTGGTGATATTTTGTTCAAGTCTACAGCTTTTGCGATTCATGGGTGATGGACACTATCGAATACCTTGTGGTAATCTAAGCTGTACTAAGATTACAGCTTTTAGAGGAGCAGTTTGTATCATTCGGTTAATCAGAAGTTGATATTTGCAATCATAGGAATTACTACGGCTGCCCTTTTGATCTAAAGGCAGAATGTCGTGTTGGTCAAGAAATTGGTACGAGCGCTCCATTAGAATTGACGTCAATATTGTGTAAGTAGTAGTAAGGCATGAAATTGGCTTGTAATTCTTCGTGTTTTTAGTTTCGTCATCTTTAGACAGCACATAGGTTACCCCTTGGGTCAGCCAAAGAGGGCGTTTTTTTCTGAGTTTTTCTTTATGTTGGAAAAATACTCAGATAATTTCTTGTGTGATGTTGTCATAGCATTCAACCAAAAGTTTGGTATCATATCATGATTGTTTTGCATGTTCTTTTGGAGGCCTTTTGTCTTTAGTTTCATAGCTGTTTCCTGAGCAGCTGCGGGTGGTGCTGCCTATATGAGGTGATTTAATGAAGTCAAGTCGCATTTAGACTCTGCAAGGATTTCTTTAAGGGCTTAACCATAATTTTTTATTATAATTCGGCTAGGCATGTTCGTTTGGAATTTAGGCAGTTGTTCGCTTGTCATTCATTTCCGTATATTGTGAGATACTGTATTCATGTATGGTGTCACTTTTTTGCATCTTTACTTTTGTCGATGTTGTCTTCTATAAACGAAGCTTGTGCAGTGGTTTCTAATTCATGAAAGGTCTCATGTTCTGGTGTATTATTTTGCTTCTTTGTAGGCTTCATATTCTGCCCTATAATCAGCTTGGTGTTATGGTTTATTAACTGTAATATTCCATTCTCAGTTCGCGTTGTAAATTTTTACTACATACTCTTCATTGTCCTTATTTAAGTGAATGTTAACAGTAATTTTGATATCCTCTATTTCAGCAGGAGTAAGGCTATGGTTACGCATGATATCTCTGCGTACATTTGTTTTCTCGAAAGTTTTCTCCGACATTGTTATAGATGTTATAGAATTGTTCAGTGATGTTTCTTTCTGGTTTATTCAGTGCTGTATAAAATGCTGTCACAACCTGTTTATACTCCTTGCGTGTCCATATATTTCTAATTCTTTTGATACTATCAGTTGATATTTGACCTGAGGTGTCAGCGTTGAATTCTCGGTTCTAATTTCCCTCAGATCGATCTTCGGAGGAGTTTCTTCGAGACGTCAAGTTTTCGACCTCATTTTGGTTTCCCACTGAGAGACGCGATCATTGGTAACCTGCGCAACGACCGATGTGCTATGGTTTAGATCTGGTTTGCATTTTCATTTGAGTCTTTTCCATTTTAACCTTACTGACAAGGAATGGTTATTCGGTACTATACTAGACCGGTTTATTTAAAGAAGCTTAGAGAGACCGGTCTCCCCTCCTGGGTGGAAGGATATAAGCAGCTTCATGTTTGTTGTGTTGTTATTATTTTCATTATGTGTTTTTCATTTTGTTTCAATTTCTTGCCGAGTGTCTTCCCGATACCTAGGACAAAGAAAATCACTGTATACATTGATAGGCCATTGAAACAAACACACCAGATTGTTGATTTACAAAATTAAATGAAGTTATGAAAAGAAAAAAAAGATTATTTACATGGCCGGTAATCGTTCCGCAAGCGACAATGTTTTTCTCAATACGTGTGACGTACCAGTTAAACAATATTTTGCATGGATGGTGAACCAGAGATCATTCTCAAATAATTTTCAGTTCTTTTTTCCTATCATTACAAGTTCTCCTACAATCACTGGTATTGTAACTGCCTTGAAATGCCACATTTTTTTCGATTTCAATGAGCATATCTTTATATTTTCTGAGCTTGTCAAATTCTTTTGCCGAGATTATTATTGTTGTTGTTGTTATTGTCTTTCATTATTTGCTAGGGACTCCATTCAGATGTAAAACATGAAATAAAACATGAAAAATGTTTTGTATTTTTGTTCACATACAGTGGAGAGAACCGCTGGCTAGGTCGGATTAGATTATTCCATGTTCTTACCTGCCAATCATTTTGAAAAGTAAAACAAATTCGAAACTATACTCTTTCATAACTAATTTGAAAGAAATAGAAAACCTTCAAAAATGTAACTCATGAGATTGGCTGGGAAAAGAATACCTAAGACGAGAAAATAAAAGTCTAATAATTAATAGCAACAGAAACAGTAATAGTACCAAAAGGCAATCTTTATGTCCAACTTAGACGTTGTGTTAGAACAGCGAATACTGCGTTATTTAGCTAGCGAAAATCTCTCATATGGACTTGAAGCACAGAACCAAGTCTTAAATACAAACTCTGTGGTAAAAACATATGATGAAACCAGACAAAATCGGATGTAGGTAGGTTATATAGTGAAGAAATAAAGATTGTGCCTGTAATATTGAAACCATTTTTTAAAAAAACAGTACTACTTGGAACTTCCAACATTCTGCTTGAGATTTTATGACTTAATGGAGAGTACCTTTTTCTAAAAGCATATTCACCGACAATATAGAGCAAGAACAAAATTTTCTCGGCCCCAAAATGTCTCAGTACCAAAACAAACTAATGCCAAATAGGCTCAGTGCAGAATCAGCGAGTCTAAATAGGTGGGGCAAATCAGCCGCGCCAAAACGTCCCTAACCCCTCTAAGGTAATGGAAACAACGACGTTCTCTAACACCTTAAATTTCTCTCTCTTCTTAAGGATCACCAGTACGGTTTCGTAAAGCTAGGTCCACTAGTAACCTACTTTTCTCCTCACCCACCAGTGAAATTTTGCTTTGGAGGATTTTAGCGAAAGCAATGTTTTTGTCCTCAACATCTTAAAAGGATTCATCAAAGTCTGGCATGCGAATTTTCTATCGAAGTTGTCTGGCTATGGGCTTCAACTGTCTGTCATCTCTTGGATCAGTGGCAGCTTCCTATTAAATCGCACTATTTGCGTGTATTGCTGAAGCTCTTTCGCTTCCTCATTCTATCAACTCCGGAGTGCTCCAAAGTTCGATATTGCGTCCCACACACACACACACACACACACACTTTCTTCCTTTTTACTTGACGCCAAATCCAGCAACAACTGCTCTTATGCAAATGACGCTATCCTACATTCCTCCCTAAGATTCTCCGACCATGTATCATCGACTTGCAACCTAGACACCAAATGCTAAAGATATACTCCATGAACAGAAACACCCAAAGCATACTTCAATATGTCAATCTTGTCTCTTTTAACAAGAAAACATCATTGTATCAAACCCTCTCCCCTACTTAATTGTGTGTGGCACTCAGAGCCGTCAAATTTGCTCTAATTCTTGGATCTCACTATCATCGATGTTCTGTCCCGGGGATAGCACATCCATTACATTGCTAGGGCTGATCTTAATGACTAGCTCTTCACTTCAACTTCGAACAATTATTGATACTTTACAATAGAGTATTGCTCTCAAATCTGGCACGGTACCGCTACTGTGCACACAGACATCTGAAATCACAGTCAATACAGTAACACCCAAATGAATCTCGTGAAATCATTCACAGACGCTCCGGTCTCTGGTACATAGACGCGATCTCTCCTCACTCTGCTTTTTGCTACCACTACACTAATAACTACTGCTCCTCGTATGTGGCTGAGCTCATGCCACCTCAACTCAAATATTCTCGTCCTCCTCCTCTAGTCACCCTTATTTTGTCCGCACCAATCACTACACCCAATCTTCTGGAAATCCCTTCGTATCCCGCAGGTATTGACTTCAAGATGTACATTAATGACACCAATCTAGCCTGCAAAGGTCATGGACGATGCTGTTTCATCTAGAACAAGCAAAGTAAATAGTAGTCGCATATGTACCGAACCAACCTGAAGCATAAACACACACACACACACACACACACACACACACACACATATATATATATATATATATATCAAGCAAAGAATTAACTCTCCAACGAATTAACTCTTCTGTCGCAAACACGGCAGAAAGAATGGGTGTAACACAAGGAAGGTGGAAAACATGCTAACTATTCTTTCTGTCGTGTTTGCGGCTGACCTGCGTTGGAGAGTTAATTCTTTGTTTGTTCCATTTGCTTCATCGCGTCTAATTTATGTAATGAATTGTTAAAGGTTTGTTTACATAACC
>JAOPUL010009859.1:0-10291 GCA_027564515.1 Octopus rubescens
TTATTATTATTATTATTATTATTATTATTATTATTATTATTATTATTATTATTATAGCATTTCTCAGGCTGATGGTGGGCTGGTATCCTTTGATCAGGACCGGTCATAACAAATGACTATGGGTCCTGTAATTTTTCTTATTCCAATTCCATTGATATAACTCTCCTCAAAATCCTGGCTGTTCCAAGGAGTGCTGTTTTCTGGAGCATCTCAGTTTTGATAATGAGTCCAAGTTTGCCAAGCCATTTTTGAAATTTAGTTGTCACTGTTCCAAGTGCTCGTATCACAAACGTGCTATCTCATGTTTCAAGTCTTGGTACATATCCACTTTGTCCTTCTCTTTCTCTGCCACGCGGATATTTCCTGGGACAGTTATGTCAATAATCCAGCAATGTCTTTTTTCTATGTCAATTAGGATCAGATCATGTCTTCTTGCTTCATTCACGTTGTCACATTGCACACTGAAGTCCCATAGCAGTTTGACCATATCATTCTCCATTACAGCTACTGGCTGATGTTCGTACCATTTGACGAGCTCGTTCTAGGGCGTATTTCCCGCATATATACCAATGTAAAATTCGAACGACATTGTCATGCCGTCTCTTGTACTCCCGCTGTACCAGAGAGCTACATTCACATACAATGTGGGTTGTGACTTCTCCAGCCTTTCCACACATTCCGCACAGTGGTGATTCGGTCGTTTTGTCAATATCGAATTTAACGTAGTTTATTCTTAATGCCAGCTCCTGGGCAGCGCAGATAAGAGATTCTTTTCCTTCCTTCAAATCTCCCTTCCTCGTCCAGGCCCATGTTTCATGCTTGTCGATCTTTCCAGCATTAGACTCTTTCTCGATTATTTCGCCCAGGAATTGTCCATGCATCACCTTGTCTTTCTATCCTGTAATCTTCTTTCAATTTCCTTTTTTCTGAACTCTTCTTTGTTGATGCACAGCTCTGTGTCTGTGATTCCAGCGAATGTAACTTCCACGAGTAATGGTGGCTCTGTACTGCTCCGGATATACCATCCAATACTATTTTCCTCACGTCTTATACAGCCTTCGCAGCTTATCATACCTCTGCCCCCTTTTTTTCGTGGTACGTATATTCTATGCACGTATCTTTTAGGGTGCAAGGCTCCATACATAGTCATTTTCTTCCGGGTTTCTCGGTCCGTTTTCTATTTAAGTATGCCCGCCGCTCTATATCGTAGTACTTATACAGCCCAGATATTGAGGGCAGTTACCTTATTTTTTTCCCGTTAGTTTTGATTTGAGGATCAAACACAGTCGTCTCATGTATTCTTTCTTGTGTAGATACTTCATGTCCTTTTATTATATTTTGTCAGTCTCTAGAATGACAAGGTACTTATACCCACTCTTTTCGATGTCCTTCATGACACTTCCGTCTGGCAGTTCCATCCCTTCGGTTTTCGCCACCTTTCCTCTTTGAAGTATTAGGACTCCACATTTCCCGAGCTCCATTCCTATGTCATCACTGAAAAGCTGTACTGTTTTCATCATCGAGTCCACCTGTCTCAGGTTCTTTCCAAACAACCTCAAGTCGTTCATGAAGAACGAATGGTTGGTTTTAAGGTTCCGTCGTCCCCACACGTAACCAAGGTCAGTCTTTCTCAGTAGAACAGACAATGGAATCATGCACATGACAAACAGAAGTGGTGATAGGCTATCTCCCTGAAAACCCCACTCTTGATTGTGACCTCTTCAAACGTTTTAGCATATGACGTTAATTCGACCTTCCAACATTCCATGCTCTGCTGTATAAATTCTCTTATATTATTAGCTACTCCAAAAATGGCCAGACACTCTTATATCCATGAATGAGGAATGAGGTCACATGCCTTTCGGTAGTCAATCCATGCCATTGGGAGGTTGGTATGTCTCCTTCTGCAATCTCTGAGGATGGCTTTATCAATCCAGATTTGATCCTTCGTGCGTCTACTTCTTCGTTTGCATCCTTTTTGTTCTTCTGGAATAATATTTTCATTTTCCAAGAAGGAATATATGGTTTCTGATAAGATCCCAATGTATAACTTCCCAAGAATTGAAAGGCAGG
This sequence comes from Octopus rubescens, assembly GCA_027564515.1. Taxonomy (NCBI): domain Eukaryota; kingdom Metazoa; phylum Mollusca; class Cephalopoda; order Octopoda; family Octopodidae; genus Octopus; species Octopus rubescens. The sequence goes on from JAOPUL010009859.1 coordinate 2,074, forward strand.
AAATAGGGTGGAAATTGTTTACAGCATTCCCTTTTGATGCATCTTTCAGGTAAAGCAATGCCCGTCCAAGTGTCATCCATGATGGTAATGGCTTTGCGTTGTTTAAGATTGTATTAAACTCGACTGCGATCTTTCCATGTAATGTAAGGTTCTTGATCCAGTACCCTTGAATTCCATCGGGTCCAGGATCTTCCAATTAGGGATTTTGCGGCACTGCGTCCTGATCATGTTTACCGTGATCCTAACTTCTTCTTGTACCATACCTGTTGGCTCTGGTTTTAATTACCTAAGCCGATTTGCATCCAACTTATGTGTCTTTCTACTACTCCACAACTTACTCCAACATCTCTTACTCTCCTTTGGGATTACATCTTCTCCTCGGTTTCCGCCATTTAGTTCCTGGTATAGCTTCTTTTGGTCTACCAGGAAAAGTATATTCTGCCTGAACCGATTCACTCGTTGTTTGCACTTCTTGACTCTGACTACTTTAGCCACTAGTCACTGTTTTAACTCTTCCAAAACTCTATCCAGTCCCCTTTTCTTGATCTGGTCTTTCTAATCCAGTTCTCTGCACCCTCCTGTTGAAGTCGGCTGGTTATTTTTTATTCTCTCCAATAAGTTGATATCCATTCTAAGTACTTTCATTGAGTCTTGGATTCTTCTTTTCCCCCATGGTTCATCATTTCTCCTGCCTTTTGTATATTTCATTCCAATTACTTTTGCTGCATATGTACTGACTGCCTTCATAAGTTCATTGATATATGTAACATTCATTACCTCTACATGATCGATTATCTTATTTATTCTATCCACTATTGATTTCATTCTTCCTCTGTCAATCTTCTTATTTTCTTATTTTCTGCAAACTCTGTCTTCTCTGCAATTTCTATGATCTCTTTCAAAGTTTGTTGTTCTTCGTTGCTTAATTATTCTACATGTGGTAATGCTATTTCAATTTCAGGCTGAGTTTCATTTCTACCTTCCTCTCCTGTAGCCTCATCACCCATCTTTTGCACATTATGTTCATTTTCAGTAGGTTCTTCAATTTGGACTTCATTGATTTTCTTCCTTATGGCTTCCAGCTCTAGCTCAGTTAACCATTGGTTTTTGTGGTTTGCTTTAGCATGGTCACTCAATCTCTGCTCCGTTGTTTCAAACATGCCTCTCTCATACCACTCTTGGAACATCCTCTGTCTATATCCTTTCTTTAGGACTCCATTTTCATCAAGTGGGTTGCTCCTGTAAATAGCACTTCATGACAACAGAATTTATCTTTTTATCTCACACCTCGCAGTCTTTTTATGATGGTCGGGTCAACCCTGCGAAACAATAGAACACATACCAGACGCAACACCTTCATCTTTGCTTCTAGTCCCGTTAACATCGTTATTTGTATAATCATTATCAGACAATTTCACTCATTCATGAGGTGTGTTTTTAGGTTAGCCACCAACCAGTGTTTTTTCCGAGCCATCATCTCTAGAAAGATCGTCAGCCGACACTGAAGAGTTCTTTCTACTATGGGGCAAGGCTATCTACCCCACTTTGTAAATCAGAGTGTTCCATCTAGACAGACTGCCGGCCAAGGCTATCACGTTCTGTCCACTTGTTTTTGGATGGCCATTGACACTTCTGAATTCCACTGTCCTTTGCCGGGTTTTTTTTTTTATCCAACAGTGTGTCCGAAATCAATATTGCACCCTCCTCACCAAGTACACTTGGTGGGGGTGCCGGTTTAGTCGCCGATCATGGCGACTAAACCGGTCCGATCATGTCACGGTTACACTATGTTACATGTTAACTATTGCCTTTTGGCAAATTATCACTTTATCACTTACTATCGCCTGCACGACTTCTACCTTCTATTCTCATTGGCAGTTTGCTAGCCGTAACACTATTATAACTGAATGTTTTTTGATGCATGTGGCAGTGGGAGCTCGGCTATGTTCTGTGTTGTGGATGGCAGATCCCATTCCGTTAGCTAGACTGCTGCTGCTTCACTGTGTACGGGTGGAGGAGGGGGTTTGAATTTAGGGAACAGCAGCCATAAACTCCGTTGGATTGGTTACGTGTGTAGTTGGTTTGGTGTTGTGTGGGGTGAGTGGCAGGGGTTACGGGTGGTGTCCATATCGGATGTGTTTGTTGTTTGTGGCATTGTAGAGTTTTGAAAAGTGTGCGTCTGTGTGTTTGTGTGTGTCTGTGCGCCTGCGTCAGCCAGTGTGTGTGTGGATAATAATAAATTAAAAAAATCTTATTTAACGTGTTGGAATACATAAGGTAGTTTAGGCTGGTAATAAAAAGATTTATAAAAATATGATAATATTGGAATCGCTTACATATATAATGAAAACTCCATATCGGTTGTTTTTGTTGTTTGTGGAGTTGTGAAGGTTTGAAATGTGTGTGTCTGTGTGTCTGTGTGTGTCTGTGCGCCTGCGCGAGTCAGCGTGTGTGGATAATAAACAAATTAAAAATCCTATTTAACGTGTTGGAATACATAAAATAAGTCAGGCTGGTAAATAAAATGAATTATAAAAATAGGATATTATGGTAATCGTTTACATATATAATGAAAACTCCATATCGGATGATTTTGTTGGTTGTAGAGTTTTGAAATGTGTATTATTATTATATTCTATTATCAATAATATTAAAGAGCGAAAAGCTTAATGTTTCAGAGTTTTCAACTTCAAAAAAAAATTTAAAGAAATTTGTTGGTCTGGAAGTTGAGGCGATAACTACAGTTTTTCTTTAACTCCACATTAAAAGAAAAGATCCCTAAAAGTTAGAATTTTTGCTCCTCATGTTATTTGAATATATCTGATTACTGAATAGATGGCGTGTTATCTAGTATATTCCTTAAAATATCTCTTTTTGTTTCCCTGGCACAGATAAGACCTTCTTAACAGGCTGAACATCACAGCATCAGATGAGGAAATGAATATATCTGAATACTGAATAGGTGGCTTGCTATCTACTCCATTCTTTAGAATATCTTATTTTGTTTCCCTGGCTCAGTTAAGACCTTCTGAAACGCCCGAACATCAGAGCATTAGATGAAGAAATGAACTCATCTTACTACTGAATATATGGTGTCTTATCTACTCCATTCTTTAGAATATCTCATTCGGTTTCCCTGGCACAGTTAAGAACTTCTGAAAAGGCTGAACATCACAGCATCAGATGAAGAATTGAACATATCTATAGTACTGAATATATGGCATGTTATCTACTCCATTCTTTAGAATATCTCGTTTCGTTTCCCTGATACAGTTAAGACCTTCTGGAAAGGCTGAACATCACAACATCAGAGGAAGAAATAAAGATATATAACTACTGAATAGATGGCGTCTTATCTACTCCATTCTTTAGAATATCTCATTCGGTTTCCCTGGCAGACTTAAGACATTCTGAAAAGGCTGAACATCACAACATATCCTATTTGGTTTCCCTGGCATAGTTAAGAACTTCTGGCAAGGCTGAACATCACAACATCAGAGAAAGAAATAAAGATATATGACTACTGAATAGATGACGTCTTATCAACTCCATTCTTTAGAATATCTCATTTCGTTTCCCTGGCACAGTTAAGATCTTCTGAAAAGGCTGAACATCACATTATCCGATGAAGCAATCTGTATATTTCAAGTGGTGGAAAAGCCCTTTCTCCATGGCAGAGATACTTTGCAGTAAATACGGTTTATATGTTGCTGTTTTTAAATCCTAGTTTTGTCCCGAACGAACACACGTTTGAGGAAAGACGGTTCTAAACAGGATCATCACAACCTTTTATAGCCAAAGTGTATCCTGTCGTACACTACTCAAATATACTTTGTTTTGCTTTTAAAGGGGAACATAATGTTTTGAGGAAGTTTTGCTGGCTACTTAACGTAAAAGCTCCTTGTGTATTACATCTGTCTAACACCAAGGTCAGCACTGATAAGGCTGATCTATGATCAACAGTTTTCAAATCATTACAAGCCTTCTTTCATTCTTTAGGCAGAGTGTACCTCAGGAGTGGTGATACCGAAAGAAGGTTTTTAGGAATCTGAATATATTGGTGAGAGTGTACGCTGCCAACATTTAATCCCAAGAACAGTTTGTAGAATGTGGATATGTTTTAAATATCCTGTTCAAAGCATTAAACTGTATCGGATGGCGAGATTCAGAGTCAGATGTATGGAGTTACTACTTTGTCACTAATATTCCCAGGTCCGCCCTGGCCCCGTGAGTTAGTACTTACGAAGGACCACAATTATGGGTCATTGAACAGAAGATGGCCGTGTGGCTAAAATATACAGTTATAGAGGAGCATTGGGTCCCTGAATATGTGTAACACAGGTCCATAAGAGTGTGGAGGTTTCCTGGTGTCACATGAACCAGTGCCACCTGTTTAAGGGTTCAATGGGCCTTGTGTCTCAAGGGTAAATTCGAGTGAGCAGGAAACTACCAGAGCAAACTGCAAATAAAACAGCAGAAGGTAGAGGGAAATTTCTGCTGTATTTTTCTTCCAAGAAGAATCACGAATCTTCAGACTTTGGGATGAAGCACTATGATCACCGATGCCTGTAGGCATAACACATCAAGAGAGAGAGAAAGAGTGAGAAGAGAGAGAGAGGGGGGTGAACATTTGTCCAGTATGTCCTTCCTTTATTTTTGTTAAGAAGGTAAAATGTTTTCTGAGCGATATTTGGCTGCCATTTCTAGCAGGTTTTTCTATTGTGTAATGTAGATTTTTTTTATTGATGCGGGTTGTAATAGGTACAGCATGGTAATATTTAATGACCACTACGAGCAGAACAGCAAAATTGCCGTGCATTAAACATTACAGGAGGGTCGTTATTATCTTCCAATATACGAATTCTATTGTGTGTTGTATGTTCACAACTATATATATTATGAATGATTTAATATTGAACGAATTCTAATAGATACTACAAGTTGGTGTATATTCGTTATTATAAGCAGTGTAATACCTGTATGACAGAGCTTTATGAAATATAAACAAAATAGTGACTTGTACCAATAATTTTGTAAGTGATACGAAATTAACGCAATCAATATAAAGTTAATTTATATTTTAATAGCTACGTATTTAGTTGTATACATACTTGTGAGGTCTCAAATATATTTCACAGCAAAATATTCGAAAAAATCGATCAGATTTGTCGTATTTCACAACACACCTTGAAATTATTGTTGAAGCAACTAGTGATCAACGGTGACACTCTTGGCATGATCGTCAGTACACCTACGATTTATCCGTTACATACCTTGAAATTATGGGTGACACATCTACACATCATATGCAACACACTTAGATATTATCGATGACATATATTAAGATTAGTGGTGACACACCTAGAGATTATCGGTAATACATATTGAGATTATCAATGTCGCATCCTAAACTTATTGGTGACACGCATAGAAGTTATCGGTGATACACCTTGAGATTGTCGGCGATACACTTTGAGATTAATGGCGACACATTGAGATTATCAGCGAGACGCACTGAGATTATCGGTGACTCACTCTAAGATTATTGGTCATACACATTGAGTTTATCAGCGATACAGTTAGAGATTATTCATGACAAACCTGATTACCGGTGACACTCCTTGGGGGTTATCGGCGACAGACTTAGTGATTATCTATGACACACTTCGCGATTATCGGCAACGTACAAAGAGATTATTCCTGACATACTAAAGTAGAGACATTGTGTTTGCAAACCTCTGTATTATAGTATAAATTACAAGTATCTCATTGTTGCTTTCTAACAGTGGATTCTAATAATAAATATCTCGACGCGGTCTCCATTCACCACTGTAAACAGGGCGTGGAGACACATACGCATTACTTGTGTTTCATTGCTGAACGAGTTATAAGTACACAAGGTGTTGCATATATTTGCCCTTGCAAGCAGCGAAGAATTCTACAGTAAACTTTGCCTCGCTGACTCATTGCCTAGGAATAACGAATTCAAATTTGTGAAGAATTAGCTATGTTTTTCATCACCCACCGAAGGCCCACTAAACCTTACTAAAACAAAAAAAACAAACAAACAAAAGACTAACAAAGATAAGTAAGCAACAGTGAGTAAAGCACGAATAAACACCGTCCAGTGTACGAGCGAACACGGTTTCGAGTTTCACGAAGGAACACATATCTTTCACTTCATTTATGCTGCTATTACTCTTAAGAAATGCATGAATGTATCGACATCATCGTTTAACAAACACACACACACACACATACACACACATACATATACACACAAACACACACACACACACACCTCACCCATACTTCCCTATATGCTGTTCACATCGAAAGAAAGGACCGTTCTTTTCATTCTAACACAGGTTTCCTTTTGCTTTGACCAAGATATTAACTATTCATCTCGGTAGAGCTCCAAATGACATTGCATCATAAGTCAAAGAAATAAAGGTGATGCTGTCTTTCTTTCCTTGTGTGTGTGTGTGTGTGTGTTTGTGTGTGTGTTTGTGTGTGCGTGTGTGTGAGTATGTATGTGTGTGGGTATGTGTGTATGTGTGTGTGTGTGTGCGGTTATTTGTGTGTGTGTGTGTGTGTGTGTGTGTTTTATTCATATTCATTCTCATTCACTCAACGACTTCGACTTCTCTCTTTCGTTGCATCTCTGTCGCCTTTTCTCCTCTTTCTCTATTCCTTTCTTTATCTATAATCTAAGTATTCTTCTTTCTTTTTTACTTTTATTTTATTTTTACTTGGTTTTTGTTTGTTTGTTGAATGTGTAAGTGACTTCACTTCTTTCTTTATATTTCTTTTCTTTACGTTTTTTTTTGTTTTTTTTTGTTTTTTGCACTATGGTTGTTTCATCTTAGGCTGGCTACATTGAACACCTAAAAACCACAAGAGAAGAGGGAGTGACAGAGAAGAGGAAGGAGTAGAAAAAGAAGAAGAGTAAAAAGGAGGAGGAGGAGAACACCAAGAAGGAGAAGAAGAAGAAGAAGAAGAAGAAGAAGAAGAAGAAGAAGAAGAAGAAGGAGAAGAAGAAGAAGAAAAAGAAGAAGGAGAAGAAGAAGAAGAAGAAGAAGAACAACAACAACAACAACAACAACAACAACGACGACGACGACAACAGCAACAACTTTAACAACAACAGCAGCAGCAACAACAACAAAATAATGACAACAACAAGGACAAAACAACAACAACAACAACAACAACAACAACAACAACAACAACAACAACAACAACAGCGACGATGACGATGACGACGATGACGACGACGATACCAACAAGAACATTAACGACTGCACCCTCCTGAAGTCCTCAATACAAATCTCACCATTACGTATCTATTAGCAACTAGACACAACTACTTCACCACCGACGCGACCACAACCACTACTACAACTATCACCAACAACGCAAATGCCATAACCATTAACACTTAACAGCACCACCACCACCACCACCACCACCACAACCTTCACCACCACCACCACCATTATCACCACCATCGCCACCACCACCACCACAGCCAAAACTAACACCTCCGTCACCAACACCACAACCCCCACCACCATCCACCACCATCAGCACCTCCACCACCACCTCCGTCACCACCACCACCACCTCCAGCACCACCACAATTACCACCACCACCACCACCACCACCATTGCCACCGTCGCCATCACCCTCCATCACACCCACCACCACCACCACCACCACCACCACCATCGCAAAATCAACCAGCACGACCACCACAGCAAACACTGCGCACTGCTATAAACCTAAACACCCACACCCAACACTGTCACCACTCTCACAACCACCACGACAACGATTTATGACCAACACAACGACAAGCGGAACGGCGACCACCTCTCCATCAGCAAAACTACCATTAGTTTCGCCACCGTCAGAAATATCAACACTGCCACAACCGCCACCACCCAACATTTAACACCACTAGCACTACAACCACCACAACACCGATTAACACCACCATCACTACCACTACCACCGCTTCCACCACAAATATCAACACCACCGCAACCTATACCAACGAACCACCACCATCACCATCACCATCACCACCACCACCACCACCACCACCACCACCACCACCACCACCACCTTCCATCACCACCGGTACTATAACCTCCCCCCCCCCACCATCGACCCCCCTACCACCACTGCCATCACCTTCGCTTCCTCTACAAA
>JAOPUL010009888.1:0-10289 GCA_027564515.1 Octopus rubescens
CTTGCCCAAGGTGCCACACAGTGGGACTGAACCTGGAACCATGGGGTTGGGAAGCAAGCTTCTTACCACACAGCCACGCCTGCGCCTATTTAATGGTAGTTATAAAAATTTGATTTAAAATGATAATAAATGTATTTACAAAAATGTTACACTTGTATTTAGAAAACATTTAAAGACGCGCATGTCTCACACTTGTTAATGGATCATGGAGAAAAATCACACTGAGACTATTTATGTTTACATATGCATGTTGTACATACGAACATACATCTCACCATGTAAATATTGCTATTCCAAAGGTTCTTTTATTACAATATTCATAGTAAAACTGCGATTTCCATAAGGGTTTCTCTGTTTTCCATAATTCAAAAATTCAGCTGGAACATTAAGAGCAGAAACATCATCTTCTAAAGAAATTGTGTCCACTCTGGAATATTCCTTTGATTGCCCAGGAAGTAGTGTAAGAATAGATTCATTTATTTTTAAGATATCTTCATTTTTTGGAGTAAGAATAATCTTTGAAGGAAGATCTTCCATGTGATCTTCATTTGCAATGTCAAGAGATTCACCAAATATGCCTCTTATTATATCTCCTGAAGATAGCTTGTATTCTGGTATCTGAATGGTGTTTTCACTCAAACTGCAGTCATTGTGGAGTGTGCCATTACCAATTTGCAACAACCACCAGGAGAAATCTTCTTGTCTTCCAGTGCATACATTTTCTGTTAGGCTTACTTTAGTGAAAGTTCTCAACAGGTTTGACATTTTTATGCAAGACTCTAAAATTGCAGCAGTTGAGCCTCTTGGTATAACTGGTGCAGTATGGTGAAAATCTCCACCCAAAAAAAGAACTTTGCCACCAAATGGTTTATCTGATTGCATGATTTCCTTCAATAATTGCATGAAGTACATTGCTGAAAAGCATCGAGGTTTCATCAATTATATTAAAGCAGCAAATTTTGCTTTTGTGGAGCTTTCAGAAGGTATTTTCATGTGTGATGTTGAGTTTTCAACAATTGGAACAGGAAGTTTCAATCCACTGTGGACTGTTGTTCCTTCAATAAGCAAATCTGCAGCTATTCCTGTAGTAGCATAAGAAAGGACAGTTTTGTTCAGGCTAATCAGATAAATGATCAAAGTGTTGTAGAGGTATGTTTTGTCTGATCCACCAGGACTATCCAAAAAGAAAAAAATTGTTCTATGCATCATCAATTGCAATAGCAGTCAGAATATGTTCAAATATTTCATGTTGCTTTTTATTTAGTGTTGCTATGCGCCTTTCAGCCTCAGTAGTTTTTGTATTGACATTTTCAATATTCTCTCTAACGATCTGGATGTGTACAATAGGCAGACAGTGGATGTGTACAATAGGCAGTCCTGACAGTGTAAACCATGAAAAAAAGAGAATTGAACCTATATCTTGTAATTCTCTCTGAACAGCAACTCCTCTTGCATTTGTTCTGACATAGTCTTCAATGATGCTGCTTTCAAATTGATAGTACAATCCTGCAGGGTCATTAGGGGTATTAAAAATACAGATTAGAGCGAATAACTGCCTCAGTTGTGCAGGCATATGAGCAACAGCTGCTTCTGTCAAGCATCTCTTCCACTCATCATCTGCAGCAAGTTCCTTTGATTTGCAGCTTCATGATATATAGTTATATAGTACACAATTAACTGTCTTAAAATCATTAAAATTGCAAGCTCCTTTAACATGAAACAATAACAATCTCAGATGAAATAATTCTTCTTCCCTTAGACTTACAGAATAAAGTCTTGAAATCATTTTCTCCCCTCCTCTCTTACGTGGTTTCCAAACAGTCATCTTTTTGTCAAATACAAAATGGTAAGGAATATCAGTATATAACAGGTCTCTTGCATTTTCATATCGTTGATTAAGGACAAACTATGCCATTAGATGAGTGTTACGACAGAGGTTCTCGCCAATGCTTCTTCTTCATTAACTTCATTAACAAATACAGGTTCTTGATGTTGCAAATGCACTGGCAAGCGTATGATAACATGAGATCTGTCATGCATTTTGTTTTCTAGTAACCACCACATTGCTTCAGGGGCACTCATATATCTCCTATCAAGATGGTGTTTGACTTCATTATGTACAACTTTACTGTTCATTGCCCTTTTGTTTATATCAAGTTTAATGGTATCATACCGTTTATATATGTACTTGAATATGTATTTCACTGTCTTAATAGTTGGACATATTTCCACATTTACCTGGGCATTGAATTTACAACATAGATATTTGTTATAGGCAATTATATATTTACCAACTTGTATTGTTGTTCTTTGGCGTTACCTGTAGCATGGATAACTATCGTTATTTACACTTGGTTCTTGAAGAAACTCTTTAGGAAACTTCTTTTGGCAGTGTCCATTCTCCATGCAAGATACTCTCGGGTTTTTTCACCACAAGGTCCATGTATCATGCATTTATTTTATAATGTCATGAAGCAAAAGCTCAGTTTGTACATCAGGAATTTCAGCACAAACAACTTCATCTAATTGCACTGGGTCTTTAAACTTGTCATCTGTATGCAATATTATTACTATATGGGCATGTGGCAAACCTCTTTTCTGAAACTCAATGGTGTACAAATGAGCTACAACTCTACTGAAAATGTGCCTCTTTGTAACATCATACAAAAGTTCTTTTAATTTCTGTTTGAAATAAGTTAGCCTTAATTTCTGGCCAGTTTGGATTAGATGTTATTGTAATTAAAATATCAGGTGTCCCGTGTTGACGTACTATAGCCATTGCATCATGATAGCGTTCTCGCATGTTTCATGGGGATCCTTGGAATGAAGACGGAAGAATAAGTGTGCACCCAGCCTGAATTCCAGTATTTTGCGCAACATTATTTAAATGGTCCGCTAAACCACTGTAAAATTCCACCTTCAACCTTTGTTGTTGGTTGGTTTCTTATAAAATTCAGGTTGTTTGCTTCAACTTGTAAGTATGAGTCTACTGCCCATTGCCGGAAGAGTTTTCCTCCATGAAGAATTGGATTGAACTCATTATCTCTGATTGCTGTGAATGAAACCTTATGCTGCAACATTGTGATATTTTGTCAAATATTTGGTCTGTTATCAACATTTCCTGCCATTAGTGGTTGCCATCCTGGTTCACTGAAAGGGAAGAACAAAGTATATGTCATTGGATCCAAATTCGGACTAAAAAATGTTGAGAATAATCAGTGGCACCTGATCATTTTGGGGATAAACTTGAAAATCTTTATTGAATGGAGGCTCTCCATCTAAATTTCTAAAAATCATAGAAATTTCATCCACAGTTGGTAAACTATATCTTCTCCTATCTGCACTACAGTCTCTGTTAAAGCAATGTTTACAATAGGCATAGGTCTTCTTACTCAGCATGCATGTTCTTCTTCCTTGGTTTCAACTTCTTTAATAGTTTTAAAGGCTACTGCATAGACATTCATTTTACCTATAATTGTGTCCAATGTTACCATTATTTCAGGTATACATTTTTTATTTGAATTATTCCCTGTTCTTGTATTATGAGTTTCTGCAGCGTCAACATAGAGTTGAGCAAACTGTCTTTGTTGACCATCAGCCGGATGCATACATGATGTTCTGTGGTACACTTGTCCATGAACTCTGAAGTAATATGGGCCTCTTCCAGGAGGATCTGTCAAGTGTGCACCCATTGATGCAAAGGACAATGCAGAGTCATATGACCTAATATTTTGTTTGAAATTGCCATAATAAGGATTATTGGGATCTGACATTAGGGATTTCAAGTACACTGAAAATTCTCTTTTAACAGAAAGAAGCAATTTTCCTTTATGGCAGCAATTATTGAAGCAGCCGTTATAAGGTTGTTCAGATAGAAAATGTTTGGCCATGCAAAACTGACACAGGAAATTCATATCTCCACAATAATATGTTTCCCTCATTGTATGTTGAATTGTAAACTCTTTCTGTAACATGTTCTTCATGTCAAGTGGCTCTCATTCTTTCAGCATTATGTTGCCTTCTGTTGTTGCACTGACTGTCCTCTTCATTTCATTGTTCCAGTTTCCTGTGCTTCCTAGTATCTTTCCTAGCAATTGCTTGCTCTTCGTTTTCCTTTTGGCATCTGAGAACTACTCTGTCTTTGGCTTGAGCTCTTCTTTTCTCTGACTTCTCACAATCAGCTTGTAGGATATCTGGCTATGCCTGTCAGTCAGAACTCGTGGTGCCAAGGGACAGAAGATGGTCTCATTCCACGCTCTTGTCGTTTATGCTCAACCACAGCAAGTGCACACACGACCACAACGCCAGACTCATTTCTTCTTTACACTTCTTCTGAGGCACACCACAGTGCATGCACACTTCTGCCCGAAAGATTTTACACATATCAGGGATTGAGAATGCACTCAATTGCTTGTTCAGCTCCTTTCAACATGAAAGTTTCGCAATTGCACCTTCTTTGCGTAAACTCACAGGCATGCTCACTCCACACTGCTCAATTCGCACGTGAAGCAACATTACTATTCAGACACACTTGAATAGCACTCGCATGATTCTCTCTCCTGATATCTATAATTTTTCGCGGCATTGCATCACACCCATCTGCACCTGAATACTTTTGTTCTTGCACAATTATGAACGTTGTTTGTTTTCCATTTTTATGCATAGTGCACACTCTTGTAAATTTTCACCATTGGCTGTCCTGAAATGCACATTTGTTGTGTAAACTGCTTTCCTTTTGCCTTTTTTACCTTACATTTTTTTAAGGGTTGCATGTTTCACCCACTTCATTTGTTTAACTTGTATGTTTTACATACTTTTGCCTGCATGCCTTGTCGTTCTTCACCCATGTTGCATTCTGCCACTGTCTCGATATCCTACAGTATCTTTTCTAGTTCAGTCTATGACCTAGGAAGGGGGTAATGTAAGATAACCGGGTATGCCTGTCAGTTAAAACTTGTGGTGTCAAGGGATGGAAGATGGTCTCTTTTTGTGCACTGGGAGAGGCACATGTGCAGCAAGGAGAGAGTGACACCGGTTTGAATAGAAGTGCGAGAATTTAGGTTCCAGTAAGATCTCTCCAACAAGCAAGATGCATTTCTCTCTCTCGACCCAACATGCACCTAAGACCTCATGGTGCATTCATGGTAGAACAAATTTCATTGAAGAAGACAACGGCATAATGGCTAACTTTGGTTCACATACATGTGTGGATAGTTCCACAATAGACAATAATTAACAGACCAAGATTCGAATTGAGTTTCTTGTTTACACGCAGCCTTTTCAACCACTTGATTCAGTGTTCTTCCATCTTTGTCTGGTTAAAAGCTTTTCATTTAACTTCGATTGTTCTTGACTGAAATTAGATTTTCGTTTTCTCTGTTTTTCTCTTATTAATCTTCTCTTTTCAAGTGTTGATTCCATGTTGTATTATATGACAAAATTATATCAGCAATATTAATAAAATAATAAGTATATATACATGCACAGAAAGTAAACAATCAGATATGGTTGTAACGTCTTTGTTGAAAATATCGTTCGCATAATATATATGTGTGTGTGAGAAATTAAATATATAAAATTAAATATTTAAGTATTTTCTTACTTCTGCTTGAAACGACCGGCAACATTTTGATATTGACGTTGAATGTCGTCTGCTCAGTTCATTGAATCAAGTGATATATCCTTTAAACAGTGTTTGTTTTTTCTATTTAATTTTGTTTTATTATTAAAACAATTACCAAATTTATTGAAATAATTGTGAACACAGAAAAAGAGAAAAAGAAAAAAAAACGTTAATATAAACTATAAACTGTTACAATAACAATTTTATTCTCTTTTTTTCCTTTCTTTCTTTTTCCTTATTTCTTTGCATGTTATATATGTTATATATGTTATATATGAAAACTTTAATTTAAATGTTTTTTAATAAATTAAAAATACTTCTCTAATGCCATCAGAAGTGACATCGTGTGTACCTATGCGTCTTTCTGTGCATCTGTGTGTGTGTGTATGTATGTATGTGTGTGCGTGTGTGCATACGTTTGTATGTATGTGTGCGTATGTCTGTGTGTTGTGTGTGCGTGCGGTCGTCTGTATGTGTGTGTGTGTGTGTATGTGCGTGTGTACTTCCATTATCACTTCTCAGTTCGCCTGCGTCTCTGACTATCACTCCTGTCCTACTCCGTTTGTCGTTTTACTTTATCTGACTATCACTCACTCCCACTCCATTTGTTGTTTACCCTTCTTCTCAGTTCACCTACGTCTCTGACTATCACTCACTCCCACTCCGTTTGTTGTTTTACCCTTCTTTCCTTAGCGTGAGCGACGGGACACACATAGTGCTTTATTATATTGGAGATTGGAGATATTCTTTCTTATGTATAACAACAGTTACTAGGTCGCACACACTTGATGTTGCACAGTGGCTGTGGGGTTAAGAGTCTCACTCACTGGCAACAAGAGCACAAGCTCAAAATTAGTTTAAAATCCACCTGGTCCTTAGGTGCCTTTAGTAAACTCCATACTGCTGCAAGCATTTGGGCCAGGTTTATGGTTTGAGGGCATATCCTCCTTCCCTCCAACCAGTCTCTGAAGCCCCTATAAAGGATCATGAGCACTGCTTTTCTTGCTGACTGAGTGAAAAAAAAAAATGACATTGTAACTTATAGTAATTTAGACTAGGTACATTTGCAGTATATATGGTGGCTATGAGGTTAATAGGCTGGCTACAGAAATCAAGGAAATAAATGCAACATTTGTTAGTCATTGTGTTGTGACTTTAAACCAGACATGGGGAACTTTACTTGAGAAGTGGGCCGCATAAAACATGGATAATCATCAGGTGGGCCGCACGACTATAAAAATTCAAGGTAATTTTTCCTTAAGCATGCCATTCAGAAAGTTCAGTTTGTCCATGACTACTTTAAACTCAGTATTGCAATTTATAGTAACCAGTAATTTAGATAAGGTACATTACATGATGCAAGATGTCTCTATTTGATCGTTTGACTTGCTAGAAATAGTAGGCAAATCTTCCTGAAATCATACCCGCTATCTTTGAAAAAGACATATTAGATGATGTGGTTCCAGGCTCCATGCACATAGAAAATAGATGTGATGGACTGGGCTTGAGTGCTTTTGATCATAGATCTGCTTGATCAGGGTTTACCTAGAGCTAATTAACAACAGTAATGGTAGTAACGAAGATAAGATACTGGACTACTGACTACAAGATCATGAGTTCAAAACTTGTTGGAGTCATTATGCCATAACTTTAATTCCTATATTGCTATGAAGAAAAGAAACTGGGCTTCTGAGCACAAGATCATTAGTTCAAAATGTGTTGAAGTCATTGTATTGTAACAGGGATCCTTGTATTATACATAACTTATAGAAATTAGAAGTTTAAACTAAGTGCATTTATGAAATGCAGTGACTGGTTGTCTAGGTGTACATTTAATCTACCAGGGTTGATTGGACTAAGTCATAGTGAAGGCAACTAACCCAGGAGATGGAGAACTGTAATATAAAAGCCTGAGGTATGTTGTTCATAGATTTGTAGCAAACATTTGTATCAATTTACTGCTATCAGCATTTTCAAGAAGTGTGGCTGGTCCTACACAAGCCTTCACTACTGAAAACAATTCATCTGTGCAGGTAGTCTGGTGGTTATAATATTGGCTTTTAGATCCTCATATGTCAATGCCAACTAGAGAATCGACAGTATACTAGCTTACCCGTGTCGTCAAAAATGATGACTTTTTATTAATGGTAGAAAATAGCACATGAAAACAATGAGAGAAGCTAAAGACTTTCCACTGTTTATTTAAAAGAAAAATTATTTTCAATAATTCTTAAATGTGACAATGCCAACCATCTTCCCAAAATAATCAGTCACTATGATATATATAAAGTATATTGCCAGTCGTACTATAAAAAATGACAGCTTTTTTTTACAGATAATTTATTGTAATGTGTAACATGAGCTCCTTTCGGGGTTACCAATGTAACAATCGGTCCCCCGAATAGGTAGCCCTTGTTATCATCAATATTCGGAGTAAGAAAGATCAACAGCCCTTTTGGTATAATTCAACATTTATTAAAACATCCATATGGTGCAATACAAGAAAACAATAAATTCTTATTTGGTAGTGGCCTTTTCATTATTTGAAATATGTTGTTGTTTGCGGCGTAGAAAGATTGCGTGTGCGTAGTCAAAAGGAAATAAGCAAGCTATGATGCATGCTGGAGTCGAATTAGGAAGACTTGAACAAAATGCATGAACGGCGTATCTGCTGTGGAGTCATGGTGGAAAATACTCTGTTTGCCTTGTGTTAAGTATAAGAAGTTGGTTATCGTTAAGTTTGTACTAATGGCTATGTTTAAGCCAAATCCATTTATTCTTATTGAATCCTGTCTAAATCTATCCATGGCGTAGCTATCTATATTGTATGAGATTGCTAATCTATCATCTCTGTATAAACCGGGGAAATGAGGGATGTGATGCTTTCGTATCACCTAAAGATAAACATTTCCTCAAGATCTGTTACCTCATTCCCACATAATAGCTCATGGAAAGGTTACCTTTCTCTTTGACCAAGTAGGAATCGCCGTTGTATAACTGACTCCTTAGCATTCATTAGCTGTTATATAGAGTAATTGAGGTGAACTCCCTTTCGAAATTCAGTGTTTTCAGGAGGAAGAAGTTAAACATGGAAGCACAAAAGTCTACAATGTCGATTTACATAAACCTGCAGGATGCTTTGTTTTAGATGCTGTGGAACCATTTGATGACAGCAACACTGCATATCTATTGTTCTTGTCTCGTAGTGCTTCTAACCTTGATGTTGATAGCATCTAGAATATACTTGCTAAGAAGCGAATATTCTCGGTTCGCTTTTGGAGGGGTCAATTAACTTGGGGGTTGAAGAGAAAGTTGGTTTTGTGGTCTTTAAGAGTAACTTACAGTGTACGCATGGTGTGGCGATTCACGTAATTTTCTGTTTTTGGTAGGAAAGCTAGTTTCTTCGACTCTGTGTTTATGGCGTTGTGACTAAGTTTTAAAATGTTGTTTGTTAAGAGGTTATAGTTTCTGGTGATGTTTAGTTCATATATGTTCTTTGGTTTTCCGGCAAATATATGTACGTTGTCTAATATCCTTAACTAAATAAAGGCGGCAAGCTGGCAGAATCGTTAGTACGCCGGGAAAAATGCTTAGCGGCATTTCGTCCGTCGTTACGTTCAGAATTCAAATTCGATCGAGGTTGACTTTGTCTTTCATCTTTTCGGGGTCGATAAACTAAGTACCAGCTGAGCACTGGGGTCGATGTAATCGACATACCTCTTCCCTTAAAATTGCTGGCCTTGTACCAAAATTAGAAACCAATATCCTTGACTAAAGGATTTCATATGGCTGTTCAATGTGTTTTGGAAAGAGTTGATGTAATGTAAAACTCATAGCTTCTTTATCAAAATGATATGGTCGGATTAAAAACTTTTTTGAGAGGCGGATCAGTTTCACTTTCTGAATCTGTACATATCTGCAGTAATCCTTTTCTTGTCGAAGAAAGCTTTCAATCACATGTGCTTGATGGTAACCTGTAATAAAACTCACTATTACATAGGAAGTTGCACAACGACGTTTAAACTACGTTATTACAACCACGTATAGTCATTCAAACACAAAAATAAGGAACGCGACATCACTTAGCAAGCTAGTATGGCAACTTAGAGACAAAAAACAACAACAAACAAACAACAAAATATGAGCTAAATGGTCAATTCTAAATCGAGCAAAACTATATGAAATAGGAAGAAGGATGCGAACTCTGCCTATAGGAGTCACTACTAATACTTACGTCAGAGAGTAACCTAATTAACCGTAGACAAGAATTAGCAATACGATGTAAGCACTTCTATAATAAATCCTTTAGCAGACTCTCTAGATAACCTTAAGACAATAGTGGGAAGCATTGGTCGAGATGGGTATGATACCTGAGGGATTAATGCAAATTATCTTACCTAATTTTTTATGTGTGTGTGTTTGTATGTATACGTGTAGGTGTGTGTCTGTGTATATATGTGTATGTATATATATTTGTGCATGTATACACATGTGTATGTATATATGTATATACATGCATATGTGTGTGTATGTATATGTGCATGTATGTGTGTATGTATGTGTGTGTATATATGTATATATATGAATACCAAATAGAGTATATGTATACGGTTTCGGTTTACAGTTGGATCCACATCATTTAATTTACCTCTCCATCGTACCAAAC
>JAOPUL010009894.1:0-10289 GCA_027564515.1 Octopus rubescens
ATAAAAGAGATTCAAAATGTATTGAATGCGTTCACCTTATTACACACTTAAAGAGCCTTCGTAGATCGCCAATGAAGCACAGAGATTTTGTGGGGATGGAGCATAAAATAGTTTTATACGATTTCGCCATCGTTAACCTAACTTATCTCGTGGCATAATGGACAATATTGAAATATCCATTAAACAGTTTACTTATCTCAGTGACAAAATAAGGTACACGGATGTTTCAAAAGTACACATCGCGTATTGCCAAAACATAGTCAAGCATACAATATATGCAGACGTGACTGTAAACCATAAAAATATTCTACGTATTCCAAACGTGTTACATTTTAAAATTTCTTACAATAAAAAATCGTTTACCATTTACAATATATGCATATTTTATTTTATCACCGATAAAAATGAACGATCGATCGCTTTCCTGAATGTAAGCAATGATCTACATTTCAATTAACTTTGTTAAACTGCAAGCCTAATAAACTTAATCTGACAGAAGGCACAACATTATCTATTGAAACTTCAAGAAAAACTTTCTTTAAGTGTGTAAGCTAATCGCATGTACTAGCAATACTCATTATAAAACAATTTTACTCATTGAAAGTTAATTTACACCTGAAACATTGAACGTTATATTACAACGACCTCCTCAATTTGGTATTCCACTACAATTGATCTCTAGCAGTTTTAGATTCTCGGTACTGCTGGCGTCTGTAAATCTACCGTGTTGTGAAAACCTTATCTACAGGAATTATAATTGAATGATATTCCTTCTGAGTCTTTTCAGAGCAATTACAGTCATTGCATGGGTGTTAGTCGTTCTTTCAATAAACCAGTGTTTAATTCATTATTATTAGTAGTAGTAGTAGTAATAGTAGTAGTAGTAGTAGTAGCAGCAGCAGTAGTAGTACTACTACTACTACTACTACTACTACTACTACTACTACTACTACTACTACTACTATTACTACTACTATAATGGCCACCATACAGGGAAGTCGTTCACGGTTGGAGCTCCGTAAGTTTTGAGAATTTAATCAGCAGTTTTGTCTTGTTGCAGCCCGTCCAGTCAATTATTTTAGTATATATGTTTTGTTAGCATTATTCGTATCTCGGTGGTGATATTTCTGTTCAAATACACTCCTACTTTGGTGGGTGTAACAGCGTAATATTTATTTTGATTTTGCGTGTATGTTAAAATTTCTTCAATTTTTTTGCAATTTTTTAAAATGTCGGAAAACGACAACATAATAATCGTCAACCTGCAATCGAGCCAGTGTTTGCTCTCTGTCGCAATAACAATAGTAACACCCATGCAGAGAGATCTAGCACTCGCGGCTGTGACGTTACCTACTACAACAACGGTAACGACCTTGTGGACAGCAGCAGCAGCAGCAGCAGCAGCAGCAGCAGCGCAATATAAACAGCAAAAGCACCAGCATATACAAGAACAACATCAACAACGTGAACAACAAGATCGAAAACAACATGAATAGCAACATGAAGACCGAAAGCAACAATAGCGAAAAGGAGAATTCAGTTATCAATGATACATGTTGTAATAACAAAATATATGTTGAAAACAACAACAACAACACCAGCAACGACAACAGCAATAATGACCTAAAGAAACGCGATAACATTATATCGTTTTCGAGGGCAGTTAGCCAGTGCATTCGGTTCAAGAATTGAAAGATAAAGCCATCCAATATAAAAGTGATATTTTAATACCGGGGATGAGGTGCCTAACTGAGGAGGAGAGGAAAACCTCCGGACGAAAGACTATCGTCTACAAGTCTGTTTCTCGCAAGGAGAGGAAACTTAAATTCCCTCCTTCAGCAAAGAAAAATGCCTACAAGATGTGTGGCCCTCAGAGCTACACATATATAAAGACAAACAGTACAGGACGGTAGCTGCTATATGCAGCAGTGAGCAAGAAGCCACAAGAATGGCGACTATTACTTGCACGTCCCAGATCTTTGTTATGATGCCCCATTATATCGGTAAACGATTGACTCCGGCGCGAGTCTTAGCCATTCTGGAGGAGTAGGAGGAGATTGTGGAGTTGAAGCTCAACCCACAACGCTCCAGAAGAAATACATCACATTCCCGATTTTTGTTTCTGTTTCGGGGGATTCGAACAGATGCCAATGTTTGTCGAAGGGAAAAAACCGAAAGGTTTCATGTATGGGAGTGTGAACTACCTCAGAGCCTTTTGTCCCTTGATGGAGAAGGCTCGAAGCTTTCCAACGTTATTACCATCTCATCAATGTGTGAATGTTACATCTGGCTTACACCTGACTCTTTCCTCCGACTCCGGCTTCATAAAAGCAAAGACCTCTTCGAAAGCCTTTCTCAGGTTTAAGAGAAAGACTGAGAATAAAAAGGAATAGAGGCCGGCCCAAATTGAAGGCCATAAGACACGAGTGTGAAAAAAAAAAGATCCGTCAAAAAACCCAATACAAAAGTTATCAACACCAACATGAACACCTTCATCTCAACAAGAAAACCCAATTTTAAAAAGACATTCACAACCACAAAAATCACGAATACATAAAGAGACACACATAACATAAAACGACAAACAGTCACTCTCTCGGACACGTACTTCCTTCATCAACTTCACTACTGTTCATAAGAGCAACATTGAATTGAAGTTATTAATAACAACACATTGTTAAAATTGGGGTGGATTTTGCTAAACTCCGCCCGAAAACTCCAGTGGATAGATTGCTAATCAAATCAGATACGAATACGTATCTGGATTTGATACAAAAATTCCCCCAAGACATTGGAGGATTAAGTAAGTACCCCAAAACAACACTTACTAAAAGAACACCTCCCAGTGACCCTCTCCCCGGCCAAAAGGAAGACTGTTACAAGTCATCCGAAGACCAATGTAAATAAATAACAGGTTTTTTTATTTTCTCTAATCTAAATAGCTACACTTAGATAAGGCTGTGTAAATATTCGGGGCCTGGGCCCGGTTTGGAAGCAGGGTTACGTGCTCAATGATCTCAGATCACTTGATTTAGCTGAGACCGCCATTAGCAAGAAGAAAATAGCCGGTAAGGAGGTTCTAGTATCCATTTTGGAAAATTACGAGATATTCTCATCTGGTGGTCTTTTGGGAGCGGGCAGCGGTGTAGCAGTGTTATCTCGAAAATCCTTACGTCTCAAAGGAAGAGCTGTCTTTTTGGACCCGGGCGGTAAGTTGGTGGGCCTAGACGTGAATGGTAGCGAATCTGGTGCCTTTAGATTGGTAGCCGTATATGCCCCGACAGGAGCTGGAAGGCCAGATTTTTTTCAGGTGTCAAGAAACATTTCTCGCACTTTAGTACTAGCGGGGGATTGGAAAAGTATTTTGTACTCACGGAAGGAGTATGTGGATCTAGTACATAGAAGAACGTTGTGCAAAATCCTCGGAAGCTTACTTAGAAGCCCTCCATCTATCTGACAGATATCGACTGGATTCCTCTGATGTACCAGCGTGGACATGGTGCAACCCCAATGGGTCATCCAGATCGTATCTAGATAGAGTATCTAGTTAGATCTAGTTAGGTCAGTGGATACGGATAGCGTAGGTTGTCCAGAATTCAAATTAGGCGGCTATACAGAACGCAAGTTTCTGATCTGCACAGCCGATTTAGATAAAACCCATAAAGAGGGACCCAGTTACTGGAAGTGTTGAATGCGTCCTTTCCGAAACTCAAAAAATCTACAGGGAATGGATTAGCGAGCTAGTTAAGCGGCGGTTGACGGGGACAATCGTCAAGAACAGGTGGTGGATTGCTCTGAAGAGGGCGATTAGATTAGAATCGATAGTATATAGCAAAGAGTTAGCAATAGAAATAAATAAATTAGAGGGAAAACTAGTTACTAAACTAGAAGAGACGATTAGTAAACGCATCGCGACTTTTGTGTTAGTAGCGAGAATTGCCCCTGACCATTTCTTCGAGGCGAAGTACGAGGCCTGCATTGTGAGAGCTAAACGCCCGTGGGCTAAAACAATGAGGGTGACGCTTCTAGGAAGGACGTCAACAATGGGTGCGTACTAGCGTATTTTCGGCCCATAACTTTGCTAAAATCAGAATTTAAGACTTTGGCCAAAGTGCTAACGAAAACGTTGACGCTTGTCGTTGGTAGTCTGGTTGGGGAAGCACGACGTGCGCAACCTCCACCTTATGCGATACACCATAGAGAGGGTGGAGACTAAAGCTGAAGTCGGTGGGGCCCTGATCAATTTGAATCAGTCGAAAGCATTCGATAAGGTCGACCATCGATACTTGAAAGCCGTCCTGAAAGCGACCAGTTTCGGACCCGTTTTCATAGGCTGGATCGCTGCAATATACAGCGACACCTGCTCGGTGGTCAAAGTAAACGTCACCTAAGGGAACGGTTTAGCTCTGCGCACTGGGTTCGTCAGGGCTGCTCGATGTCACCTCTTCTATACGTACTTGGTCTCGAGTCACCGCTCTGGAAGTTAGAACAGTTGATGGCCATCCCTTTCAAACTGGGACATGAGAGGGCAGTGTCGGCGTGCGCGGACGATGTCACTGAAGTGGATACTGTCGGCATCCTTATAAGTAATATGAGTCGGTTGCAGGGGCCAAAATCAACGCGGGCAATTCATTGCGATTCTGCAAACTCACTTAGACATGTGAAGTCTGAAGAATATCAGTGGAAAATTGCACGAGTAAGAGGCGAAAAAGTGGGGAAAATACCTGTTATACGCGCTTTTCCCCGTTTACGCGTTGAATTTGAAATATTTTTGTACTTAAAGCCTGTCCGTAAGCATGAGTAATGTGTGTATAAAGGTTGAAAAAAATCGGTGTAACAGTTTTGGCGCTCACAAACATACACACACACACTAACACACACACACATACACACACACACACACACACACACACACACACACACACACACACACACTCACACACTCACTTTCTTTGTTTTAATGTATTAGGTTGTGCTAAGATGGATCAAAATATTCGTTTGATGTTCCACTAATCACTTAAAAAAAAGGAATTAACAAATTCAGGAAATGTAAGCATGTTTAAAGTCAATTGCAGTAGACATAGCATTGCTTATCTAATATATTAAAACAAAGAATGTGTGTGTGTGTGCGTGTGTGTGTGTGTGTGTATGTGTGTGTGTGTGTGTGTGTGTGTATGTGTGTGTGTGAATGTGTGTGTGTAACCCATTAGCGCCAAAACCGCTCAATCAAATTTTTTCAAACTCCACAAACAATTTATTATGTATATGGGCAGGTGTTAAGTACAAAATCGTTTCAAAGTTCAACCACGTAAAAGGGGGAGAACCGCGTAAAACATGTATTTTTACCACTTTTCCCAATCTTATTAGTTCAATTTTCCAACGATTTTCTTCAAACTTAACATGTATGATAAGTGTGCTTGCAGAATCCCAATGATATTAATATTTTTCCAAAAATCGATCACATTTACATGTTCAACCGTGAATAAACGCGTTCTGTTGGTAAACGGCGGGAGTAACCACATCTCTTAGGCACATATCACCCGTGAGGTTATGGGTTAACACCTAATTCTCACGGTACTTCATTATCACATATTTCCTCACATTTACAATGGGCTTACCACCAAATACACTATGCCAATTTACAAACCAAACCAGCACCCTCTTTTTCCACATACTCTCATCCCCCCTTCACCCTCACCCCCAAACTAGAATTTCACTATATTTATGTGACACTACATAAAATATCTGGCTATACAGAAAAGTAAGCGGGTTTAAACTAAATTGCAGTAGCCATAGCATTGCTTATATTAGTGGCAATGTCAAAACTTACTGACTGCATTCAAGCTTTTTTGTCGGAGCTATTGCAATGTTCAACAAAACACCCGAGCAACGCCGGGTACGACTGCTAATTATTATTATTATTATTATTATTATTATTATTATTATTATTATTATTATCGTTGTCGTTGTTGTAGTTGTTATTGTTGTTGTTGTTGTTGTTGTTGTTGTTGTCGTCGTTATTATTATTATGTAAGGCGGCGAGCTGAGAGAATCATTAGTGCTCTGGGGAAAATGCTTTGCGATATTCTTTGAGGCACATTGCGTACTTAAATTCAAATTCCATCGCTTTCAAAATTGCCGTTCATTTACCCGTGGTTGATAAAGTAAAGTACCTGTCAAGTGAGGCAGTCAACAGTATGACTAAATGCTTCGCGTCAAAATTGTTGACCTCTTGCCTAAATTAGAAAGGCAACTGGATATTTGTCAGGTTTTCAGCTCACTGTACGTTTCAGCCAATTCTGCCGTAGCTGCTCTAATGGTGTGTAAGATTGATGACCTTCTTGAAGAAACTCTAGGCACCGGCGAGGATTAACTAGCTGGTTTGTTTCGAGGGACGTTTGTGTTTGCGACTACAATGAATCAATTCCAGAAATCCTTGGCTGGCAATGCTACCGAGCGGTACTACCGGTCCGATGTAAACTTAACTGTCACGAAAATGTTGGCAGTAGGGACTATTCCTGTTGTAGGAAAAGCGACAAAACCTTACTGAACACACTAGTGTAGTGTCCATCTCTGATTTGTGGAGTTACATTGAGCATTTGTTGTCAGTAATAGGACGAATCCGTTTCTCGGCCTAGCTCATTGTGTGGATCATTCCATTGTCTGCGTGTTGATAATACATGGAAGTCAGTGATTATCTTTCTAGTGGCTATGTCGAAAGAGGTTGTGTGAAAAGATTGAGTAGAGTCACTTTACTCTTCGATTAAGACCTCATCAACTGTTTTTCAAGTTACTCTTTGAAGGAAAGGGCTCAGCGATAGGAAAGTGCTCGCTTCCAGAAAATTCTCAAAAGGTGGTACATTGTGGTGCAAATGGTTACGGTGAAATGGATCTACTATACATCTGCAGATTAGAGAACAACAATTGGGCGAGGGAGTGTTCCCTTAGAGGACATGATGATGCTGGATCGGTGGGTTTCCTCGATTGAAACTAGTTGGAAGTTGGCCTGTATCAGGAAAACTGGGCTTCAAGTTACTGCTGCAACGAAGAGGAGCGCTATGAATCCCGTCATTGAACATATAGAGAAGGCCTCTTGGTGGATTTGGATATAAAAATCAGACCAGGGGTCGGCTGCTATTGGGATGCAAGTTAGGACTTGATCAACTCCCGCTAAGTCAACAGGGCGAAGGGTCTGATGTTGAAAGCTTCAAAACCCCTATAACCCATGAACATCACTGACGATACGTCCCAGAGCATTCTCAAGATGTATCTTGAAACTAAAATGTAAGCTACGTTTAAAGTTATCTCATCTCACCCCTTACCTACCTTTATACATCTTTTTTAAGTAAAACCCGACACATTTTAATGTTTCTTCATCTGATGCCCTTGTGACGAATTATTATTATTATATTATTATTATGGTATTTCTCAGGCTTATGGTATGCCTGTATCCTTTGATCAGGAGCGGGTCATAACCAATGACCATTTTTCTCATTCCAGTTCCATTGACATAACTCTCCTCAAAATCCTGGCTGTTCCAATCAGTGTTATTTTCTGGAGCATCTCAGTTTTGATAGTCAGTCCAAGTTTGCCAAGTCATTTCTGAAATTTGGTTGTCACTGTTCCAAGTGCCCCTATCACAACTGGTATGCCCTTCACTTTCCTCAGTTGCCACAAACGTGCTATCTCATGTTTCAAGTCTTGGTACTTATTCACTTTGTCCTTCTCTTTCTCTGCCACGCGGATATCTCCTGAGACAGCGGTGTCAATAATCCAGCAATGTCTTTCTTATTTCTCAATTAGGATCAAATCAGGTCTTCTTGCTTCATTCACGTTGTCACATTGCACACTGAAGTCCCATAACAGTTTGACCATATCGTTTTCTATTACAGCTACTGAATTTCGTTGATGAATATGCAACGAGAAAGAAGAAATATTACTCCACATTGAATTACATGGTCAGTTCCACCGTGAAACTAACAACTTAAAAGACCAGGAAGCAACATAGAGGTGGTTAAGCAAAGGTGACCTAAAAAAGACAACTGAAAGCCTAATCATCGCTGCCCAGGACGAGACATTGAATTCTAACTCACTGAAAAGGGATGTATATACCACACAAGTGCAACGAACCTCTGCAGAATGTGTGGGAAGAAGGTCGAACGTGTGACTCACATTGTTAGTGCTTCTGAAAGTCTTGCGTAGAAAGTGTACAAGCGCAGACTCGTCAAGGTAGCCCAAAACATTTACTGGCTACTATGCTGGAAGTATGAATACGAAGTAACGGGTGCTTGGTACCATCACACACCGGAAAAGGTAATAGACGAAAACGGGAAGGCACAGATCCTCTGGAACTTTGACTTCTAGACAGACAAGGAGTTAGAGCACTGAAGGCCGGCTATAGTAGCCTTTAGGAGAGACAAGCAAGAGTGCCTAATAATCTACGTAGCAGTGCCTGGAGATCAACATATTATGAAAGAAGGAGAAAAGATCGACAGATATGGAGACCTGAAAATTGAGATCGCCAAGATGTGGCCGCTGCGAGAGTCAAACATAAAGATTGTTCCTGTTGTCATCGGAGCACTGGGTTCAATACCACCGAACCTGAAGAAACATCTAGACACTTTAGAAATACTCTACAATCTTGGTGCATTGCAGAAATTGGCTTTACTTGGAACTACCCGCATACTGCGTAACGTATTGTCTGTCTGAGTTCTTTGATGTGACATTACAGACAGTACAAACCCCCGGTACACATAATATCTTCAATCTTCCACGTCACAATATTGGCTACTCTGCGACTTCTGCAATATTAATAATAATAATGACACTAATTATAGCCGTTCAGGCACAAGCTAATAGAGAAAATCTGATGAAGGTAAAGATCAACCAAACTCAGGCCAATATAGAATGTGGAGGAAAGGAGACGCAAGTATCACTCACCTTTTGAGTGAGTGAAGTATACCAGCACACAAGGAGTATAAGTGCAGACATGACTGTGTAGGCAAAAGAGTGCACTGGGATGTTAGCCGAGTGTGTGGCTACAAAACAACACAAAGGTGGCATGAACACGAACCAGAGGTTGTGTAAAAAAATCAGAATTACATGATTTTGAGTGTCTCCACCATAAAAACTGATTATACTATTGAAGCAAGAAGACCAAATATGATTATAGAGGACAAAATAAATAAAAAAACAATGTAAGATCAGAGATTTTGCAGGTCCCTATGATAGCAGAGTCGATACTAAAGAAATTGAAAACATTGAGAAATATCTAGCCAAAGTGCTGAGAAGACTGTGAAATTTCAAGACAACAATTAATCCTGTGGAAATTGGTGTACTTTGCAGAACTCTCAAAATGCTACCTAAAGACTGAAAGAGACCAGAATTGAAACTCGCATTGTCGGCCTGCTGGAAAGTACCATCCTATATTCTGCAAGAAACCTTAGGAAGATTCTTGAAATTTTATCTTTTATCTTTTATTGTTTCAGTCATTTGACTTCGGCCATGCTGGGGCACCGCCTTGAAGGGTTTTAGTCGAACAAATCGACCCTATGGGCTTTTTTAAAGCTTAGTACTTAGTATATCGGTCTCTTTTGCCAATCCGCTAAGTTATGGGGACGTAAACACACCAACACTGGTTGTCAAGCGGTAGTGGGGGTACACATACAGACACAAAGACACACACACACATAGATATACACATATATATCTAATATATATTTGCAGATGTCTGTGTATTTGTATATCTGTGCATAATGCCAATGAGGGAGTGAGAGGAGGGGAGAGAAAGAAACAGAGAAGTAAAGTGAGGAAGTGGCTCTTTACTTCTCCTCCTCCATCTTCTCATTCTTCACAACCTTTTTCAATACAGGGAGAAATGTAAATAGTGTAAGTGTGTGAGTTAGTTAAAAGAGAGAGAGAGAGTGTGAAAGCAACAGACATAGACTAAAAGAGAGGAACTATTACAGACGGTGAGAGAGAATATGTATGAGCGAGAGAAACACAGAATGAGAAAAATACAGAGAGAAGAGAGCAAGAAACAGAGAGAGAAAATAAGTTTCTATAGAAGTTGAAACAGAGAGAGATAACGAGAGAGAGAGAGAGAGAGAGAGAGAGAGAGACGCCGATGTTTGATACTGTATGTATGTTCAATAGGTGAAGGTGAAAGAAAGCCGGCACAAAGAGAGGGGGAGAGCTGGAGAGAAAGAGGTGCTGATATGTGTGTGTGTGTGTGTGTGTGTGTGTGTGTGTGTGTGTGTGTGTGTGTGTGTGTGTGTGTGTGTGTGTGT
>JAOPUL010009928.1:0-10287 GCA_027564515.1 Octopus rubescens
GGACATTAAAGAAGGCCATAGCAATGCAAATGGGACATTAAAGAAGGCCATAGCAATGCAAATGGGACATTAAAGAACGCCATAGCAATGCAAATGGGACATTAAAGAAGGCCATAGCAATGCAAATGGGACATTAAAGAAAAATAGTAGCAATAAGAATGACATTGAAATGTTGCCTTAAAAATATTTCATTAATCCAGATATTTCTGGTAAATTAATCCTCTGGCATGTTTCTGTTCCTGTTTCAATCTGACTACCATAGTCTTCTATAATATAATTCTCTTTTGTCAAAGAAACAACAGCTGGGGTGGGGTTGTTTTTGCAAGTCGCCCTGCACAGTCGGATTGGATACACTTAACGTCCAGTTGAAACTTATTTGATACATTTAGCAAAAGTGTAGCAAGGATGGTGATTTCAGGCGATTACAGTTTTGATAAGGAAAACTTAGGTTTCAGGAGAGGAACGATACAATGACTTGCATATATATTTTCTCTTGTTTAAACTTCCAGTGAATTATTTGAATTACAGTGCTGGTGTGTATCCTTTACCCCCTTGAATGGCAATTATTTCAATGAGTCATTAAAGAAACTGTGTTGTAGCCATGGGTACATAGCAGTACTGGGAATGAGGATTAAATCATAATTGGTTGTACCTGTTGTAATTTGGTACAGTATGTTGCATGGTTAGGTCGTCAGTTATGCCCTTAGGCTTGCATGGTGTAGAAGGTGGTTAGAAAACTAGCAGGAGAAATACAATACTTATATTAGTGTTTAGCAATAACACAGGAACTTAGATATTCAGGATTGTCATCCATGAGGCCCACTCCCAGCGATCTGGGAGTGTGGCTTCTGTTAAAGTATATCTTTAGTAGAAGGCAATACTGCGTCCAAATTAAACTGACGGTATAATTTTGTGGCTGATTTGGACTTGGCAGCGTTTGATGGTAACCAGATTAGGAAAAGGTAAAACCCGAGTGTAAACCCTCACTACAAGAAGCGAAGGTTAAAAGAATCAATTTTGAGAGGTTGGAAGAGTATTCGTGACCCACTAACACTAGTCAGTGAGAAGAAAGGACTTCTACCCATGGGGATGGAATATCCATTCATTAATTTTCATTTAAAGTGGGTTAATAGAAATAATGCGGATGGGAGACAAATGATGTAAATCTCATGATATCAATCCTCAAAAATGTAGTTATTGTATAAGCACTTTAATTGATGTCTACAATTGATAATCAACTCATTTCTATTAATAATCAGCTGTCGGCTATCAATCATAATGGTTGCCGTGGCCTCGCGTCTACATAATCTACAATCGTGCTCAGCATTACAATAAGGAAGGGCGAAAACAATAAAAGAGATGTATTGTTAATTAGCGATCCATCAGTGTAGATCTTACTCTTAAGTCGTCGGCTCCTCGTTTCCGAGTATTTCTTTCTTCGTGTGTACTTCTTCATGTGCTTACTCATTATGTCGGAGACTCCTATGACTGACAAAACCGATTTTCGCATGGAGCAACTGTTCACAGACGTCACATCTGATGGTCGGTTGAAATTTTGGTTGGAGTTGAAAGATCTTTCGACGTAGCTGTTTATCTTCTTCAGTTCTTCAACGATGTTTTTCAAAATGTTCTTCACCAGTCTTGATGATGTGACGTCAGCCTGTTCCATCTTCTGCGTGTTGATCCCAGGATTTATGGTCGATGTTGGTGCTCTTCACCTTCTGTTTCAGCTGGTCTTGGTAGCGTCGCATGGGACAGCTATGTGATCGCTTGCCAGTGTTGAGTTAGCTGTAGAGGATTTGTCGTGGCAGTCTGGTGTTATTCACGCAACGGACGTAACCTGCCCATCTGATGCGACGTTTGATGATGATGATGACCCCATTGTTCTTGTCTTTGGACTGCAAGATTGTTAACAAAGTCATCTCATTTGATGCTCATAATTAATTGCAGTTTTTGTTAATGAAATTGTTCCATTTATCAGATATCCTCGTGATACGATGTCTATGACTCACAACCATTGAGTAAGGTGGAAACCACCACAGTTTGATACACCATGAAATTGGTTTGTAGTTTCAGGTTCTTGTTTCTGAAAACAAGCTGAAAGAGTTTTATGAAAGTGACATGAGCAGCTCGGATCCTGTTCTTGACGTTTCTCTCAGAGTTACATTGTGTGGAGAGGATGCTTCAGCAGTAAAGAAACTGGTCCACTTGCTCCAGTGTTGTGTTAGAGATGGTGATATTGAAATCTGGAAGGATTGAGTTTGAAGTAGTTTGTGCAAGTATTTTGGTCTTCTGGATATTGATTATCAGACTTGAAGCAATCATATGCATTTTCAAGTTATTGGACAGATTGCTGCATCTTTTAAAGTGAATGAGAGCTGGCAATGCATTCTCATCGGCGCAGTTCAGTGACACGTATGCTGTTGTTCAGTGTTTGTGATCGAAATCTGGACAGATTGCAGAATCCACCATCGAAGCGTTACTTAGTCCCTATACTAGGGTTAGGGTTAGGTGGAATTTTGTAGAGCATGACTGCAAAGTACACGGAGAACAAGGTTGGGGCATGTACACATTCCTGCTTTAAGCCGTAGGTCATTAGGAAACCTTCTGACGTGTAGTTTTTATGTGCCATTCCGCCTGTCATGCCATCGTGGAGTGCCCGAATGAGTGCCACAAAATGATCAGGGCAAACGAATCGCTTGAGGACCATCCACATACCTGTGCGTGGTACAATGTCAAAAGCCTTTTGGAGACCGTAAAATATAAAAAAGAGAGATAACTTTTGTTCTCTACATTTTCCCTGTAACTGACCTTCACAGAATACTATGGCAATTGTTACTCTAGAATACTATGGCAATTGTTACACAAATACTTTCGAGATAACTAGGATACGGTTTAGCAGTATTCTGGTGAAGATTTTCCCTTGGATGGAAAGGAAGGACATGCCACGGTACTTCCTCCAAATGCTGCGATCGCCTTTCTTGAAGATTATAATGGTGAGAGCATTCTTAGGATCAGCGGGTGCTATTTGGGTTTCCCACATTATCAGGATAAGGTTGAATATATTCTGGATGAATTCCATAGGGATGTTGTCTGGACCAGGTGACTTTCTTGGTTTCATCGTTTTGACGGCATCTCTGAATACTTCAAAAGTTGGAGGATTGGACATCCAAAGCTGAGAAGGATGTTGAGGCACTGTTCTAACAAAGTACCTGTTAACGCTCGGGTTGTGCTGTGTAGTTCTTTGGCACGGATGTAGAAATGTCTAATGTCCTCGGCGTCTGCATATCTATGAAACTCCATAGCCTATTTTATCCATCAGTTGTTTTGAATCTCTCTGATCTGAGTTTGGCATAACCGCTTAAAATCTTTAAAAGTATTTTTTCTTCGTGTTTGAGGTTGGGTCTTATTTGAACAAGACCCAACCTCAAACATGAAGAAAAAAATACTTTTACAGATTTTAAGCGGTTATGCTCAGATCAGTATAAGAGAATATCCCCTTTAGCATTGATGAAATTTAAAATTTCTTCAATGTTTTCATCAAACCAATCATAGTTCTTCCTTTTTGTGAAGCCAACAGTGTTCACAGCAGCTTCTTGAATGATGTTTCGGGTTGCTGTCATGTCTTAATTGGTGTCTTTAGTATTTACGGGACTGTTTGACAGTTGGTATTTGTTGTATTCTTGGAATTCTTCAGCTTAGCCTTTAAAAGTCTTTGAATTTTCTTCATGGTTGACACTTTAAGAGTTTACGACGAACAGAAATTCTGAATCAGATGATGTGGAGTTTGTGGTCTATCTACCAGTCGTCTATCTTTTTATTGTCTTGGTGGTTGTGTCGTCTTTAATGTTGCATTGACAAGCGATGATGTAGTTAAGGATGTGCCAATGCTTAGAACGTGGATGCATACACGTAATTTTAAATCGATTTGAGAACCGGAACTGAGTGTTGGTAACAAAGAGTTCATATTTTGCACAGAGTCCAAGACATAAATGCTTGTTTGCATTGTTCTCACACAGGAAGTAATTTTTCCGACTCTACCATTGAAACAACCATACAAGATGAGTTCGTCTTTAGATGGTAGTTTGAAAAGAAAGGTGTTCATTTGCTGGTAAAATTGATTCTTAATGTCTTCATTGGTATCGATAGTAGGTTCATAGGCGGAGATGAAAGTAATGAAACTGTCTCCAGAGAGTGAGACACGAAGAATTATGAGACTCACTGATGAATATTAGGGTAAGTTGATAGTCATTCAACAACTTTGTCCTCTCTCAGCAAAGCTAATTCCAAGTAAACGACCTCCTCCTTCTTTCTTTCCCTTCAAAACATGGTATAGCCTGAGCCTGATTCTTCAATATTGTCTTCTCGTAAAAGTTTCGTCTCACTCAAAGCAACCAAGTCGACATTCAATCTCGTCAGTTCTTGACACACGCCCTTACATGCCTAGGCGAACAGTCATGTTCAAGGACAGACTTGAACCTCTGATTTATTAGCAAAACAGGCCCAGTTAAAACCTTCGCAAGGAGAGCCTGATCCTACTGATCTGGGCGGATCTACATGGTTATACCTAAAACAAAATCGCCAAATTCTCCATCAGCACAACAAGCAGATGAAGACCTATGATCTCAACGGTTGAACAGGTAAAAGAGGACAATAGCAGACGGACGGGCTATGAAGACGCATCTCGAGCAATATCTGGGCAGACGGCAGTTCTTTGCAGTTTCGTTGCTTGAACCTGCATGTCACACCTCACATCTGCCGCAGATGATATCATTGTAACTACTGCGTGTGGGTCACTTCCTGGCAAATCAGGATCCACCCTAATCAAAAGCACCGGCATTTCTTCACTGATCTTTTCTCATCTTTTATCTTCCTTTACAAAGTCTAATGGCAATAGAACCAGAATAGCTACATCATTGGTGAAACTGAAGCTCCTAACACGGACCTATACGTTGGTAGCAGAGGTGTGATGGTGGCCTTTCTGGGATCCGTGTTTACTCGGGAATCTACTCCTGAATCTGCGTTGGGCAGGACTAATTAGGAATACCGCTGCCCATTCCAGACGAGGAATACCCTAGAAAATTTGGGCTAAACGTCGAAAGTTACTTGAAACCTGACTGGGAAACCGTACCCAGCGATTTCCATAAGTGCGGTTGAAATAACAAGTAAAACAGTCTTAAGTACACTTATGAATATTCAAGACTTATTTTACGATGAAACTCCATTATTCCACCCATAAACTCCTTAAGTAATATCTAGTACCTGAAATGTAGGGATTATCTATATTATATATTACAACCCGTTAACTCGATCAACTCTTTACTTGCATATATCTTTTTTCTATTGTGGAGTGCAGACGACCGAGATGCCACATCTGTGGAACGACTGATCATCTCCGAGCGATCTACCCACACAATTAAGATATAACGACAGCACTGAAAACGATGATTTGGTTCAAACAGGAGCAAAAATCAACCATAAAGAGTCATTGGGGGCCTCAAGCTCGGCACCTGGAGCGGTAGATTTACGCTGTCCAACAGCGTCGGGGACGCTGCAGGGTCGAACCAGTTAAGTTGTTCAGGGTGTGGTTTGGTCCAACCCTCCAAGTAGAGAAGAACTTGGATGAGGGGACGAGCAGGGTAACTAATCTGACCCAGAAATCAACCGAGAGAAAGCTTTCCCTGAAAGGCCGGGCCGAGTTGACGTATGCATACATCGCCTCCATCACATACTACCACCTGACCGGCGTGCCTTTCCTCTATTGATCAGACTGGAGCACCTACTCTTCCGCTTTCTGTGGAAGGGACGCGTTCCGTTGGTTAGGCGCTGCAGTTTCTGTCAACATCCGCTGTGTGGAGGACTGGGAATGTTGTGGTTGATTAAGTTCAGATATACTCCGTGGTTGCGACATATCCAGCAATTTCTTGATGGTGAACAGTTGTGGTCACCGTTTTTCAGACAGGTATTTCCGCAGCTCGTCTCTTTGACTAATCTGCAGTCCTGGATCAAGCGTAGACCGAGGCAGAACGCTTGGTACCAGGAGTGCCATGAGGGACCCGCAGCTCTTTGCCAATCGGGCATTGCTTTCGGTGGAAGTTTCCTATAGTGATACAGTGGCGGGCAGGAGTGAAGACGTTCTGGAAGAGATTCTGAGAGTCGATGATCTCTAGAAATCTCTGACTTAGCAGTACTATCGGGTGTCATTGCTGGTTCGAGATAAACTCTCAGTGACAGCCGGTTCTGCCCGAGATGCGCCCAGAGAAACGAATCTATTCTGCACCCACTCATCCGGTTCCCGAGCATTGCTAACTTGTGGGTTTATTTCGAACACCTGCTGTAACGCTTGGGACAAACCCGGCTATCGGCTAAGTCTATTGTGGAGATCGTCCCGCCGCCTTCTTTTGGTCGGGATAGACTGGCAGATTGTTTTATCTGTCTTGTGGCCTTAACAAAAGTGTCTGTGTGGTGAACCAGATTGAATTAGTTGAAGTCAGATGCGTTCCTCTTCTGCCCTCCTTTTTTTTTAATTTGACTTGTAAAGGGAAGTGAAGCTGGAGTGGAAAGTACGGCCTTCCAGAAAGTTTGTTTAAAGGTGGGTGAACGTGGCAAGTATGGTCCAAATGAACAGACCTGCTCTGAGTTTGCAACTGTAGCTTCTTTGAATTTTTTTTATTTCATTGTTTTAGTTATTCTTTTGTTTACACGCCTCTATATATTCCCTCATCATATCACGCCGTATTGTATAATTCTGTACCGTCCTTTGGCTTTGGGTAAACCCTTATACACACTAGGTGTGGGAATACAGAACAGTAGAGGTGAGGTTCCCGACTGAGGATGAGGCCAGGAAGTACTTCACAACAAGAGTAACGAACTGGTCCGCATACCAATCTGCTTTGGCTGTAGAGTAGAAAGAATGAAAATTTACTGGCTGGTGGCAGAGGTCCTCTTCGACATAAAGAACAAAAGTAATATTCTGCAGGTTCAGGAGCTGCAGAAACAAAATTGGTCGGAACAAGGAATATAGCTATTGATCTAAACAGATCAAGATATTTCGGAATACATTCCGGATTTTATCAATCTTCTAGATGTCACAGAACTGTGCGAAGCCGTTGAAGGTAGAAAGCCGGGGTGTCATTTGTATGGTGACACAAACTATCTCAAATATTTTTGTTTACAGCAAAGAAGGAGAGACATAATACCACCACTTCTACCGATACCAGCTACAAGACTGGAAGATGTACCTACAGTAACAACAACACCAACTCTGGAAGCAACAGCAACATAAACAATAAAAAGTATACCGTGATCAAGGCTCATCAAATCACAAAGAAGAGCAACAATAGCAACAAAACCTACGAAACAACAAAAGCTATAACAAGAACCACGATACCACAAACCTCTCCCGGATATGCCTTCCTCAACATACATCTTACAGATATTTCGTGTGGTGAAGGTGAGAACTCTAAATATGCCAAACAGTAACAAATGGATAGAACATTAAAAAGAAACAAAATTACGTCAAGCAATAAGACTTGAAAAATTAAGGGATTACACACACAAAAGATACAAGCGTCACATAATGCAGTGACTATGTTTCATTAACAAATAGCATTCTAATAGACGTAAGCCACACGAATATTGGTTTCAGATTTTGGCACAAGACCAGCAATTTCGAGGAAGGAGATAAGTCTATTACATCGACCCCAGTGTTCAACTGGTACTTATTTTATTGACCCCGAAAGAATAGGAGGCGAAGTCGACCTCGGTGGAATTGGAACTTAGAACATTAAGGGGGAAGAAATGCCGCTAAGCATTTTTTCCGGCGCGGTAACGATTCTGACAGCTCGCCGCCTTAAGCCACACAAATATTGCAACAACATTTAAAAATTAAATACTTTAGTGAAGTAGGCGACTACAGAAGTATTTCAACAAACGACTGTTTAAAAAACTGTTCGTGGATACACTCCCAAACAGCCGGAGGGATAGAATACCTGTCCTTCGATAATAATAAGGTCAGTGTGCTTTTCTCACCCCCTTCCTTTAGTCGATCATAGCTTCTTCAGTATAGGCAAAGTAAATGCACATGGTCTGGGTAATCTTTGAATGTGGTTGCCGTCTGCAAAACCAAAGTTTCTGATCAGCACACCTTCATGCCCATCTTCGGTGGATACGAGATCTACATATCTCCAAGTAGACTGGGATTGGGAGGTGGAGTTGCCGAGTCGTTTCAGAAGGGTCCAGATCTCACAATACAGACCATTTTATTAGACACAGAGGTTAAGCTGGTGGACATGGATATGAATCGTAGTGAAAAAAGTGTCTCCAGACTAGCAGCTGTTTAAGCTAGGACACGGGCGTGACTGCATGATTTCTTCAGAGGTCTGGAGGGTTTCCTTGGGCATCACGCACTTTAGTGCTAGTGGTTAACTGGAACGCAATCTCTGATGCAGGTTTTGATTGGAGAGGCGTTCAAAATCCTCAGAAATTTGCTCAGACATTTCCAGTTGTCTTGACAAGTACCGAATTGATTTCTCGTATGTGCTAATGTGGACACGGACAACTACATCATGTCATCCAGATCGTAGCTAGATTGAGTAATCTGTGAGCAAGTAGTTAAGGATAGCATAGATTGTCCGCAATTTAAAATCTTTGGCTTCCAGTTAGTAGAAGCTGAACGCGCCGTTCCAGGCGCACCAAGCTTACAGAGACCGGGTTATCAATTAATTAAGCGGGCGTTGACAGGGGCAATCATCAATTGTGTTTCGATCTGAAATGGGTGATTAGAGAAGAGTCGTAGTGATAGAGAAAAATAGAATAGAAAGACACTTAGAAACTTAGAAGTGGGGCTTAGGAAAATCATCACAACCGTGCTTGCGCCGAGATTAGTCATCGACCAGTTCTTCAACGTGACTCAAAAAAGATGTAATTTCAGAGTTGAAGCGCGTGCTCAAAGACATAAGGGTACGGAAACAGTTTGATGGGCCTGGATGGCAGAGACGTAACGTGGTAACAAAGCTAGTTTTCGGTCTTTGGCAGACCATATCGGGCGCATGTTACTCCACGGGTGCATGTGGACGGCTTCTCAGCAGCATTTCGGTCAAATGTTCGGGACAAATGGCGGGACAAAATGCAGGATGAGTTTTAGTATTTACCTCCATGGCCTGCCATGACTCTTAGCAATGTAGGCAGAGTGTTGCAAAAAGCCCATAATAGACGCGAAAATAGGGAAGCAATGGTTGGCTGCACGGGTGAAGGATACAAATCCCTTTGAGCATTACCATATATACCAGCATAAAGATCGCCCACCTGGTGGTTTTCTGCTAGTCTCTAAATAACATTTACACATTTGATTCCCAATTTGTGGACGTTTTCTGATTTTATGTCTAATTTCCATTTGTATCCTTCATTCGTCTAAAAGTACTCACTCCCTCAATAAATAAATATAGAATAATAGCAAACATTCTAAGACAATGTTAGAATTTATCAAGAAATCAGCTATTATGTTGACTTAACATAGCCAGTAAAAGTCCTCGGTTTATTATATATATTGCACACATAGTCAGTACTGGGGGGAAAACATACTGAAAAACTTATTGTAGTTTCGTACACGTCATTATATAACTTATTTCCTCTGCGTTACTTCCCGTCGATATATATATATATATATATATATATATATATATATATATATACATGTTGGTATTAATAACGTATGCAAATGTAAATGAATAATGGTGGTATAGAGAGAGGAGGAGGAAAGAGAAGGCGTTGCTAGGAAAGAAAAGGAAACTAACCGAATGTGCAGGGGAAATACGATAGTTACATGTTGAATTAAGAAATTATAATATGGAAACAAATAATGCAGTATGTATATTGTGTTGTACACATTTAAAATATGAAATTTTAAAGTTTTTTGATACGATAAATAGATACAAAGTAAAAATTATCACAAAAGAAGACCTAATGGGTCGTCTTTTTTAGGTCACCTTTGCTGAGCCACCTCCATGATGCTTCCTGGTTTTTTAAGTTGTTAATTTCACGGTGGAACTGACCATGTAATTCCATGCTGAGTAGTGTTTCTTCTCTCTCGAACGGAATCCATTAGCACACTCAACTCCATTGTTTGTAGCTCCTTCTGCATTGGCAGCATACTGTAGTAGGTCTTATTCGCTGTTTACCACATACTCTGCCATGTTTCGTCTTTCACTGCCGATGCACTCCCGTACGTTAATCAGGCCACGTCCACCGTTACACCTCTTCATGTACAGCCTGTGTACGTTCGCCTTA
>JAOPUL010009972.1:0-10284 GCA_027564515.1 Octopus rubescens
TGTATGTATGTATGTATGTATGTATGTATGTATGCATGTATGTATGTATATATATATATATATATATATATATATATATTGATATCAGAGTTATATTAAGACAGAAAGTGTATGATATGGAAGACGGATATGGTAAACGTTTCTGATTTATATCTGGATTGATTGCAAGTATTTACTGTTTTCAACTTACTAATTTCTCTTGTATGATTGTGAATTGGGTTGGGCTTTCATTTGACTTACAAAGATTAATTATTCCCTTTCCCGGTTGTAAACCACCAGTTGACTTCGGAGTGGTTTTAGTAGTCTCCAAGTTGTTGTCAATATTCATTTAGTGTCCCTTGTCACGAGTTAAATACCTCGATACCTCGTTACACTTATTTTTTTTAGAGAAAAAACCTACTATCCATTTCCCACCGAGTCATTAAATCCGCTATCCGTAGCCAAAAATATGTGTTAGAAGATAAGTCGGCTGCTGCTGATAAATGTATCTTCACCCCATTTCTACGTCTAAGTCAACCGGAGTAATCGACTTCATAATCTATCCGCTGATGCTGATACTGCTCTGAACGGAATTGATGGTTGACAGACGTGATCGACGGATCAGATGAAAATAATACCTTGCATTTTTGGAGTTTTTGACGTTCTGATATCAAATCTCGTCTCTATTAACTGTGCTTTCATCCTATCTGTGTTATTAGAATGAGTACTAGTCGAGCACTAGGGTCTATGTAATCAACACGCACTCTCCCACTAAGATTGATGGCCTTGTGCCAAAATTTGGAACATTATTATTATCACTGCTGTTGTTGTTGTTATTGTTCCTGTTGTTGTTGTTGATGATGATGATGTTATTATTATTTGGAAGGCGATGAGCTGGTAGAATTGTTAGCATCCCGAACAAAATGCTTAGCTGCATTTCGTCCATCTTTACATTCTGAGTTCAAATTCCTTTGAGGTCGACTTTGCATGTCATCCATTCTGGGTCAATAAAATGAATACCAGTTCAACACTGGGGGTCAATGTAATTGATATAACACTTCACCAGAAATTACTGGCCTTGCGCCAAAATTAAAAATCAGTATTGGGATGGTATGTTATTGTGTCCACCCGTTATAGATGGCTAGCAAATATGATCTCGTTGTGATGTTAGAAGAGAGAACTTGATAAGACTTGGTATTAATAATAGCAGATTATTATCATCTATAGCCCTGGTTGCAAATAAAAGAAATCATTATTATTATTATTATTATTATGAGTTCAAATGTCGCCGTGGTCGACTTTGCCTTTCATCCTTCCGGGTTCGATAAAGTGAGTACCAGTTACGAACTGGAGTCGATGTAATCGACTACTCCCCTCCCCCAAAATTTCAGGCCTTCGTGCCCAGTATAGAAAGGATAATTATAGTGAGCATGGCTTTTTATGCAGAGCCAGTCCTACGCTCTCATCTTTGCAGACTATCCTTCTGGTCCCAACTGGTCAAATTCACAGAAACAGACAATTTCTCTTTATCCTTCTTAATACTTTTGAATAGACTCTGACAGCATTTGCCTTGAAGCTAAAAACCATTTTCTTTCATCCATAATCAACTTCTTTGGTCTCATTGATGACATTATTGTTTCCTTTCATCATCATTATCCTTTAACACCCAGTTTCCATGCTGGCACGGGTTGGACGGTTTGACCGGAGCTGGTAAGCCGAAGGGCTGCACCAGGTTCCAGTCTGACTTGGTTTGGTTTCTATATCCTCAAATTTCATTTCTTCCAACACCTTCGGCTACACCATTAGTGATACTCTTTTAATGTTCTCAACTCCTGCTTTTGATATTTCCTTGGATTCACCATTGTCCATCAATTTTTTTTCATTCTTGCATTAGCTAATAAACACCTCAACCAGACTTCAGTTAAATCTGGATCAGATAAAATCAATTTTTCCATATCCTGTTGGCAACACCATTGTTGTGTTGTATTGTATTGTACTAATCAAAAGGTTGCATTGCAGTTGCTTTCTGTCCTTGAATAGCTTTGATCAGCTTATATATATTCATGCTACTATAACTTGCATAACAATGACTTTGTTGTTGTGTTGTCATTCATTTTAAAGCTGAACCTGCTCCAGTTATTGTTCCTTGTTGTAAGCGACCATCGTTAGTTGTTTTTATTAATCAACATTGTAAGGTGGTGAGCTGGCAGAACCGTAAGCATGCCGGGCGAAATACTTAGTGGCATTTCATCAGTCTCTATGTTCTGAGTTCAAATTCCACTGAGGTCAACTTTACCTTTCATCTTTTCGGGGGTGATAAATTAAGTACTAGTTGAGCACTGGGGTCGATATAATTGCCTTGCCCCCTACTCCAAAGTTTCAGGTCTTGTGCCTATTGTAGAAAGTATTATCATTATTATTATTATTATTATATAACAAGGCAGCG
Organism: Octopus rubescens; assembly: GCA_027564515.1. Lineage (NCBI taxonomy): Eukaryota > Metazoa > Mollusca > Cephalopoda > Octopoda > Octopodidae > Octopus > Octopus rubescens. Next base: position 2,426 of record JAOPUL010009972.1, read on the forward strand.
AGCTGGCAGAATCGTTACCACGCCAGGAAAAATACTTAGCGGCATTTCTTCCGACTTTACGTTCTGAGTTCAAATGCCGCGGGGGTTGACTTTGCCTTTCATCCTTTTGGGGTCGATAAAATAAGTACCAGTTGAGTACTGGGGTCGATTGAATTGACTATCCCCATCACCAAAAATATTTCAGGCCTTTGTGCCCAGTATAGAAAGGATTATTATATTGAGTTAAAATTTCGCCGGGGTCGATTTTGCCTTTCATCCTTTCGGGTTGATAAAATAAATACCAGTTGAACATTGGGGTCAATGTAATTGATTATCCCCTTCCACCAAAATTGCTGGCCTTGTACCAAAACTTGAAACCATTATTAGTCAATATTGCCAACGATGTAAGTGGTTCTTTCATTTATGAAGGACACTACAATAATAAAGTACCAGTCAAATACTGGGGTTGATATAATCGCCTATCCCCTTCTTCCCTTAAAATTCCTGGTCTTGTGCCTATATTACAAATGCATGCTGGACAAAATGCTTGGTGGCATTTCTTCTGTCTTTACATTCTGAGTTCAAATTCCACCAATGGACTTTGCCTTTCATCCTTTCAAGGTCAATAAAATAAGTACCAGTTGAGTACTGGGGTCAATGTAATCAACTTACTCCTCCCCCGACATTGCTGGCCTTGTGCCAAAATTTGAAACCAATATTATTATTATTATTATTATTATTGAGTGAGAGAGCAGCGCATGCTGAAGCAGAAATATCGTTATAGCAAATATTCTGCTCAATACCACAGACTTGCTTGTCAGTTGCTTGACCTTATCCAGTTGAGCATGTCCCTTAGTGGCTGACAATATGTACGTCTCTGATCATGAGCAGGAGTAGTGGGGGAGAACATCATAGCCATGTGTTGAATGGGATTCTTTGGGGTTTGAATAAATGTAACAAAAGCAAAGTTTGAAGGAAATATTAGCCATTTTTCATACTTTCTAGGGGTAAGCAAATAGGAAATAACTGTTGCTACCCATGGACAAAAATCACGTTACACAGTGTAATCAATCAATCAGTCTCAAGTTTGCAATAAACTCACAAGTAGTATATCGAAGACTGAAAGTTCCTTCGGTCAAGGTTGTGAAAGCCCATCCCTTTGATGTTCTAGAGGCATTTTGGTGAGGGTTCTGAATATAAACAAACAACACATCCATTACATGAAATGGTTAGATGAGCTACGGAATGAGTATTGTACAAATGTCTCTCCCAAAATGTAAAATATCTACAGTGAAACTCTCCTGGCCATTTTTGTAAAACTGCTGAATGGGAAATCACCTGGGAGAGACCTGATAGTTGGTTATTGAAATAGAAAGTTCACATTCTACAGGCCAGGACCTTGTTAACATGTTCAAAATAGTAATAACTGCTGAGACAAATGTGCTAGATTGGTTGGCAGTCACACATACAACACTAGAGCTAAAAACCAGGAAATGCATGGAACCAAAAACTACAGGCCCATACGGCTTGAATATGATGTATAAATTATACACAGGTTACTTGCATGCATTCCTCCAGGATCACTGTGAAGTACATAGTGTGGTGAATGAAGAGCAGGCAGCAGGAAAGAAAGGAATCTGGGGCTGTTCCAAACAACTTCTCATCAACAAAGCTGTTCTTAAGGAAGGGAAGTAGCATCATTGAAACCTGCTAAGGGTATGACCCAACTATAAAAGTTGTTTAACTCTGTCACTCATGGATGAGTCACTCTGCCATTCTAAGTTTCCAACTGCTATAGTCAATGCCATTAAGAGTCAGCCAACAAATGGTTTGCAGAGCTATTGTTAAGAATTGAAGGTACTACTATAATTGCTAACAGAATTAGACTATCAGTAGGAATATTTCAGGATAATAGCTTATATGTCATGCTTTTTGTCCTTGAAGTGAAACCCTTGTCAGCCTTGCTAAGGGTACACAAAGGCTATGCAATAGGCTCTGCAGATAAAAGAAAGATTAGTGTCACTTTCATCTTTTTTGGTAATGACTTTGAAGTAGTTACAACTGGTCACAACATTCTCATGAGACATAGGAATGGGGTTTAGTCAGGACAAGTTTTCATATTTGGTAGTCAAACAATGAAAGATTGTCAACCAAGTAATTTGGACATCAAAGGCTTGTCTTTCTCTCCAATCATTAGTGATGAATATTACAAATACCTTGGAATTGATGAGAATATCATATATGTTGGCACTGTGAGTAAAGCTAGAGTGGCAGAAGAATACTTCAGCAAACGTTGAAAGGTATAGAAACCAGAACTGTCTGCATTCAATAAAACTATTTCTCACAATGGTTTTACAGTGCCAGTGCTAGTACCAACATTAGGGATATAATGCTTGAAGAAATCTGCAACTTGGACATCAAGACTAGGAAAACACTAACAGTGACTGGTAACTTCCACATCAAAAGTGACACTGACAGGATCTATATTAATCAGAGGGATTGAAGTAGAAACTTAATATCAGTCCAGATGGCTTTTAAGTGCTGCAGTGTGTCACTTAGACAGCACCTACTGAACAGTAAAGAGAGAAATGAATATATCAACAGTAAAAGTAATAACGTCATAAGATTAGGTGAGGAACTCCTGAATAAATACATTGAGGGCATAGCTGTTCCGTGTGAACCAAGAGTGACTGGTCTGACTTACTTAAACACAGACTTCATGGAGAAATACTCATCATACCAACAGAAAGTTGTGTTTAGGTACATCTCTCCCATACTAGAATATGCCAGTGGCACTGACAAGAATAGCAAGCAGCTTATCCTAGACCTGTGATAAGTACATCAAAGCTCAGTATTTGGAGATGTGTGCTGATCAGAAGACTTCGTTGGTTTGGTCACATTGAGAGAATGGACAAGAGTGTTTGGGTTAGTAGATGTAGGATGTTTGAGGTGGCAGGTTCAGTTGGTAGAGGAAGGCCAAAGAAAACACGGGAGGAAGTGATAAGGATGGATCTGAGAGAAAGAAGGATTAGTAGAAATCTGGTCAGAGATAGATTAGCTTGGAAGACATTCTTTAAAAACCGTCCAACGCATACAAGCATGTAAAACGGATGTTAAACCGAATATGCTGCTGATGATGATGAACTTACTTTGAAGGCTATCTTTTTGCTTTCCAAGAACAGGAGATAACTACTAAAAACCTGATCAACAAAAGAGATATGAATGCTTCTAAACCTCCATACTCTGCCATACCAATGTATCATCACTTGTATCATCACTAGCTGTCCAAAAATGTCTGCAAAATACTAACTTTCATTGTTCACACCTTTAAAGATAAAGTGTACTGGTGGAACTTTCCAATAAAAACAGCAACCCTGTGCAAGCACAACAGGCCAGATATAGTTGTATGGGACAGGGAGTAAAAGTCATGCACTGTTGTAAAGAACAGCTGTCAAGTGGATGTGAATATATCTTCAAACATTTGGGAAATCCAAGCTACAGATTTACACTTATTGTTATTATCATAGGTGCACTGGGCTATGTAATGATATAATTGTTTAGAAACCTAGAAATGCTTGTGTTCTTAAAAAAGCAAAACAAAAAGAAACCTCCAGCAGACTGATTGACAGTCTCCAGACATGGTCAATTAGGAGAACTGAAAATTAGATATGCATGTACACATACATAAATAGTAATAAAACATACACACTTGTGTTCTGTTGTGACATGCACACCCACAAGTGCAAGTTTATCCACATGTACACACATACACAACATGTACACACACATATATATATATACAGCAACCAGTTCAGGTAACCACAGAAGTTGTATTGACTTAAACAAAAGGGCCTTACTACTTTGTAGTGACTGACTTGAATTTTGCCAAGGTAAAAAATAAATCCTAAAGAATCCTTCCTTCCTTGAGTCCATCCTTCCTTCCTTGAGTCATCTCCACAATGGTGAATACTGTCATTTTTTCAATCTGTAATAGTTACATGTCTCTGATGATTTGATATTAAATATTGATTACATAATTTGCATTAATTAATCAATAATTACCTTATGATAATGAAATATACTTAAGATGGTATAACTAAATATAAACAATCTCATATTTTGTTTTGTTTTCTACATATATACAGACATAACAGAAGTAAATAGACACCCTTATAATCGTAAACATTTATTCAAATCTGTAATTATTCATTCAAATTATTTATTAATTATTATAATGTGAATATCTAATATTTAGTAGACATGCCCTTTGCATTTTTCAATGCAAGGACCCTATTAGGCGTGCTACTGATCAAATGACAAATATTCTCTTGAGGAATTTCTTCCCAAGTTTCATGCAGTAATCTCAAATGATCTGGCTTTGAGGATGCTTTCTTGTTCTTTTTACGAAATGTCCTGTCCATTATATCCCAGAGGTGTTCAATAGGGTTGACTGGCTTGGACATGGAAGCTTTTTAATGCCATTCTCTTCCAACCAATCTTGGGTCTTTTTAGCCATTTGACAAGGAGCCCCATCTTCCATAATTAAAGAGTCTTTAATCATTTTGCCATTGGAGAAGATTGGAAGGAATCTTTTCTGCAATATCAACACATATTTATCTGAGTTTATGTTTCCCTCACAATCCACCAGCTCTGATCGGCCATTGCTCCAAATTGCTCCCCAGACCATCACAGAATAGCTGCCGTGTTTCATTGTTGGCTGCAATCTTTTCAAAGTCAAATTCTTGATCACAGAGTCTCCAGATCCACAATCGACCACTGTCAGAAACTACAGCAAATTTGAACTCATCAGAGAATATGTGTCCCAAAATGCTAGTGGCCTCTCCACCATCTCACTGGCCCAATCTTTTTTCCACTTGATATTGGCTGGTTGAAGAAGTGGCTTCCTTCTTACTGCTCTGCCATAGTAGCCAAGTTTGTGGACATACACGACAGCAGTTCTGGGACTGACATCAACTTGTTATGCTACTTCAGAGGCCTTGCAATGAGGATCATCCTCCACACTTAACAAAGCGAAGGGACCTATCAGAGGACCCTGGTTGACCTGGGCAAGGTGATGTGGACTTCTTACTCTCACTGGTGAATTGCACAATCACTCTATTGACTGTAGGATGCAGTATCCCAAGGTTTTCTACAATTTTATGCTGACTTCAGATTGACCCACAATACGGCCTCTTTGAAATTCAGACAGTTCCAAGGCTCCTTTTGTACTTGGCATGATTTAACAGTCACATATAGAACCTGAAACATAAAATGTTAATTAATAAAAAATATAAACCTTTAGAAATTAAAATAAGAGTTATAGCCCGATTAATCAGGAGCAGAATTAGGCTAGATGATATGCAGTTTGGCTTCGCCCTAGGGAGAAGCACTACTGATGCCATATTCATAGTCAGGCAACTGCAAGAGAAGTACCTAGCCAAAAATAAATTACTATACATAACATTTGTTGATCTAGAGAAAGCCTTCAATAGAGTGCCCTGCTGTGTTATCTGGTGGGCTCTAAGGCAGCTAGGAGTAGACGAATGGCTGGTGAAAGTGGTACAGGCCATGTATAGGGGAGCTGTCAGTAAGATGAGAGTTAATCATGAGTACAGCAAAGAATTTGGTGTCCAGGTAGGGGTTCACCAAGGGTCAGTCCTCAGCCCCTTACTCTTCATCATTGTCGTCCAGGCCATAGCAGAGGAATTCAAGATGGGCAGCTCCTGAGAATTGCTATACACAGACGACCTTGCCCTCATAGGAGATTCTATTGCTGAGCTAGAATGGAAATTCCAAGTGTGGAAGCAAAGCCTGGAATCTAAAGGGTCTTAAGGTTAACTAAGTAAAAACTAAGGTCTTAGTAAACAGGAAAACAGACAGGGCCCTATATGCTCCAGGTAAATGGCCCTACTCGATTTGTAGGAAAGGCGTAGGCAGGAACTCCATTCGGTGTACCCAGTGTAAGCTATGGACACACAAGAGGTGCAGTGGAATAATGGGGAAATTATCAAAGAAAATAGGATTCATATTTGGAAGATGCACTGGATCCATAAAAGCTGCAGACACCTATATAGTCAAGGCTATCAAATGCCCTGGAGGCTCTTTAGAAGTAGTGGATGAATTTGCTACCAAGGGGATAAGATTAGTAGTGGGGGAGGCTGTATAGATAGTGTAGTGGCTAGAATAAGAATAGGATGGAGAAAATTCAGAGAGCTCTTACCTCTGATAGCAACCAAAGGGCTCTCTTTATGGGTAAAAGGAAGACTGTATGATGCATGTATCCGTACAGCTATTCTACATAGAAGTGAGACTTGGGCCCCGAATACAGAGGACATGCGAAGGCTAGAAAGAAATGAGGCTAGTATGATTCGCTGGATGTGTAATGTAAGTATACATGTGCGACAGAGTGTCAGTATACTAAGAGAGAAGCTAGACATAAGAGGAATTAGATGCAGTGTGCAAGAGAGAAGACTGCGATGGTTTGGCCATGTGATGTGGATGGAGGCAGAGAGTTCCATAAAGAAATGCCATTCACTCAAAGTGGATAGAACTCATGGAAGAAGGAGACCCAGGAAATCATGGGACGAAGTACTGAGGAACGACCTCAATACGCTGAAGCTTTCGGATGAAATGACAAAGGACTGAGATACTTGGTGGTATTCAGGAAGACGCGCCCACATCAAGGTCTTGTGCCTGTTAGGCACCTGTCCAGAAAGAGGCTGCATCAAGAGTCTTGTGTTAAAAAGTTGCTGTGTGGAGAGTCCTGTGGCTAAGACACAGTCACATTAAGAGTCCTGTGGCTAAGATGCGATCACATTAAGAGTCCTGTGGCTAAGAAGTGGTCGGGTTGAGAGTCTTGTGTTAAGAAGCAGCCAGATCAAGAGTCCTGTGGCTAAGAAGCGGCCGCATCGAGAATCTTGTGTTAAGAAGTGGCCGTGTCAAGAGTCCTGTGGCTAAGAAAGGAGGCTGAGTCGAGAGTCCTGTTGCTATGAATCGGCTGCATCGGGTCCTGTTGCTAAGAAGCGGCTACATTGAGAGTCCTAATGCTCAGAAGCGGATGTATTGAGAGTCCTGTTGCTAAGAAGCTGCCGTGTCAAGAGTCCTGTTGTTAAGAAGTTGCCATGAGAGTCTTGTGTTAAAATGTGGCTGCGTCGAGAGTCCTGTGGCTAAAAAGCAGCCGTGTTGAGAGTTCTGTGGCTAAGAAGCGGCCGCATCGTGAGTCTTATGTTATGAAGCGGCCACATCGAGAGTCATGTGTAAAGACTGCTATGGTCAATTTCATTGAAGTTGACCATACCAGTCTTTCCTCTCTCTTTCTTCCTTTCTTCTTCCGCCACACAATTCATCCCATTACCACCACTGAAATTGACCATAGCAGTCTGAAATCGAAATGGCATCAAATACAGATCCCGATGAAATTTCACTAGTGCATTAGTTCTGTTGCACATGCAATAGAATGCAGTAGTTGCAATCGAAACATATATAGATCGAATGGACAGATTGAAAGTTACTGTAAAATAAATGGACATGTTAAATCTCGATTCTCCTCATTATTCTTATTATTACTATTATATTATTTTATAACTTTAATGCTAATGATTATACTATTATTCTCACAATGGATTATTCTCACAAGGGATTATTCTCACAATGGATTATTCACACAATGGATTATTCTCACAATGGATTATTCTCACAATGGATTTAATGCTAATGATTATACTATTATTCTCACAACTATTATTCACACAATGGAGAGATGCAGCTATGAACAGGACAAACAGTTTTGCCTAACGAATTGTAACTACCAGAGGCTAATACTATAGTTATAATAATCATAATTATTATAAAAAGATATTGGCATAGGTACCTCTCAAGTA
>JAOPUL010009981.1:0-10283 GCA_027564515.1 Octopus rubescens
GACAAGCCATACCCGTCGCTGTTCTTAGAGCGCAAACTCCATGATCTCTCGAGATCGACGGATGCCAATACAATATAGCAGTTTTAGGAACATCAGCAGGTTCTATAGGAATCTGATTATAGACACGTACTAAATCGAATTTCGAAAAACCCGTACAACCATGTAAATAAGCTGAGAAATCATGGAAATGAGGAATTAGGTACTTATCAGGAACAGGTAAAGTATTTAATTTTCTGAAGTCTCCACAGGGATGTCAATCTTCCTCAGTTTTCTTGGGAACCATATGCAGTGGAGAAGACAATAACTATATGAAGTTTGAATTATTCTGAGGTTCAACATGTGGCTAAATTCATCCTTTGCTACTTTTAGTTTGTCAATGGTGAGTCGTCTAGGCCACAATGAAACAGGAGGTCCTTTGGTGATGATATTGTAGAAAGGGTGAGAATGTCATTATTTTAGTGATTGTGAATTGTTCAATAAGGTGTATGTATGCAGGGATAAATATCAGAAGGCATGTTTATATATAATATAGATATTTATTTTTGGTTGTTAATCTGAGCATGAGGATATTAAGTGTGCCAGAGTCATAGCGAGTTGAGTTGCTGAGTTGGTGGAGAAGACTTAGCAGAATGTGGGTGTCTTGGTGTGGTGTTGAGACTCCGGAGCCAGACTGATGGTGAGTTAGTGCAAAAGTGATGTTCACTGTTCGGTGTCCGCAGGCTAACTGAAACAATACGCGACTTAACTGACAGAAAAATACCTTTTCGTGTTAATGCATGCCTCAGTGCTGATTGGCTGAAATAGCTACAGCATGACTGTGTCGAAACGCTATAGCTGACTCCGCAACAATATGATGCATAACCTAGCATACTGGTTTCCTATTATTAAAAACGGTGTGAGTGATGTCTGAAAATATTTTAAGAATTGTGTGATAATGATTAGATGTGGTGGGTATAAAGAAGAGCGGACTGACAGTAGCAGGTTTACTGTACATACCCTGTAAGAACAAATTGGTTTCTGAATCTATCAATCATTTTTGCTTCAGATCTACAAGAAGACCAAAATGATGCAGGAAGTCATCACTGATAATAGGATATGGAAGATTCACTTGAATTCACAGATCTAAGATCATAGATTTCTCACTATGAGTGAAATAGGAGAGTGGTTAACACCTTGTAAAATTATTGCTGTTGTTTTTTGTGATTCGCATAAGAATTTTATTGGCCAAATGCTACAAGCTGCTCCTATATCTACCAGGAACTTATGTTTGGAAATGGTGTCATAAAAAAACAAAAAAAACCCTGACTTATCGAAAGTCCGCCAAGAGATGTAGTCTCACTTAATCTCTGGCACTGCCATTTTCCCACATTTGAGCAGATAATTTGAAAGAACATAGTTGAATGCATTTGTGTGTGTCAGCACCAAAACGGTTGTGATGCCAACAAAATGTAGTGAGTCTTCTACAAGGATTGAATGAGTGATTTCTTGAAGTCCTTTGGCCATGAAAATATGAGTGTGCAGAATATCTAGGCAATTGCAATTGCATGAGTCTATCTATCAAAACCCGAATTATGTCTGCAGTCATCTTATGAAAAATCGCCAGTTCAGAGGAAATGGAAGAAAAGAAGGTAGGGGGATGAGTATCTGCATTAGAATTATTGGAAGAAGAAATATCCATAATACCATCTGCCAAGTCAGCCAACTGAGTATTAGAGCTCTGCTCTCTGATAGACGTTAAAATGGCTTGCACATTTGACAGTAAGTGCAAGAAAAAAGTTGTCTCAGCATCGACTCTTCAAGAGTTCTACTAACTCTTTCATTCAACAATTGGGAAGGCTTCTTATCTCTTAAGAATTCCTTGTGAAAGAGTTGGTGAAAATGCTTTTGTTTGGACGTAGAAGTGCATCGCAACATTTCTGCTTTCAAACTCTGATAAGATGTGGAGTCAGAATGATTTGTAATCGAATCTTTGACTTCACTGCTTTAGGCAGGAGGTAGAACAGTGACTAAAGAGTGAAAATGGTGGATATCCGAAGAAATTTTATTCACTGCAAAATTGGCTTTAAGCTGGGAGAACTAAATTAAAGGATTTCTGGTATATGGAAGTGAAACGATGGATAAAGGGGCCTGAATAGCTGCGCTATCGCTTTTTTTTAAAGAAACCGACAGGGCAAGTGAAGTTGTTATTTTTAAGCGCAAATTATTTGGAATCACTCAAGAGAAAAGGTGATGAAAAGATTAAATACCAGTTATTATTGTGAACTCGGGTTAAAGGTTCTGGATAAAATTCGCTCTGAAATCATGCATTCGAAGGAAGATGAGACTTTCCTCAGTATTGAAAAATTGGTTTTGACTTATGTCACGCAGATGAAAAATACGTCTAACTGTTAACAGATGCTATCAGCACATCAATGTCATAGCTTAAAAAGATGGGTTTGCAGTGGTAAAAGTTATGAGCGTTCAATATCTGCCCTTTTGAACTTACTTGCTGTTGTCAGTGGTGGTGGGGATGAGCTGATTTTCATGAGATTGATGAGTTGGGTCTCTATTGTTGTGGTTTTTGCTGGCCTTTCCTTGTGTCAGATATCACCAATATGTTGTGGTGAGGTTGAGTGCATTGGCTGGGAAGAGCTGGTTATTGATGATATATTTTAAAAGTCTGAGCTGCTATGGATGGCTTTATCACCATTGTTGTGGTGTTGTACTGTAGCAATGTGGAATGTGTTGGTTGCATGAATAATGATGGAAGCAAACTCACAAACATTTAACTTTAATATTTATTGCCGGACATAATATATTTCATGTTGGCTATTTACAGTGAAAAATGTCAACAATATAATTGCAAACTGGGAGGAGAGAAAAACTGTGCTATGTCCGTAGAAGTTACCTATAGGACATCATAGAATGTTAGAATTGGTTTGTCTGAGTAGCGAGTCATCTGCGCAAAAGTCCAAAGCTGCCTGCTTGAATGCCGGAGGTCATCTGCCTGGCAAGAGGTGAGACATGTGATTCAGCCAGTCGCTCTCAACACTGTGATAAGTTAGGTGACAAGGAGTTAAATTTTAGATTGGTTGATTTATAGATCAATTACTGTGTGGTGGGTCACTCGTGTTGCCTAACAGAGTATCTAGCGATTAGAGTTCGAATCTCCATTATAGTATTATCATTATTACATATAATTTTTGTAGATACACGAATAGTTCTGCCTTTTTTTTTTTTTACTATAATAAAATTTAAAAGTAATAGGTTTGTGTATATTTAGTTGGCCGATCAACTTTTCTACCACTTGGTCACTCTGCTGTATGAGGTTTAATAGTACTGTGAGAGAATGTATTGTTTTCGTGTTTATATTGTTTAGGTGTGGCAGATGATGAAGAAGACTGTTTTTGAAGGGGTATTGAGTCAACAAAAGCTTTCTTGAGTCTATCAATACTAACAGCTTCTTGTCTTCCTTGAATGTTGAGGACCATATATTTCTGCTTAACTAAGAGAATGCAATATGGACCCAAGGTAACTCTGCCATGTAGCTTTTCAGCCAGTGAACCTAGCTGGTAAGATCATGCTGTTGATTAGTCAATGCAACTACCATTTGACCAAGTAGTGTAAGTGTCATACTGTAGGTCTTTAATAGTTGTGCGTAATCCTAGTAACACTTCCGGCAGGACTTCTAACCATCTATCCAAATTGGTATATGCTCATAAAGCTGCTTTAAGTTGGTGATGGAAACGTTCTATCATTCCATTTGAAATGGGGTGATAAGCTGTAGTACGTTTAAGAAGACCGAAGTTGGACGATGACTGAGTGAATTGATTGAAAGTTGTTGGTTAGGCTGCATATAAGAGATAACTCAATATCTTGGTCTGTTAATCAAAATATTTATTGTCGAACCTTCCAAAACATGTAATGTTGTATTAGTAGGAGAAAAACCATAAGCCCTATCGTTCATCTCAGTAGAGTGCATTATCCTGTAGTCTCCATGTGCTCGAAGCCACACATGAGCAAGTGAGAGAAGACTACATGTGGTTGCCTCCTAAGAGGACTAGCAGCAGCTGTGGATGAGACTGTGCTTGAAGTTACACATGGGTGAGTGAGCTGCTACAGGGTCGAGAGTTGGCTGGCATACATCTGCCTCTTATGAGGTGCCAGCATCAGCTGAGGATTCACGCTCTTCCACATCGAACCAGTGTCACTTCTCCCCCTCTGCGCATGCGCATGCCGGTGCATCAAGTGGGCTATCACTCATCTGTCCCTTGATACCATGAGTTCTGACAGACAGGGCCAGATATCCTACATTACTCCCTTCCTAGTTCTGAAAGGACGAACCAGAAAAGATACTGTAGGATATCGACGACGGTGGCAGAATGCAACATGGGTGAAGAACGACAAGGCATGAAGGCAAAAGCAGGAAAAATACAAGAGGTGGGCAAAAATTGAGTGGGTGGAAACATGCAACCCTTGAAGAAAAAAAATTGCAAGGCAACATACAAGCATAAATAGCACATTCAAGGTCAAAACAGTTTGTTCAACAAGAATACAAGTATTTTTTTAAAAACTGGATAGTTTGTGTTAAATGTAAACTGTTTGTGTTGAGTGTAAACAATTTGTTTTGAAATAAGCACAGTGTGTGTTGTTTGGTTGTGGCTGCTGCTGCTGCTTTTGTTGTTTCTTTGGCTGCCATTTCTAGCAAATGGAGGTTTCCATCATGGTGGCTATGAAATGCATTGTTGAATGAGCTGGCTTGCTTGGTTGAAAACTGAGATTCGTAGTACCGGAAACTTGTTTAACAAAGTTCAATACGAATCTACTGCAGTTGCAATGAATCCAGCGGGCTTAAATGCTGGCTAAGCGAGTCGTGTCCAGTATTGTAGTGGAAGCATGCGTTTCTTTAAGTCGAAAGGGTACCGATAACACATACAGTGGTTGAGAGACGGATGAATTGCTTGCTAGAGATTGCATTTCTAGCTGTTAAGAAGCCGTTATGGTTTGTTGTCTCCGAATGTAGTGGAAGCATGCATTTCTTTAAGTCATAAGGGCACCAGTAGGATACGAGAAAATATATTCTCTTTTTGAGTAGCTTGAATGTTTGTAATAAGTTGCTGTGAAGGCCTGAAGTTCTTTAAGTCAAAGGGCCATCATTGGGACATTGACAAAAGGTTGAATACAGGATGATAAATTCTCTTTTGAGGTTGAAAAGAATTGTTGTTTTTTTTTCAGCGTATGGTTGAGATAAATTGCTGTGAAGGACTGCAATCACGTCTCAGTAGAAGTGTATTATCCTGTAGTCCCCATGTGCTCGAAGCCACACATGTGTGAGAGAAGACTACATGTCTGACTGTGGTTGAGGGTTGCTTGTAGTCGCACGTGGGTGAGTGAACTGCTACTGTGGTTGCCTCCTAAGAAGACTAGCGGCAACTGTGGATGAGAGCATGCTTGTAGTCACACATGAGTGAGTGAGCTGCTACAGGGTCGAGAGTTGGCTGGCATATGTCTGCCTCTTATGAGGTGCCAGCGTCAACTGATGATTCGCATTCTTTCACATTAAACCGGTGTCTCTTCTCTCCTCTGTGCATGCACCTGCTGGTGCATCAAGAGGGCTATCACTCATCTTTCCTTTGATACCATGAGTTCTGACAGACAGAGCCAGATATCCTATATACAAATTCTTTACATACCTAACAGATTAGTAAAGTCAGTGAAAAAACTGACAACCTCTGTCAGTTTTTATTGTAGTAGGAGTACCAAAATGTGCAATCCATTCAGCCATTAGAGCTTTTGCAACTGTCGGAGCTGAAACATCCTTAATAGGTGTAGCTTCAAGCCATTTCAAAATATAGTCTATACAAGTCAACATATATATTTCATCCTGTACTGGGAGTAAAGGACCCACAATATATATGTGGATATGTTTAAACCAAGCATCAGGAGTAGCAAATGTGCTGAGTGGTGCCTTAATGTGGTGGTGAACTTTAGCTTTTTGACAAGATATACAATGTCCTACCCAGTTAGGAATGTCCTTCTGCATGCTTGGCCATACAAAATAGGCCAAGATAAAAATTTTGCTGTTGCCGAAATACCAGGATTAGATAAATTATGAAGAGCTTGGAAAACAGTTTGTCTATGGCAGGGGTTCTCAACTGGGGTCCATATGGACACTGGAGGTCCATATAAGATTTTGGGGGACCCATGGTAATTCTTCAGGGGCCATGAAAAAGTTGTGCTTCAGACCAGTAGTTTCCAATGTGGACCACCAGTCCTCTAACTTTTCAATGGTGCACTTTCAGCCTGCACCCTTTGTCCTGCAGCCTTAGTGCAGGCCGAGTACCCCTACATGCCACCCTGAATGACATTGTTGCGGCTGGCTTCCCACTTAAACTTGAGCCTGCAGGTCTCAACCACAGGGACAGTAAGTGTCCCAATGTGATAACACTCTTCCCATTTGCAGTGACATTTGTGCAGCTCACACATATGGAGACTAAGACATTGGGCCACCCTGATGTGGGTGCACTCATCATGTAGAAGGGTACCAGTAGATGAGGAGAGCACTGCATTGAGCCATGCACCCTATTGGGCTGCGAGGCAGAACGGAGGCAGGCGAGGTAGTGCTGGTTGAGTGAGGCATCTAACCGCTCGAGGGTAGACTTACATAGGATGTCGTTCCAGTTACATTGGGCATTCGTATTCTGGGGGACTGCTAGCCTATCAGCAATCCAAGCGGCAAGGGCTGGCTCAGGTAACTAGTCGATATCCATCTTGGCTAACCCATGGAGTATGTCGCCAAGGAGGTTGTGGCTGGAAGAGACTGAGGAGAGGTGGGCTGACAGGGCCAGGTCCACCACAGATTGCAGACCAAGGCCACCGAAACTGATGGGCAGTTTAGCCTGCAGCCAGCGCTGTCAAAACTGACATTGCAGATCAGTTTGGCACAGTGCTGGATGTTGCGGTCGAAGTCACTGAGGCGGTCTGTGTATGGGTGACATGGTGCACTGCATGGCAAGAAAAGGTGCCTGGGCAAGGTAAAGCAATTCCTCAAGAGGAAGGGTGCCGGGTGCATGTCAATGAGGCGCAGTCTCTCCGTCATCCTGGACAGGTCCTCAAGCTTAACCACCAGGCACTCCAGTATGGCTTTCGGAAGGATTGGGGAGCCAAGGATGTGGACAGTGTCCCTGGGAGTCAACCGAGCCCCTGCCAAGACGGACTGGATGCTGAGTACAGCACCTCTGAATTCGGTCTTGCCGTAGCTCACATTGATCACCTCTGACTTGATTGGATTGATCTCGAGCCCAAGAAGCTTTAGGGATGGGATGACCTGCATGAGGTCTCTGACGACGGTCTCAGCCGGACCACCCATGGTCAGTCCAGGTACCAGGCATTAAAGGGTGAGAAGACCGATTGAGCGACGTTGTCAACCACAAGCACAAAAAGGTGTGGACCAAGAGGGTCACCCTGTTGTTGGCAGCCATGAGTCAGCTGGGTGTACTGTAGGTGAGGTATGTGAGTGGGTACAGCAAGGGTGTGTGTCTGAGACAAGTCTCTAAGATGTGGTCTCGTCTAATGCTGTTGAAGGCATTTTTAATATCCAGCTTCAATAGGAGGCAAGGAAACGAGGGAGGCGAGTGCTGAATGAAGTGTCTGGCGGTGTGGACTACAACCTCGCATCCGCTCTTGACCCTCACCCCCAGCTGGACAGGGCTGAATGCCTTGCTCAAGTCATCGCTGACTGATCTACAGGCCAGCCTGGCCACAAGACGACAAAAGATGTTTCCCACCGCTATGGGACAGATGCCTCCATCCTTTTTCTTCAGTGCTATCAGGTTGGCTGAGTGTGGAGAGATAAGATCTTTGAGGTGACCGGGTCACAGGCCATCAACTCCACCACTGCTGCTCATAGGGAAGGACCTCACAGCGGCAACCATGTCATCGCTGGATGCAGTCAAGGCCATGACTCTGTCAGGGGTTTGGAAAACCCTGATGTCTGATGGAGAGCATCCAGAACGTGCAATGTAGGGGCAAGGACCATGTCACTGGAGGCCAGCAAGTGCACCACGGCAGAAATGTAACCCTCAATGAGCTTCTGGTTGACTAGGGCTCGAAGTCTTTTGTTAGTTGGAAGGGGCCTACAGGCATGGCATCAGCATCAGTGGGCGGCCTGAGAGGAACGAAGAGCCGGTTGGTAGGAGGTAGCTGAAGGCGGAGACATTGTGATCAGGGAGGAAGCAGGGCCTGAGGTCAGGGTGGGGGAAGAACCCTCACCTATTTTCAGGAGTCCCGGAACGAGAGTCACAAATTGGAGTAGTTGGTCCCAGGCTTGCAGGCTGCTGGTGGTGGTTACCTGGTCTATGGATAATGGTAGTGCCTCAGCCATGAAGGCGTGAGTAGCCTTGGAGATCCTGACGATGATTCGCCATGACTGCCTGAGATGGAAGATGATGCTAGGGTGTCGTCTGGGCAGAGCGGGGTTGGGTCGACATTGGGCTGCACAGCAGGGTCCACTCGCTGAGTAGAGTGAAATATGCCACTTTGGTGGATAGGTAGCTTGGGCAGAGTCATCAGTGCAGGGATTCTGAGGTGCAACAGGTGAGCTTAGCGCAGGAAAGGTGGTGGAAATAGTTGCAATTAGGGCAAGTTCTGCCCTTCTTAGGCAGGTGTGGCATAGGTCGTCCACCTGAGTAGTGGAGGGCTGGGGAGAGGACATATGAGGAAGGCGCATGGGCGCAACCGGAGCTACGTCTGTGTACCTAAGTGTATCAAAGGAAGCGAGAAAAGGGGGGGGGGGCAACAGGAAAAAAACCAAGAAAGACAAACAAACAAACAACAAGAAAAAACCGTGAATGGATAAATATGAGTAAATAAAAAAAAAGATTTGTTTGATAAGAAAAAAAGAAAAAAGAATTTTTGGATAAGGAACGAGCGTAGATAGGATACAATATAAAGAATGGAATATAGAAAAAGGAGATGAAAAATAAAATAGTGGAAAAAAAGAGAGAGTTAAAGAAAGACAGGCAAAGAGAGGAAGAGAGAGAGAGGGATAGTACAGGGGAGCGAGGTATAGTTTGTGGTGAAATCATTGTTTTGTTCCTAGTCTCGCCTTTACATAATGTTATGTCAGGGTAAGAGGAGATGGAAGAACGGAAATATAAGTGTGAGAGGCATGGATGCAGGAAAAGCCATGGTTGCTGGACTTGTTGTTACTGCTGCTGCTGTTATGGTCCTTGTTGAATGAAATGATGTTGGAGAAAATATGTGTTGAAATTTCTCAAAGAGCTCATGGATCAATATGAACGAGATGTGGTTTCTCTTGAAAAATGTTGTTGTTATCATTGATGTTACTGTCACGGCTGCTGCTGTTGTTGTTGTTGTCCTCATTACTGCTCCTGGTAATGATAGTGGTGGTGGTGGTGGAGGTGGACCCTTCATTGTTTAACCTGCTTGCTACCAATCCAGTGGCAACACCAACAGGCTAGAGGCTATCACCCTCTCTCTTTGTTGTGACATGACTCTTCTCCATCCTGCAGACTGAAGTTTAGTACAACATACATAGACATATCTCAGTCTCAGGTTCTTCAGCGCCGTTTGGCGCATCGAGCAGTAAGAACTTGCCAAAAGTCGCGATCAGCGCCAGCTTTCTCTCATCCATGCCAGGTGATGCCAACTGCCAACAGGTCTTTTTGGAACGTTCTTCGCCAGGTGGTTTTGGGCCACCCCACTTACGTTTGCCATCAGGTGGGATCCAACTCATCACTGTTTTTGAGTGTCGTTCATCAGGCAGGCACAAAACATGGCCAGCCAAGCGGCATCGGCACTCTACGACCATCCTCTGTAGTGTCTCTGAATCAGCTCTTCTTAGAATGTCTTCGTTTTTCACATGGTCGCGCCAGGACACATGAAGGACCATTCACAGGCACTTCTGGTGGAAAACGTTCAGCCACATTGCTATCTTTGTCGTGCTCTTCCAGGTTTCACTTGCATAAAGCACAGTCAGCAACACAATGCTCCTGTACAAGTGCAACATGATCTTTGTGCTGATGCCCGATGACGACCAGATTGGGCGCAACCAATGGAAAACTGCGGTTCTCTTGCCAATCCAGCAGTTCATGTCAAGCTCTGTGTCACCATTGTTTGCCAGGATGCTGCCAAGATATGTGAAGTGGTCTTGCTGGTTGACACTGATCGCTTGATCAGTGTTATTGGTTGTTCTCATCACCTTGGTCTTTTTGGTGTTGATTTTCAGGCCGATCTTTTCCGCATTGTTTTGCAGGGATGTTGTTAGGGCCTGCAGGTCTCGA
>JAOPUL010009991.1:0-10282 GCA_027564515.1 Octopus rubescens
AGAGAGAGAGAGAGAGAGAGAGAGACAGAGAGAGGGAGAGACATATACATATATATATATTGAGTTAAGGGTAAATTGCAACTGTAACCTCGAGGAAGTACATGCACTAAGGTGAAAATTGGAGTAGAATAAAATAGAAGATGAAAATTGATGGTATTTGGTATTATTTATTCTCCATTACAAATGTTCGGGAACTTTTTCTCTGTCCGAAAAGTTGCCTAATATGACCTGCCTGACCTGCCATGATGTTGCTGTCTTTATTGGATAATGGAACATTTGTAATGGAGAATAAATAATACCAAATACAATCCATGTTCATCTTCTAGTGTATATATATATATATACTTACTGATATATAGCAGAAAAGGGCATACGAGAACAGAGATCGAGAGAATATGAGAAAGAGAGAGAATTGGAGGGAGAAATGAACGAGAATAATTTCGTTTGGTTTTGTTATACTATAAAGAAATATATTTTGTACATTGATGTACGGTTGGATGAGTATGGTGGTGAGGTATCAAGACTTTGCCAAAGGGATATACCACGAAGTACGACACTGGTGACCTTATAGAATTTACCGATTGTTATCACCACGGCCTTCTGTAACTAGCAAAGAAGATAAAACGAAAAACGCAAAAACAAATATTCTTGCAATAAGTCAATTTCGATTACAAGATATTTTGAAGCATTATTTTTTTTTTTTCGTCTCTTTTCTGTCACTCACGGTCGTCTATTTATCTTTCTCTGTCTCTGTCTGTGTGTCTGTCTGCCTCTCTCTCTCTCACTAGCTCTCTCTGTTTCTCTCTCTCTCTCGTTCATTCTATTCCTCCCTCACCCTCCGTCGCTCTCTCTTTCTTTCTTTCTCTGTTTCTGCTTGTTTCCAAAGATATTACGAATGTGATAAATTGAAGTTTTATGTATTCTTTACTTGAAATCTCTTATCTACTAGAATATTTTCAAAGCATTCACCATTTGACATTTTGGAAACTCTCAGCTAAAGAAAACGGTAGAATATCCATGACGATGACGACGATGATGATGATGATGACGATGATGATGATTGATTGCGATGATCACGATGATTATTCTAATAATAATAATAATAATAATAATAATAATAATAATAATAATAATAAGAAGAAGAAGAAGAAGAAGAAGAAGAAGAATCTCAGGACGCCGTAATATGTATCTCATATATGAAACACAGTTGCAGTCAGACCCGTGGCCATAACGTAACACGAGGGGATTTCTATACAACTACTGAAACAACACGTGTAAGTGTGCTGCCTCTATTAACAACTAGGAACTATGAGTAGAAATATCAATCGAGTATACGTTCCGCTTTCTACACCTATAAGACGCTGCTGGTTTTCGCTTGTGCATTAAGAAATGTAAAGCTGACATGGCTGAAACACGAACAACTACATTCACACAAAAACAAAACAACACAGAACACAATATTAAAACCTCCTAAAAGGGAGAAATAATAAGACGTGCAACAAGTTTCATTTTAAACAGTGAGATAAACTTAAAGATATGGACGGTTGTAAAATAATGAAAGACCATGGAAAGAGATAGAGGGGTGAATTTCGATATGTGCATCTCGGTCGATCACGTTACGAAAGAAGCCTCACCATACGTAGAGAGATGGTGTTGTGTCGAAATGTAAACACAAAAAGAGATAGACCAGTCTTTTAATATCACTGCCAAGATGAAGAACAAAACGAAAAGAGAATGGTGGACAGATGACGACGACTACATTGAATTTCTATAGACACGCCACGCTGCAACACTATACCCGAAGCACAAATGAATTATAAATGAAATATAATGAAATATGGTGAATATAAAATACTTTTAAAAAGAAAAAAAGAGATGAAGAAAAAGTACTCTTGCAAGCGTTCGATGATATATTCTACATCCAACAGAAGAAGACAGCTAGCGTTATACACATAATATAGAATACAGAATCTAATACGAAAGACTGCAATTAAAACTTATAACAAAACAAACTGATGCGGGAAGATTTTCAACTTCCTCAACAATAACAAAAACAAAGAACACACAATGATGCACGCACCACAGCAAGATGGAGGTATGACAGATGATGCAGTAGAAATTTGGTGAAACTATCTAAATTTGAATTCTAATCCTTTCTGTATTGGGAATGATGGCCTGAATCTTTTTTGTGTAGGGGCGAAGTCGATTTTATGGACCCCAGTTCGTAACTGCTACTCACTTTATCGACTCCGGAAGGATTAAAGGCAAAGTCGACCCGGCGACATTTGAAGACAGAACATAAAGTCGGAAGAATTGCCGCTAAGCATTTTTCCCGGCGCGCAGCGACTCTGCCCGCTCGCCGCAGAATAATAATAATGGTAATAATAATAATAATATTAGTGACATTGATAATAGTGATAATATTGGTGGGAGTAATGACAATATTAATAATATAATACAATAATATTACAATACACTAATACAAACACTAATACAACAGAAAACGCAACCCTAACTCCATGACAGAACATACTGATGCATTTGCAATACATTACTCCTCAAATGAAGGAGGAAATTCCTCCACAAAGCTGCACACAATTCAGCAGCACCAAAGTGATGTAATAGAGATTTACTGGAAACTATGTAGAATAATAACAATGGTCATGATGATGATGATGAAAATTACCTTACCACAGATTATGAGAGACAAGTGTTTGCCCAGAAACTCTGAAGTTAACAGAGAAAATTATGCTGGACATGTAAGGGACGGGTTCTCGCTTGGCAATGGTTCAATACCAATGCAAACTGACCACAAGTGTTTTCATATGACACCATCAGCAGTCAGATAATAGACTAAGCAGAAGAAAGTGGCCCAGCGACGATGCAGGATAGTGATGCAGTGCTGCGTAGGAAGTAAACCTTATAGAAGGGTTATAGAAAAAGGATGATTGTTAACATTTTGGGTAGGGAAAGGTGTGTTTCAAGTGATTGGGCAAAGGCTAGTAGATCTGTGCTATGCTATTAGGAGAGGAAAGTGTATAATATAATTTGAAGTGGAAGGGTACTGGAAAAGAACGTCCACGAAGTAGTAAAAGCCAAGTAACAGCATATGACGTACAGTTCAAAGCAAAGAAGAATCTTAAAGGAAAAAATAATAAAAGCACTAGTGATCAATGGGGACAACTGGCACCAGAGAGTTTAGTGAGAAAGATCAGAAGATTTTAGATGAGTTGCAGGAAGCAATGATTAAAGAAAGAAAAAACGATTACCAGCATGAACAGGTGCCACTGGAAAGGAATTGCTAAATATAACTAAGAGTAGATGCTCTTATCAGTAGGATAGATACTAAAACATATAGGTGACACTAACATATTGATCTATGGAGGGGGACTAGTATTTACTAGAAGATTAGGTATTCCCCAAGGAAAGATTAGGAAAGAGCGAATGTGGAGAAGAAGCGTAGAAAATAAACTGAATACTTCAAGACGATCTCTGAGTAGAATGAAAGCCTGGAAACTAATCAAGTTATGAAACACAAAATTTAAATCTTCTCTTGAGAAAAAATATTTAGTCAAAGAGAAAGGATTAGGGATATCCATGGAAGAGTTGAAACAGCGCATTATAGCAAGGATGGGTAAGCTTTCCAGATATCAGAAAATATTAGATCAATATCAACAGAATCAATTGTTTGAGACTGACTAGAGAAAATGTTATAACCAAATAATTTCTGTGGAAGAAAATACTGAAGACGAGAGACCTAATGCAAAATAAGATAGATAAACCTCAGAAATATTTAGCATAACCCATCCAATCATAATTGAGATGCATCATGGTAAAATAATGTAAGGGAAAACATAATTGGTGAGAAGAAAGCAGACCTAAAATTATATAGTGCATTATTGAATAAAGAGTGAGAAAAATCCAGAACTGGAAGGGCCCAAGACCAGGCCCTTTGCAAAGGTACAGATAATAGACATTTAGCAGCTTACATGAGAGACTGAACAAACAACTTTGTCATAGCCTGAATGGAGGAGTAATGCCATATTGGATGACTAGAGGAAGAACAGTACTCCTAATGAAAGAAAAATTTAATGGCAATATAGATAGTATTTATAGGACAAATATTCCTAACCATTAGTATGGAGGCTGTTAGCAGGAACGCTCTCAAAAAGCAATTACGAGCACCTTGATGGGGAAAGGTATGATATATTATACATAGACAAAGCAGTTATGAAACAAGTGAGAATTCGAAAGAAAGAAATAGCAACAGTACGTATAGATTATAAGTAAGCCTAATACATGATTCCACTCTCATGGATAAGTGAATATCTGAGTATATTCGGTATTACAGACTACATAATAGAGTTAAATAGCTATAGCATAATGAAACAGAGAGTATGTCTCTACTTAGGTGACATAACCTTAGGAAAAGTTAATACCAAGAGAGAATTTTCCAAGGAGACTCGTTATCCTCTTTAATATTTGTGTTAGGCTTAATCCCCATCTGTTTAGTATTACGAACGGTAAATGCAGGGTATCAGTTTCAGGATGGTAAAGGTAAACCTAACCATTTATCCTACATGGATGGTCTGAGGGATATTAAGACTTTTCAGCAGTGAACCTATCCAATTATCAAGTGGCCAGATATTAAAATCACGGAATGAAGGTGGGAAATAGTTATAAGTATATAGTAATATTAGAATCTGACGGTGTACTAACTATAGAAATAAAAATGAAAATTTAGAAGGCGTACATCAGAAGTTTGAGGAAGGCAATGAAGTCGAATTGAATTTTCCGAATCTAGTGAGGACTGTAAATACGTTGTAAAATGGACAAGTCTGAATTGGCAAATCTGAGCGGAAGAACTAAGAAGGAATTGAGTATAATTGGAGAACTTCACCTAGAGCAGGAGTAGCACGATTTTACTTACCTAGAATGGAAGAGGGTTGGTTAATATTAGTAAATTACTTAGTGGATTTAGCTAGAGTAGATATAGCTTCCTATGTAGGTAATAATGCGGAAAGTGTATTAAGAGCTACTAGAGTAACAGTTGGACATAGGGAGTCCTGAAAGCAAAACGAAGTTAAATAAACAGAAACAAGAAAAAAGAGTATCTGACTGGCAAGAGAAGTCTTTGCTTGGTAAATTCCCAAAGTAAGTTGCAGGAAATAGTAATAGTGACACACGCTTATGGTTGCAGAAAATAATGCTGATAAGGGAGCGAGAAAGTGTGCTAGTTGCAGCACAAGAGCAAGCATTGAGGACTAAAAGCCACGAGAGACAAACAACATGTAGATTCCCAATATAGGTTATGAAAATCAAGAGAGGGAAATGTTACTCATATAGTAAATGAATGTAGCATGCTGGCATGGAGAGAATACAGAAAATACATCACAAACCAGGATGAACAATCAACTAGGATTTATGTAGAAAGCTAGGATTTGACCATAAATCAAGTATTTTATATTTTTGACTTTCTATAAGGTCAGAAATCAAAAATAGTGTAGGATTTTAACATTCAGGCTGACAGTGTGATATAAATTAGAAGACTTGATTTAGTAGATGTAGAACATGAGAATCGAATGTGGCAGATGATTAACTTTTCACTCCTAATTGATGAGGAAGTAGTGAATAGTAGAAGTATAGATAAAATAGCAAAGTACAAGGACCTTACCATTCATTTACTATGAAAAGTGAGGGTAAACTATATCCCTGTAGTTATAGATTCATGGGGAACTTTCCCTAAATTTGTGAACGGATGGATAGAGGAAATATGCATAAAAACCTAGTTTAGTGCAGCTCCAGAAAATTGTGTTATCAGGGAAAGCGAGGATACTTAGGAAGATTATTGGCATTTAAGGTTTCTTGTTGTATCCCGTTGTTAGTGATTTTTCTTTTCCAACTGTTGTGTGTATATGAAATAATAATAATTACCATAAATGTACATTCTTCACATTGGTACAAATGTAAAGATGAAACAACTACAAACATCATCATTGCTTCGAACTGCAAAAGTTCTCCGAATGGTTCTTGAATCATTATCACTAAATATGTGTCACATTAGTCTGCTGGCTGTGTGCAGCTGACACTTTACATCATACCCAGCAAAATAAACTATGAGTTCGCATCAAACAATAATTGTTATAAAAATAATAATCTGCCCTTGTTGTCGGCAATGCACTCGGCAATAAATGTAAAGAAAATTGAGAGAAAAAGGTGAACTCAACATAGCAATATTAATTATTAGTATTTCACATTTTGCCCAAGGTCAGCAATTTTGTGGGAGGGTGAACATCAATTGTATTGACCCCATTTATCAACTGGTATTAACAATAATAATAATAATAAGAAGAAGAAGAAGAAGAAGGATAAGAAGAAGAAGAAGAAGAGGAAAAAGTAAAAGAAAAGAAAACAGAAAAAAAAACAAGAACAACAAGAAGAAAATGAAAAAGTAAAACAAGAAGAAGAAGAAGAAGAAGAAGAAGAAGGAGAAGAAGAAGAAGAAGAAGAAGAAGAAGAAGAAGAAGAAGAAGAAGGAGGAGAGGAATATTTAGACGATCCTAATTAACACTGTATCATAAACATAATGTTTCCAAAGTTATTTTGATTTTTAAATATAAAAATGAGTAAATAATATTATATCATTTAAGTGGTTTTGAGAATTGGAGAATACCGAGAAGTTAATTTTTATCATCAGTTTTGCTGGGAAGGTTGGTAAAAGAAATATAAGTTGAATCTAGCAGAAATGGTAATTGAGAAACGAATGTATGCTTCATGCTACGAACCTATTATATTTTGTTTCTTTATTATTCACTCACTATTATTGAGTATGCATCGCATAATTTTGGGATTTCGATAAACTTATAGGGGCTTCAGGGTGAGATAATAGGAAACGTTCGATGACCTAATATGTGTCGCTGTATTCAATGCAATGGCGTACTACAAGATTTAGTGCGATGCTGATTCTGGTTATTTCCATTCAGTAATTGTTTAGAAGATATATAAGAAGTGGATGCTAACGAACAATGATGAATGTATCGTTTTGACGATGCTTGCAGGTGTATGTATATGTATATGCAAATATGCGTGTGCCTGTTTGTGTGCAGGTATGCAACCGTCTTGGCATGCCTCTATCTATCTGCATACATATATAAAGAAATATTAAAAGTTTATTTTTTTGAAATCACGAATAATTTCCAATTTAATTTTTCAATATAATGCATTCGTGTAATCGTTTTAAAAGGTGGTAAATTTGATTAGAACAATAACAATACTTTCCTAAATTCATATTTAATTGTTTCCTCAATATCACAGTTTCGTCATCAGGAAGCGAAACACGGAATGGTGTTTAATTCTTTACAGAATTTCCTTTTTACTTGGTCGCATTTTCTCAGAATTATCCATTGGAACTCCAATTCAACATGAATGAGTTTTAGCCGTTAAATTTGCAGGTCATCCCTTTGATGGGTGCCTAATAGTTATGTCTTAATGTTAGCTGTGTGCTACATTATGACTATTATTATTCGAATTTCCGAAGGAAATTCTATGGAGTATGGGTGTATTATTTTCTGCCATGTTTTATCTAGCATTCTTTTTATGCTCCATCTTCTATGTATATTGTTAATCTACGACTGATGCATTCGTCCCGCCTTGTAAACTTTATAATCTTCAGATTCGTAATTATCCCTTTTGGAGGCGTAATTAGATATTCAACTGGTCATTTATCCTATGACCTACTATGTAGCTATTCGCTGTATTTTGTTGATAAAGGTATTTCTGTTAAGAGTTTCTCTTGTATATTATGGGTGTCAGTTTAGGGATTAATGTGATGTATTTTGAGTTTTATTTCATGAAGTTTTTTCCTACGGTATCGCCTATTTTATGATAATTATGTACTTACAATTTTACGATTTCATGAACGAAACTAACTAATAGATGTTCTGCATTATATTACTTTTTTAAAAATTTATCCGTAGCAGCGTTCATTAGACTGTTTGGAAATCCATTTATTTGTATTCTTCGCTTTATCCTGTGACGTTCTCTTCTGTTTCATTAGTTGAAAATAATTCCAATGTTTTTGTGGGTAGTGATTTTACCACGGTAGGTTTTAACTATATGGACATTCACTATTTCCGCCCAGCATATTTACATATATATTTGGTTAGACAAGTGGAATTTGCTAAAATAAAAGAACGCAAAATGTCTAACAGTTATTCTTGCGTATAAAGAAAAAAAGAGTAAATATATCGGGGCATAAACTGATGTATTTTAACCCGGAATGGTACATCAATTTTACAAAATTGGAGGAAAATAGCTTTACTTTACTAGCGATAACGTTTCCAAATAAGGAAATAGCTTAAACGTAAATATAGCTTCAAGGAATTGTGTGTATTCGTCAAGGGAATTCTGATTCCACTTCTAAATTTCAATTGGTGGAATTAAGAATGTAATGAATCCTACAAATAATTACATAATATTTAAAAAATCCAAACGTTGTCAAGTGTTTTTAGAGCTATGTTTTTGTTAATGTTTGAGCACCAGATTTAGCAACAATAAATATACATCTACAACACGAAATGGTAAAAGATATTCGATATGTTGATACATCATTAGAACTGGAATCTCATAACTTGCGTTGCCATATCGATATAACGATGGGGAATATATAATTTTACCGCCGTTATATCATATATTTCAACATTTATACATTACTACGACTGCAATGAACAGTGCATACATTCATTTGCCTAGTCGATATTTATTGTCATTTATTATTATAGAATGCTCGATGCACGCACATTAGAAATAAAAATGTCTGTAATTATGAATATGTTCCCTGAATTTATAACAAACGGCCATTGTTCGCCAAAATATAATACATCCAAATGATATTGATGTGGAAATATTTCGGTACTGTACCTAATTCCTGCCATTACAATATATAGAAATGTTAGTTTCTGAGTTCAAACATTGTCAATTCAACTTCACAATCAATAGTGAACATAAGTCGCTTCTGCTTATTAAAAATATCTATTATATTTCGTACATCTATTCTAATCACTAAAATGAAAAGGAATAATATAGACATTTCCATCGTATTGTAAGTTAGAAAATAGTGCTGATGGTGATTGAAAGATGTGTGGTGCAAATCCATTTGATCCATCTTTTTTAGCTGCTGTATTGATTTATGATAGGTTCAATGAAAAAGTGTCTCAATACAAAATATATTGAGATCACAAGAGACAGAAATAAATTATAGCAAGATGAGTACACGTATCTTGGTTATGTTAAAGCGAAAATTCATGTGTGTGCATTCAATTTATCACCATGATTGATATTCCGAAACGTGAAAATGATTGCACTGAGACTCTTCATACGAATTCCTTTTACAGATTGAAAGATAGAACGAACGTACATTTCTATTTCATTATAAACATTTTAAGTGCGAAATACTTACTAAAAGGCAAGTGCGAGACAGGAGATTGAGAGATATAATATAAATGAAATGTGCTGAATATCCGATATGAGTTCAGGATTTTAATCCTGGGTAATGACAGATGTATTGACCATGATTTAGTTTGCCGGACTGAGAGAAGAGCAAGATACTCACAATGATTCTTAGAGTTACTAGTAGAGAAACAGATATGACTGTATACATGAGACTCCATAGCATTGGCATGTCTCCTTGTTTTGTTCTAAATAGAAAGCTTAGCTTAACTCTCGTTACCACCAACGTCTGTGATATTTGCGTACATTGAAGATATGGCTCTTGAAAGTTTATATATCCATGTTGTCCTCATCGCTATTTTCATTACCATTATATTTCTATTTTCCTTTCTTTAAAACATGGATAAATCGTTAACTGGGAATTTTGATTGCTTTCTTGCACGTACTACCACGTTATATTAAGAATACGACAACAGCATCACATTTAACAATGTTTTCTAATGTAATATCTATGTCTTTTGATGTAGAACATTCCTGTAAATGATAAACATAAGGTCATTAACGAGAAAGCCTGTCAGGCTGGGGCCTACCACCGTCTGAGCGAAATGGCGGACCATATAATATTTCATGGATACAAAACTCCGTCCTCATTATATAATGACCAGAACATCTGGTTTGAAGTGAATTCACTCCATGACCAATGTCATTATGTCTCTTCTTACAATTTAAATTATATTATCATGATACACTAACGTCGTATATATATATATATATATATATATATATAATCATAAAATACCACAAGTCAATTCTTTTCAACTACCCAAGGGTTTCT
>JAOPUL010010003.1:0-10281 GCA_027564515.1 Octopus rubescens
ACACACACACTCGCACACACACACACACACACACACACACACACACACACACACACACACACGGTAGAGTGTTGTTCTAACATCACTGAAGTTGAACAAGAGCCAACTAGGTTGAAATTTTGATCCATTTTTTTGTTTGTTAGACCCGCATGCAGTTCTCTCTGGAGGTTGTAATCCTAAATTTATTTTAGAGCCAAGTTACAAATATTTTCTCATATAACATTAATTCCTTCAGTCATTCTCTCATTTGATCCGAGTTCAAATCATACCATCGTCAACTTTGCTTTTTATCTTTTCAGGGGCGATAAAAAGGTGCAGATTCAAGTTAGGGAATTGGGACCCCCGATTCCTTGTGGTATTGATTTGAGTTGTTTACATTCTGAGTTCAAATCACACCATGGTCAATTCTGCTTTTCATCCTTTAGGGGTCAATCCAAAGCAGTGGATTGGTAGAACTGTAAGAACCAGATGTCTGTTCCATCTCTTTGCATTCTGAGTTCAAATCTCACTATGGCCGACTTGGGTGGTAGGCTTAATCCATCTTGCAGTTTAACATCAACACCTGCATCCAAGCTGCTTCTAGAAGAATCCAGACTGTTGCAAGCATTCAAGCCAGGTTTCCAGTATTCAGTTATTCCCCCCCCCCCCCCTATCAGTCTTGGAGGCCCTGTAACAGATCCCGGGCACCACCTTCCCACCTGACTAAAAATTCAGTCAGTCATAAGTTATGTAAGTATCTCTAATACAACAATTACTATCAGTCACCTATATTATATCTATTTTTATTTTTTATTTGTTACTCGTTTCAGTCATTGGACTGGCTATGCTGGAGCAGCACCTTGAAAGGTTTAATCAAATTGACACCCAGTACTTTTTTTTGTTTTTGTTTTGAAACTATGGTATTTATTCTATTGGATATTTTATTTCACGTTGCTACAGTTCATTCCGCTGGCAAAACTGAGTTGTACCTGTAATTCAAAGGGGGCCAGCTTTGTCACACACTGAGTCACGCTGAATCCTCCCTGAGAACTATGTTAAGGGTATGCTTATCTGTGGAGTGCTCAGCCACTTGTATGCTAATTTCACAAGCAGGCTGTTCCATTAATCAGATCGTCGTAACAGACAGAGTTCCAGTATGTATGTTTGTATGGTCTCTTTTGCCAAAACCACTAAGTTACAGACAGGGGTATAGACAACCTAACACACACACACACACATGTATATATATGACGGGCTTCCACACAGTTTCTGTTTACCAAATTCACTCACAAGGCATTGGTCAACCCAGAGCTATAGTAGAAGATATTTGCCCAAGGTGCCACACACTGTGGGACTGAACCCAAAACCACATGATTGCAAAGCAAGCTCCTTTACCATACAGCCATTCCTGCGCCTATATACTGTTTTCACACCTAATATATAGGCAATAGCTATTTCTTGCTTGCAATGCCACATGGAACCACGTGGAACTACTAAAAGACAAGAGGTGACTGAAAAATAACACCGTGTAACACGATTTCTGTCCTTGAGTAGCAACTGTTAGTTCCTATTTCCTTGGGTAGCATCTGTTATTTCCTATTTGTTTATCCCTAGAAAGTATGAAAAATGGTTAATATTTCCTTCAAACTTTGCTTTTGTTACATTTATTCAAATCCTAAAGAATCCCTCTCAACACAGGGCTATGATGCTCCCCCACCATACCTGCTCAAGATCAGAGATGCACATATTGTCAGCCACTAAGGGACATGCCTCAAGTGGTTAAAGTCAAGCAATTGACAAGCAAATCTGTGGTATTGAGCAGAATATTTCCTATAACGATATTTCTGCTTCAGCAACTCGGTGCTGAATCTGTCTGAAATGTAATGGAAAATAGGTCAGTTTCAAAACATTGATGTCCAGGTCACATAAGCAAAGTTTGAAGGGAATAAATAGTAAGTAGTCATTTCCTTTGATTTCTAGATAGAAGAAAATAGGAAATAATATTTACTAACCAATGACAAAAAATAATGAAGATTTTATTACACAGTGTAATCAATTCCTACCACAAAATAATATCCAATCAAGTGTCCAAACCAAAAGCATTTACAGATATAATAAAAAGAAAAGAGTAAAAAGAAACAAAATAATCAAAATTAGTTGAATTGAAATATAAAATGTTTAAACATTATACAATATAACCTCCTCTCACCATCCCACACTTGTCCCTGCCGCAAATGGACTGAACTGTGGATTTGCCCATTCTCATTGACCATTCGCTTCTCAAAAATACAGTAAACTTATTGATTTGTCCACCGGAGTTTTCTGAGATCAAAATGTTCAATGATGCTACTGTTCACAAATACATGTGTGTGCGTGTGTGTGTGTGATTACTCTTTTACTTGTTTCAGGCATTGGACCGAAACACAGCCCTGAAGGGTTTTAGTCAATCATACTGACGCCAGTACATATATTTATAAGCCTAGTGCTTATCTTAACCTCTCTGTTTGTTGCACTGTTAAGTTATGGTACATAGACACAATGTTTTATAAATGAGGTCAACATACTGACACACACACACACAACGGGCTTCCTTCAATTTCTGTTTACCAAATCCACTCATGAGGCTTTGGTTGGTTCAGGGCTATAGTAGAAGACACTTGTGCCTAAGGTACCATGCAGTGGGACTGAACTGGAAACCACGTGGTTGCAAAATGAACTTCTTAACCACACAGTCATGCCTGCAATCAGTCAGGTAATACATGAAGGTGTCATCATACCCAATGACCTTACTGACACACAGACAGTTGTTATCATCAACTGCTACAAAAGAAAAGGAGACATATTGGAAAGAAGCAATTGGAGAAGAATCGAATTGATTGATCAAGCAATGGAAATAAATGGAAAAAGTCATAGCAGAACTGGTGAGGAAGAGAATAAACACTGAGTTTGTGCCAGGATGGCTGGCTTTCTCTTTTCTGGTGAGATAAACTATTAAAGGAGTTCATAGCAAAGAGTAAGCTACTACTATATCTAGCATTCATCGACTTTTAACAGGGTTTCATGCTCTGTAGACGTTGACCTTTAGCAGAGCATCCTCATCACAAAGAAAACTACTTTTACTTACTTAAGCCCTTCATTCCTTACAGAGCAGAGATTATTGACAACTCTCCTACCCTGTTCTTGACTCTGGGCTGTCTTTCCCCCTCCTGGGTCTTGTTGGTTTTCAATTGTCATCAATGCTTTCTATAACTCTGTTTTGTTTTTTTCTAGGTAGGGGTGTTGGGTCCTATGCACACCCATTTTAACTTCTGGGAAGAGGTGCTCCATGTTAGCCTGGCTGGCCTCCATCCTTTGACCTGTCCAGCATGGTAGGCCCTACCAATGACCTTGTGTGCTCTGCTGACATAGCACACAAGGTTATTGAAGCACACACACACACCACAACCAGGACTGGACCTTATGGTGGATACACAGTATACCACGTGTAGATGAATGGTGTGTGAGAGCTGGGCAATCCCTGATACTCGGAGACGCCATCAGCAAAGAATTTAGAGAGTAGGTAAGTGTTCAGCAAGGATCAGTTCTGAGCTCCCTCCTGTTTATTACTGAGTCCAGACTACAAACATATTAGTTTTTTTAAGACTGGCTGTCTGTGGAAACTTCTGTACAGTAACGACCTGGTTCTTATAGTATAATTGAGGAATTAAAAGAAATTCTAAATATGGAAACAAAGCCTAGAATCAAGGCCTCGAGGTATATTTAGTAAAGACAAAAGTTTTAGTAAGCAGGCATGACTGTGTAGTTAAGAAGTTTGCTTCCCAAGCGCATGGTTTTCAATTCAGTCCCATCGCATGGACAAGTGTCTTCTACTATAGGTCCGTGTGTGTGTATGTCTGTGTCTCCTTGTCTTGATATTGCATGATAATGAGGAGTGCCAACTGTCACACAAGCAGTGTTATTCATTTCCAATATTCTGTAAAAACATGTCCGGCCACAAGGAAAATATACTTCCTTGCTTGGAGGCAGGTGAGGATTTGTGACAGGAAGGGCATTCTGGCCTTAAAAATCTACCTCAACAAACACAGTCCGCCCCATGCAAACATAGAAAAGTGAACATTAAAATAATGATGATGATGATAAGAGGACGGAACTTTTATCACCAGCATTGAAATGGCCGTGTTCAATATGCAAAGAAGAAGCTTGATATTCCATACAGTGTGTGTGTGTTGTAACTATGAATGCACAAGGAGGAGCAATGGGATTACAGGCAGATCAACAGAGAAGGACTGTGTGTGTAGTAGATGCATAGGAGTAATTAATAGTAAGAGTGTTCAAGAAATTAATTCCATCCAATGCCTTGAAGGATCCCTATAGGAGGTTCACAGTTTCTCTTAACTAAGCAACCTAACCTGTAGTGGACATGGGTGTTTTAAAAGTAAAAAAAGGATTAGTATTCGCTCAGAATGAGGAATCCCTCCCTGGACTCTAATCGAGTCCTGGGGATTTGCCGTATTCGCCACGCTAGGCCTGTGGGTTGGCGAGGGTATTTAACCCATACCTGGGTATTGCAGTTAAGTTGATACCATCGACCCCAGTGGCTTCGCTAGAACTTACTTTATCGACCCCGAAAGGATGAAAGGCTAAGTTCACCTTGGTGGGATTTGAACCTAGCACATAGAACGTGACCAGGAGAAAATACTGCTAAGCTTCTCTGCCGACACGGTAACAACTCTGCCAAATTGCCACCTATTTTAAAAGTACACAGGGCAGAAAAAAGAAAAAAAATTCTGGGTGCTATTACTTCTAGTAACAAAAGGATTCTCTCTCTCTCCCGCCCCCTCTGAATGAAGGACAAATTGAATAATGCTTATTGATAAAGAAGTGTGATATCTGCATGACAGTCAAACATGGGCATTGAATACCTGCTTTTTCTAGCCATGGGAGGATGGCACATACTCAGAGCCAACAGATGGATCCATCATACACACAAAACGTTGTTCAACAAAGCTTCACAGGTGAGTGTATGTGTGTGTAGATAGAGAGATAAGGGAAGATGAATTTATTCGCTATTACAAATAAATTACCATGCTACTGAAACATTTGTAACATGTATTGAACAGTCATTGTTAATTCATTTTCATTTATTATATTTCTTCACTGCATGACATGTGTAACCAATCTTGTGATTTGATGCTAAAATGGGGATATTAATTTATTAGTATTCCTACAGTGTACACCCTTAGCTAATTACAGGCTGAGGTTACTAAACTAATAATCGCAATTGGCAAGATCCAAAATCCAAACCATTTGATATGTGTGTGTGTGTGTGTGTGTGTGTATGTGTTAGGACGTGCATATAAACCTTAATGAGTTTCCAAACCTTGTTGGGTTCTCATCAGAAGAGTCTCTACAACGGTTGACCAATTCCAGAGAAATATGCAGCCAATCTGTTTATATACTCAACAAACCCAGTAGCTACTTTTGTGTGTGTGTGTGTGTGTGTGTGTGTGTGTGTGTGTGTGTGTAGTTCCAGATTCATGACACAATTTTATAAGCTATTACGGTGAATATCTAGATGAGAAATGGGCTCTGAAACCAATTTTTAAAAAAAATTCACTAAAAGATCCATTACTAATTCTCAGGCACCCTTATAAAACGAAACGCGAGTGGGTGGGGTGGAGTGCAGCAGCAGAAGTAGGTGTGGTTTGAACATCTATTGTTGCAATGAAACTGCAAATGCACTTTTCACAAATAGAGAAGCACAACAGCAAGTGTGTGAACTACAAATGTTAGCAAGTAGAATAAACAGCAGTTGTGTTGGTGGTGATGGGTAGTATTTGTTTTTTAACGACTATAAACAGAAGAGAAATATAGGCAGGTTTATAAAACAGACATGTAAAACTGCCAACCCTAACCCTGAAGTACTTCGCCCATGACTAGATATTTCGAGCAGGGGAGGAGCAGAAACATGAAATTCTAACCAGATAATTCTACAAAACAAAAAAAAAAAGAAGAAAAAAAAAAGAAGAGTTTTATAAATTCAGATGGCATGAAGAGTATATTACGTAACATTTTGGAATCTATTGTCTGTCATGAGATGAAGGGCATGAGCATTACACATTGGTTGGTGTTAGGAAGGGCATCCAGCCATAAAAACCCTGTCAAAAGAGACAGTGAAGCCTGGTGCAGTCTTTTGCCTAGTCAGCTCCTGTCAAACCGTCCAACCCATGCCAGCATGGAAATCAGACGTTAAATGATGATGATGGTGATGATGATACGTGTGGGTGTAGCTATGTGGTTAGGCAGTTTGCTTACCAACCACATTGTTTTGGGTTTAGTCCAACTGTGTACAAGCAGGTAGATGAAGGGAGAATAGGGGCAGAGAATTGAGGACGGCTGAGTGGGTAAGTAGGTTCACAAGAGAAAGGAATGCGACAGAGAGTAGAGATGTGAAGCATACAGAATGTCATTCAAATTTTGCAAAGATCAACCCTGCTAGGGTTTGAACTTGGAACCAAGAGAGATGAAACTGAATGCTAAAAAAGTGTTGGTTTTAGTTCAGCTCTCTATTGCTCTCTATTGCTCTCTCATAATTAAAACATTGATGCCTTACAAAAATAAATGAGGCTTCACATTTATAGGGGAGAAGAAATAAGATTGTGTAACTAATTCAGTTGCTGATTAGCCTTAATTAAATAGAGGTCATGCTCAAAGGTGTTTGTTTCAGTTCATACATAATTTATCTAGGACTTCATTATTAAATACATCAATGGTGTGGTAGGTGACTTGAGAATGATTAACGAAGATGCAAATACCTATTTAAAATACATAACCACAGCAGAGTACACCAAGATTTACACACACGACACAGAACAACAGCACTATTAGGCATTCGCACACACATATATTACATAGATTACTTGGTGAGGATTGAACTCAGAACATAACAACAACAAAAAAAAAACCGAGGCTTTAACAATCCTGCCAATCCACTCCACTGAGATTTTTAACAAAAGTGCAAAGCCTCAAATGTATAGCCAGTTATAACAACCCCAGTACTTAAATGGTACTTTATTTTATCAACCTTGGAAGGATAAAAAGCAAAGATGACTTCAGCAAGATTTGAACTCAGAATATAAAAATGTGTAATGAAATACCGTGAGGCATCATGCCCGGTGTGCTAAAGATTCTATTCCATTTTGCTAAACCATAAGGCTAAACCATAAGAGCCATACATTTATTACAGCTGGTTTGATCAACCCTTCTACATGATTTTTATCGACCATGGAAGAAGGGATGAAAGAGAAAAGTCAACCAGAAGATTAAAAAGCAGAACATGAAAAAAAAAAGACGTGCTGGAACTAAATATAAAAACATTTTGTCTGATGTATTAACCAATTCTGCCATTCCCTGTGCAAAATAATAATAATAATAATAATGGCAGCAGTAATTTCCCTTTGCATCTATTCAGCAGTGATGCACATGCTGAATGAATAATTTATTCGAGTGTGCACATCTGTTAAACTGCATCACATTAAACGCATGTGCAGTAAGCCAACTTTAGAATTATGTGAATAATAACAGAACCTAGATAATGAACGTGAAAGTTTTAATTATGGTAGCAATGCAGCATGTAGAAAATAGGTACACTGACAATACAAAGTCTTGTTCATTCTGGTCACATTTCGGAAATCATCATCATCATCATCCTTTAACGTCTGTTTTTCCATGCAGGCATGGGTTGTGCAGATGTGGGTTTAGGGTCAACAAGTTTGCTTCCCAACCACATGGTTTTGAGTTCAGTCCTATTGTGTGGCACCTTGGGTAAATGTCTTCTACTGTAGCCCTGGGCTGACCTATTCCTTGAGCAAAATTGGTCGACAGAAACTAAAAGAAGCCTGTTGTGCATACATACAAGTATGTATGTATACTTGTGTGTGTGTGTCCTTGTCTAGACATCATGTGATTATTATAAATGAATGCCATTCTTTTCCAATATTATGTGAAAACATGTCTGGTCACGGGTAAATATGTGACCCACCACACCGAACCGAGTATTAAGTCGCTACGTATTAAAAATGAGCTGTATATATATTCGGATTCTCCAGGTTTCCAGTTTTAAAATGATATCTCAGTGATCTCTCTACCTCTAATACTTCCAGAGATATTGCTACTTTTCCGTCAAAAATCTCTCATCATGGGGAAATTACTGAAGCGGAGAAAATTGAACTTGAAGTTTGAGCACAGACTATATTAAAAACATTATTAAAAACATAATAACCAACTAAGTAATATGACGATTGATGCACAGAACTTAGTACAAATATTCATTACACCATTACATATAATTTGCAGGATTAATTAGGGGCTAATTACAGTAAAAATTAGGTGAATTACGCTCAAGTGCGCTATGACAATGGATATAAAATAGCCGTTTTTATCATGTTTCTAGTCAATAACTGCAGAAACCAGTGCTACTATACGAAAGTTTAGGGGTTCCTCTGTTCATTTCAGCGAAAAACCAAATTTCAATGAAATACTCCCATCTAAGCTATTTTGGGCTCTGCTGCAGTGATGGCTCGTGTGACTTAATAGCCAGTTCAGTGTGGTGGGTCACTATTTGCTCTTTATAAATGGTCCTATGTTCTTATAGTTCAGGAAACATGATCAAAAACTTGGCAGGAGTTCTTCATAGCTATATTTATTTGTGACTGTATAAAAAAAAAGACCCCTTTCGGTTATGAATGACCATAGGCACAAGTCCGGGCAAGGTTGTTTGTGGAAGACCAACAGTCGCCCATGCATACCAGTCTCCCTTCTCCATGCCACCGATATTGTCCAAGGGAAAGGCAAAGGTCGATACAGCTTGGGGCACCAGTAATGTTGCAACTCATTTCTACAGCTGAGTGAACTGAAGCAACGTGAAATAAAGTGTCTTGCTCAAGAATACAACATATAGCCCAATCCGAGAATCGAACTCACAACCTCACGATTGTAAGCCCAATGCTATAACCATCTAACCACTGAGCCATGCACCTTCACATGTGACTGCATAGGTACTCATTATCTTGTGAATAACAGACTTTAAACATTTTTCTTATGAGTGATAATCAGAGCCAGTAATGCTGTTCATGGTTCAGCCATTCAAAATACAAAACTTGTCTATCAATGAAGAGTTCATCTATTGCACTATGAAAGAACAACATCAAAATTTAAATAAAAAAGTGGAGATTGGTTTTCCTTGCCACGAAATAACCATCATGGTTTCAATTCCTAAACAGGGTGGTGCATTGTGTTCCTGAGCAAAACACTTCATCTCATGTTGCTCTGTGATCACTTCAACACCTGATCATGTGATACACCATGCACCTGTTCAGGTAACGTTGATTAGATGGAGAGAGTGAGCTAATGTACAGCACATACATTTGATCACTAGAAACAAATCATTTGTGCAGGTTGTTTTAGCAAGAAATTAGAGAACCATCTTTCTGGGACGAGAGACTCCCATCATATATTTTAAAATATTGACGAAGAACAGGATAACCCTCGTTTAAATTTTTATATAAACCTTCAATTTTTAACCCCCAAAACCTCTAAAACTATATTCTGAATAATAAAATAACCATTTTATAATGTAGAGCCATTAGGTAAAACACGTCCAACCCATGCTAGCATAGAAACGGACGTTAAACGAGGAAGAAAAAGAAGATTTTCTGGTACATACCTTTTTCCTTTTGAGAAGTAACTCACCCAAATCTGAACTAGTCTTTCTCTTTAACTGAAGAGGTGAGTGACTACACAAATAGAAAGAAAGTCAATATACAAATTGAACATTTCACTTAAACCAACATAAAAAAAAATAGTACAAATAAATGTAGTTATGTATCAAGGAACCAGAAACAATCTTTATTAAATAAAAACAAAGTTAAAATTCATAATATAAAAGAAAATAATGCATAAAACAAAGTCCTGACTGTTGGCATAATTTTATCTAAGTTTATTTATTGTTAGATATTATTATTTTCTTTACTTTTTCCTTAACCCTTTTTTTTATAATATTTCTATTGAAATATGCAACCTTTGCTTCAATTTTGAAAATAATGAATTTAAATTGTGCCCATGCCAGGTAAAAAGTACACACACTGAGTCCTGTGCAGGTGTCACGTTAAAAGCACTCGCGCTGAGAGTCCTCATCATCATCATTTAACGTCTGTTTTTCCATGCCGGCATGGGTTAGACGGTTTGACTGGAAACTGGCAAGCTGGGAAGCTGCACCAGACTCCAGTCTATTTTTGGCTTGGT
>JAOPUL010010006.1:0-10281 GCA_027564515.1 Octopus rubescens
CCTCAGACAGAGAGAAATTTCACAAATATTTGAGAAATTTCTCTCTGTCTGAGGAGCCGTCTAATATAACTTGCATTACCTGGCGGTATGCATTTACAGTCTTTGTTGGATGGTGAGACATTTGTAATGGAGAATAAATAATACCAAATACCATTCATTTTCGGAGAGTCCTTGGGCTAAAAAATAGAAACAAAAGTAACGACTCTGCCATTTTGTTGTTTAAAGTGTTGCTATTGTTGCTCTCATAATATACAAAACTGAGTAGGATGAGCTTCTACCGAGTTTCCTTCTACCAAATTCATTCACATGGTATTGATGGGCCCGTATCTATATATAATGCATTTGTCCAAGTTAGCGCGCAATGGCCCTGAACCCGAAATTATATCATTTCAAAGTGAGTATCTTTACCACAGAGCCACACATGCGACTATATGATTGTTTATTAATTTTTTCGCAGCCTCCAACTCATAGGTGGACGATAGGATTTTTTCTTAAAACCAGAGTTATTGTTTCACTGCTCGCAATAAAGGTAATTCAACTTAATGGAAAGGCACTTAATGATCAGGTGAAGGGTTAAATTAGAGATAACGTCTATTATCCATTGAACAAAGGGTTACAACAATTACCACAAGGCATCACCTCCAACACTCTAACAATTCTACGAAATGTAACACTCTTGACTGTTCAGACCCAATTTGAAACAAGATCATTGAGATTTGAAAATGTGTAAGGCATTTAATTCGACACAGTAATGACACGAGGCGGCGAGCTGGCAGTATCGTATAAATGTCGGGTAAAATGCTTAGCGGTATTTATTTCATGTCTGTATTTTCTATATTCAAATCACTGCCGAGTCAATAAAATAGAGTAACAGTCAAATACTGGAATCGATATAATCGACAACTTCTACCCCTGAAAGTTTCAGCCCTTTCAACTCTGCAACAGACTGGCGTTCATTAGAAAGGCTGTGTTGTGTTATTGGTCATTGTTATGCCATTGAAAGCGGGTATCGAACTTAGAAGTCCTTGGGCTCAAAAATAGAAACAAAAGTAACAACTTTGTCATTTTGTTGTGTACAGTGTTGCTATTGTTGCTCTCATCATACATTTATTCCAGAGGATACAACTGTGACCAGCTCTACTTGAGAACTTCAAATATTTTCCAAAACTGACACAACATTAAGGAAAAGGATAAGGTGTCTAATTGCAAGAAAATTAAAGGATAGTCGTTAGCACGTGTTTCTGGCTCAATATCCTTCATCAGAAATTGACCGAGTTTATGTCCAGTAGCTAAAGGACTTAGACTAATACAAAACTGAGTAGGATGACCAGCTCTACTTGAGAATATGTAACAATATAAAGTTTCAAGTATTTTCAAAAACTGACACAATATTAAGGAAAAGAATAAGGAGGCTAATTGCCTGAAAATTAAAGGATATTCGTTTTCACGTGATTCTGGCTCAATATCCTTCATCAGAAATTGCCCGAACTTATTTCCAGTAGCTGAAGTACTTAGACTAATACAAAACTGAGTAGGATGGGTTTCTACACAGTTTCCGTCTACCAAATTTATTCACAAGGTATTGATGGGCCCGTAGCTATATAGAGAGCACTTGCCCAAGGTAACGCGCAGTGGGTCTGAACCCGAAACTATATAATTTCAAAGTGAGTTTCTTAGCCACAGAGCCACACGTTCGCCTATATGACTGTTTATTAAATTGTTAACATCCTCTAAAACTCATAGGTGGAAGATAGGATATTTTCTTAAAACCAGAGACATTGTTTCACTGCTCTCAATAAAGTGAATTCAACTTAATGGAAAGGCACCCAATAACCAGGTGAAGGGTTTAAATTAGAGATCAAGTCTATTATCCAACCGCTCATTGCACAAAGGGTTGCAACAATTACCACTAGGCATCACTTCCAACACTCTAACAATTCTGCCAAATGTACCACTCTTGACTGTTCAGAACCAATTTGAACGAAGATCATGGAGTTCGAAAATGTGCAAGACATTTAGTTCGACACAATAATGACACGAGGTGGCGAGCTGGCAGTATCGTAAAATGTCGGGTAAAATGCTTAGTGGTATTTTTTCCATGTCTTTATGCTCTATGATCAAATGACTGACGGGTCATTAAAATAGAGTAACAGTCAAGTACTGGAGTCAATGTAATTTACAAGTTCTACACCTGAGACTTTCAACCCTTTCCACCCTGCAACAGACCGGCGTCTAATAGAAAGGCTATGTGTTCTTGGTCATTTATATGCCATTGGCAGCGGGTATCGATCTTAGAAATCCTTGGGTTCAAAAATAGAAACAAAAATAACAACCCTGCCATTTTGTTGGTTACATTGTTGCTATTGTTGCTCTCATTGTAGTCATGAAACCTCGGGTTCGATCACACTACGTAGCACCTTGGGCAAGTGTCTTTTACCATAATCCCTGAATAGACGTATTCTTTTCACTAAAAATGCGTAGACGGAAATTGTATAGAAGTCTTCAGGATGGTTTTTACCTGTAATTGAAAAGTAAATTCTTATCGCAAATTGAGCCAAGCTAATTCTTCCGGATAATTTCGCTAATAATATGTGTCTGTGGAATACTCAGCCACTTACATGCTTATTCAACGAGCAGGAAATTCAGTTGATGACAAGACCGAATCCTCGTCGTCAAAGGGATGAATTTACTTTCGTAGTGTTGCTATAGTTGGTTTTATTACGAATGCTTAGTGGCGTTTCGTCCGTTTTCACATTCTGAGTTTAAATTATGGTGATGCTGACTTTGCTTATCATCCTTTAAAATAAACAGCAGTTGATCACTGGGGTAGATGTAATCGACTTACCCTTTCCAACAAAATTGTCGGTTTTGAGCCAAAATTTGAAACCGAAATAGTAGTTGAGAGTGAAGGCACTGAGCTGGCCAAATCCGTAGCACGTCGGGCAAAATGCTTAGCGGCATTTCGTCTGTCTTTACGTTCTGAGTTCAAACCCTGCTGGGACCTATTTTGCCCTTCATTATTTCGGGGTCGATAAAATAAGTACCAGTTGAACATTGGAATTGATTACATCGATTTATTCCCTCCACGATTTTTGAAACCAATACAGTTGTTGAGTGTTGCTATTGTTGCTGTTATTGTTGTCACGCTTAAGTTTCCGTTTCTCGTTCTTCTTGTTCTTGCTACTAACAACTTGTGTTGACAAAAGAAAAAACTGTTTTGCAGGCGGTGCGGGCGGTGCAGGGTGGTGCAGGGCGGTGCAGGGCAGTGAATGGTGGTACAAGGCGATGTAGGGTGTTGCAGGGTCCACGTGTCCGAGGCGGCCGATGCGTTAACTGAAAAAATTAGAGAAGATAATTCATGCTTAACAATGAAGAAGATATCCTATGTTTTTGTAACAAAAATGGGATGTGAGGAGTGGAGATATTTTTGTCATTTCCCTTTATTAGTAAAACAAAAAATGCCTGAAAGTGTTTCTGCTAAGATTAGGGACCATCTGCAGAGTTTTGAGGATACGGTGACAAGAAGATTTCAGGACTTCCAGAAAATTGATCCTAAATTCAATTTGCTATCTTATCCCATCACTGCTGATATTGATACAGGACCTGAGGGGCTGCAGCTTCAACGTATTGACATGCAGTCATAT
Source organism: Octopus rubescens (assembly GCA_027564515.1). Classification (NCBI taxonomy): domain Eukaryota; kingdom Metazoa; phylum Mollusca; class Cephalopoda; order Octopoda; family Octopodidae; genus Octopus; species Octopus rubescens. The sequence goes on from JAOPUL010010006.1 coordinate 3,645, forward strand.
TACACTGTGAAAGAAATGTTTAATGCTGTGACATTAGTTGACTTGTACAAAACTTTGCCTGCTGAAAAGTTTCCATGTATGAAGAAATTTGCTGGGAAAATGTTCTCTATATTTGGGTCTACATATATTTGTGAGCAAAGTTTTTCTTGTATGAAAATCAACGAGAAAATATAGATGCTCTTTGACAGCCATTAATTTGCAGGCTGTGATGAGAATCTCAACAAGCAATCTCATTCCTGATTTCAAAGAAATTGTAGAAAAGTGTGATAGAGTACATTTGTCTCATTAAACTGATTCTAAAATTGAATGTGCTTGCAGCTATAGATGATATGAAATTAGCACAATAGATAAATTGAATAAAAGAACCAAAATTTAATTTAATTTATATTTATTGATTTTTATGATACAATTTATACCTTTTCTGAAATGCAAAGTTAATTGACGAATGCAATCATTTTAAAAGGTGCGCCCCCTGCTAACCTCCGCTCCCACAAATTGGCTCCCATGCCAAAACAATTTCCCACACCTGGCGTAGAGGACTATTCAATCTTTCGTGTTATGAATACTATCTTCTAAATGTTTGCTCATAAAACGAGCCACTTATGACAGCAGTTATCACCTTTTTGATAAGATCGCAGGAGTGGAGTCGTGAAGCCGACAAATATAACAGGTACACAAAACGTAACCTTCTAATAGATAGACTATAGCAAAACGAAAATCTAGAGTCAATTACGGTAGGTTACGAACATTTCAACATAAATTTTAGTGGACTTTTGAACTGTATCATGACCTATACCAATTCTACAAAAAGGCTTAGGCAAATCCATCAAATGGTTACACGAATAGAATGTAAAATTACTTGATTAAAATTTCTCAAATACTAACATTGTAGAGTGAGGCAATTCTGCCAACAAACTACGTAGAACTTATACTGCTATATGCAACAAAATTAACTATCAGAAACGCACAACAAATAACAGTTTCAAAAGCCCAGTGGATTCTCTTCTCGAAGAAATTGTTAAAAAAACGAATCATAACCAAGAGGTAACCGGTATCAGTAACACTGAGAATGGATCCGTCATTGCACTGAAATACGATTGCCCCTTACGAAATATAAAGATACAAACAGCTTGAAACGTAGCTTATAAATTTAGGTTACTAAATAAAAAAGAAGGATTATAATAGGAGTCGATAGAACATCTGCTGACTTGTGATTCAGAACTATTCAAGTTGCCAAAAAACACCTACGGAAAATTGAAGCTTTTGGACATTGCCAATTTACTATTGATCATAACATTAACAAATAGCAGAAGCATATATCGATAGAAATGATAACAAACAACCAAAATGGATTACATCTTTCCAGAGAACATCGAACAGTTAGATATTAGATACAAAGAGAATAATAATAAATGTATATTATAGTATGAAAAGCAATATCATAAGATTGCAAGTGACCTTATCCGGGATGATCTGGAATCATTTTGGAGAGTTATTTGGAGTGTAGATACATAGCATATCCGTATAGATAAATAAGAATGAGCACTGCGAAAATTTCTCTCGTAAACAATATTATATAAACTATGAAACTCTACTGAAAGTTATTGAAATACCCACTGAATAGAAAATCACCTGGAAGAGACATTATAGTCATAATGTACATAATTTGCCTGAATATGTTTCTCCAAGAAACAAATAAATGGTGACAGTTAAGAAGGGGAAAATGTGCTGTGTCGAACAGTACCTTATCAACAAAGCCGTCCTTATTGAATCTAAACGGAAGTCTACTGACTGTATACATAGACTATATAAATATGTTCGAATCTGTCTGTCACTCATGGACACTAGACTCACTACATCTTGTCAAGCTTCCATCTGCTATAGTCGATACCATTTAAGGAGTTCTATAATGTAGCCCTTACAAACTATCAACTATATAGTAACAGACTTAGGTTAAAGGACAGACAAACTTAGGTTTACGACAAGCAGAATTAAGTTAAGGAGAGGAATATTTCTTGGTGACAGCTTGTCTTATGCGTACTATTTTTCCTCCTGGTAGTGAAACCTTTGTCAGTGCTGTTGAGGAAATATCAAACCCATGTGGTAGGATCTGAAGAGGAAAGAAAAAATGTTACCCATACTCTTTTTCTGATAACCTTCAGGTATTCAAGTAATATTCACGACACCAAGAAACAGCGATAGTCATACCACTCGCAAGACATAGAAATGTAAGTCTGGTCATGCTACGTGTTCATATTTGATAGTCAATCCAGGTAAAATGAATATCAATCTACCATCCATCCCTAATATCTCCAATGACGGATGCTACCAGTATCTCGGACCGATGAGAATGTTATTATTATTTTATTATGACAGGGTTCCAACCACGGCCGCAACAATAAAGTCCACCCGCCACACTTCTCAGTCCAAGATAACTGCCTCGAGGTCCTGGATACATTCCAGGCCAGTGTCTGCAATCAAGTTGTCGATGTAAGGGTGACAGCGTTTTTCTCTTCTTACATCACCATGAATTGGTTTCCACAAGACTAATTTGGATGCTTCCAGTTCAGGGTGGCGTACGCACTGACCAGATAGTCGCAGTCGCCTTTGCCATTATCTTCTCGTTAACTTTCTGCAGGTCTCCATAAAGGCATTCGTTTGTCATATGTTGCTGCCATTTCACATTTAGGGCCATTTCTAGCATCCTTGTGTAGCATCCATCTAGCCCGTTTGATAATTTCTTTGTCAGTGCCCATGTTTCACTACCATATAATAGCATTGATTCGGCAGTTGCAATGAACAGCTTGATTTTGATTCGCCTGGGCAATTTGGAGTTCAAGACCTTCTTTAGTTTGTGACAGGCTGTCCATGTTTGTGCCTTCCTGATCTTGATATCTACTTTCGAAATGCTCACCCAACCACCTAACTACTTGAAGTATTCAACAACATTCAATTTGGAACCGCTCAAATCAAACAGTTCAGCCTCACTTGTTGGTTGAAAGATATGTATTCGGTTTGTGTGCAGTCCAATTTTGGCAGCTGATGTTTCTATTCTGCTGAGAAGTTGTTGTGCTTGATCTATTTCATTAGATATGAGGGCTATATCATCTGCGAAGTCCAGGTCAGTGATGGTTAGTGCTGGTATTCTCTGTGAACTTTGCCGGTCAATGGTGAAACCAAGGTCTTCGTCACTGTTGTCTATAGCCTGTCGCATTACATAACCCAATACAATTGAAAACAGGTAAGGTGCAAACGTATCTCATTGTAGCACCCCAGCTAGTATTTGAAAGAATTTTGTTTCTCTGTAAGATGACAACACACGAGCTCTGGTCTTCTCATAGGTCTTTGCAATGGCAAGAGCTAGTTCTTCTGGAATGCCATATGCTCGAAGTATCTTCAACATTTTGTCACGATGGATACTGTCAAACGCTTTGCTGAAATCCAAGAAGGTTATAATAGCATGTAGCTGTCTTGGTTTAACTCCTATGATACGCCTCAGGGCTAAGATCTGAGATGTTGTGCATCTCCCTGGTCTAAATTCATTTTGATTTGGTCTCAGATGGATATCAATCACCGTTTCAATCTTGTTGAGGATCATTCGGTTGATGACTGAGTGAGATATTGGACAGTGCAATTCGCCAGAAATAAAATTCAAAGAAATAACCCGAAAAAGAAAAATATTGATATCTAAAAATACAATGAATCTGTTCGGTACAGATATAATGGAAGAATCCGACTTGTGGAATCTACCATTGAATACATTATGTAATAAGTTGAATGTGTCACAGTCTATGTCAGAAAATGCGTCGGAAAAATTGAAATTAAAATTAAAGATGATGTACCCTGATGTGTTCTCTAAGGAACTCAGAACATGTAAAGAAATCAAAGTAAAGTTTGAGTTGAAAGAAAATGCGGTGCCGGTGTTTAAACCGAAAAGGGATGTGCCTTTTGCGGCGTTAAATCAAGTTGAAACGGATTTAAAAAGATTAGAAAAAATGGAGGTAATTCAAAAGTGATGGTTATTATGCTAGCAGACTATGAGTTTGCGGTCCCATACTTGGATGACATATTAATCAAAAATGAATCAAGGGACCAGCGTATTGAACATATAATAGAGGTCTTTAAAAGAATACGCAACTAAGTGAAAATAAATGCGAATTTTGTTTAACAAAAATAAAGTACTTGGGAGAGGTGATCGATGAAAAGGGACGAAAACTGGTCAAGTCTAGGGGCAACACGATCAAAAATATGCTTGCTCCCCCTAACAAAACAACATTACAAGCAATTTTAGGTCAGGTAAGTTATTACCAGCCGTACAAACTTAAAATGTATGAGCTAAGTGCTTCGCTAAATAACTTGTTAATAAAAGGTATGAAATGGGATTGGACAAATAAATGCCAGACTGCATTCAAGGATTTAAAAAAGAGGTTAACATCAGAGTTATCATTAACTCATTTCGACCCAAACCTGAAAATAATGTGGTATCGGATGCCAGTGATTATGGCATAGGAGCTGTGATATTGCATAAATTTAATGATAGCAAAATCAAAGCTATTGCACATGCATCAAGAGTTCTTCTGGCAGCAGAAAAAACTATAGCCAGATCGAAAAGGAGGCTTTATCATTAATTTTCGCAGTAAAGAAATTCCATAAATTCTTACACGGGAGGAGGTTTACATTACAAACTGATCATCGACCGTTACTGTCCATTTTCTTTTCGAAAAATGGTATCCCCACGCATTCACCAAACCGTTTACAGCGCTGGGGGACTATCTTGTTGAATTATGATTTTCAGATGGAGTTCCTGCCATCAAAGAAAGTGGGACATGCAGACGGGTTGTCTAGGCTAATTCCAAAATATAAGGAACCTTTGGAAGACACGGCGTTTGCAGGGTTAAAACTAGAAATGGAACCGAAGAAAGTTATGTGCAATGTGGTAGGTGATTTACTGGTAACACTAGAAGAAATTAAATTGAAATCGGGAAAAGATATGTTCATAATCAACATAAAAAGAAATACTTTTGGAAAGTAATATGAAAAATAATATAAATGAGCAGAACGCAAGTTCAAAGCATTACTCAGTATGTGTTGATGTATTATTATATGCACAAATGGTGGTAATACCCGAATCCCTGCAAAACAGAATATTGAAAGACTTCCATGCAGGACATCCGGGGATTGCCCGGATGAAAGCCTCATGAGAACTTACGTGTATTGGCCGGATAGGGACAAACACATTGAGAGGCTGGTAAAATAATGTGCGGGATGCGCTACGGCAGCAAACGCGCCTCCAGTTCATATACAGTCGTGGCCCAAAACGGATTCAGCATGGTCTAGATTGCATGTGGATTTCGCAGGACCAATAAACAGGTCTTTTTATATCATCGTAGTGGATAGCTATTCGAAATGGCTTGAAATATGTAAATGTTCAAGGCCAACCACAAATGTGACGATTGATTTCTTGAAAGAACTGTTCGCTCGTTATGGAGTGCCAGATACGATCGTGTCAAATAATGGCACACAATTCACGGCCAAGGAATTCGAACATTTCTGTAAATCCGTCCACATGATGCATGTGTTGACTACGCCATACCATCCAAGGTAAAATGGGTTAGCGGAAAGATTTATCGACACATTCACGAGAGCTTTATGAAAACCAGACGGGATGTTTTAGAAGATAGAAATATGACGAAGTTCTTACAAGTGTACGGAATAACACCAAATCCTAATACAGAGTCGGTTAACTCACCCGCAGATTTGATATTCCCCAGCAAGATTCGTTCCATGTTTGAGAAATTGCTGCCGAGTAGGAAATGGGAAACGAAAAAAACTCAGGAGGTAGAACAACACGTGTTAACACATGTGACGAAGTGTATTTTAAAATGTACAAAAACGGTAAGCAGGACTGGGGACAAGGAAATATATCAAGACGTCTGGGTAATGACATGTACATTGTAAAAGGAGTAACATTGGAACATAAAATGCATTTAAACCAATTAAGGAAAAGATTTATCAAAAATCAAGAAACGCGGGATAAATAAATGGACATATGGTATGACATGTTCGATGTCCCTGGACCGCAAGTAAAAGCAGAACCGTCACGTAGATCCAACACGAAAAGAAAACATACATAAATGATAGAAATCAATGCTAAGAGAATGAGATATTCCACTTTCTCACCAAGGAAATATAATTATGATAAAAATGAAAGAATATATGAATATAAAACACCCAAAAAACAAAACGGGACAAAGCCAATCTTAAAAGGGGGAAGTGTTGTGTGGAAGTAGAACACCACTATTTCGTTAGCTCCTAATGGACGGTGTCGACAAGATAAGAGAACATGCGTAGTGAGCGTAAGCGGGGGGCGGGGTCGATGAATCGTCAAGCCGAGAGTGGTATATCTCTGAGTAGAAGACGTTATATTATCTCATTATATCGTACGTAGAACGTGCGATACAACACGCTTACAGATTGTTTTTTTAATATGCATGTTAGCTGCTTAATTCCTTTCTTTGATAACCTTGCTTTTCCAGATTGTCTTTTATTAATGTATGCATTTAAGTATGTATGTATGTATGTATGTATGTATGTATGTATGTATGTATGTATGTATGTATGTATGTATGTATGTATG
>JAOPUL010010011.1:0-10281 GCA_027564515.1 Octopus rubescens
TATATAACTAGCTATCGTGTTTAACTAGTATGTCACCAAGTATAGTGGCGAACTAAGCACGGGTGTACAAATAGTATGTCTTCCTAGTCCCTCCTTGTCTATACACACTTCCGTCATTCTATTTCTCCCCCTATTTTGTTTTTTTTTTATTGTTTTAGATAACGAAACCGTTAGTGTTAACTTAGTGTTCTTTAATTTGTTGGCCGTTAACGACGAGCGATGTCATTTTTAAAGGATGTCCCATTTTGTAAGAAATTGTAACTGTTAAAATTTGTTTTTCTTTTTATTCACCGGATTCAAACGATATTTTGGCATGATGTAACTTTCTTGTTCATCAAATAATGACACGTGTGAAATAGTTTTAGTAAGCCAAAAACCCGCCTGTGTTATTATAGCAGAAACAAAACAAAGAGGCACTGAAATCATACATTATTTTTTAAAACAGCTTGATTCGCAAACTTACGACTTCAGGTTTCGTACGCATCTTACAGAAACATAACTCGTCCAGCTCAGCCGATTGATGAATTGCCGGGAAGTCCTAGATTGCTACCGGAAACTGGGTTGCTATTTGTCAAGGCAGATCAAATGGTGTAATAAGACGTGATATCGACAGTCAGCAACACCAGATGCATTAAAAAGGGGAAGAACGTTGCTAATCAGGTAGCTGGTGGAACCTTGCTGTCTTTGAAGAGCCTTCTGGCATATCATATACATGGCTTGCAAAGGTGTGTAGGTGCGTATACCAGATGTATGATTGCGTGGATGTGACAGCCTGATACATATGCATGTATATATAATTAGCGCGTGTATGGAGGGGTTATAGGTGATGCCCAGTTTGGAAGCTCAGCCTGTGGTCTGCGTAGGCATCAGTCGTTAGGAACATTGTCCTTGGTTGTGAGGCAGCCAGTGTTGAGGTGGCATATTTGCGTTGTTGGCGAACATTTGTTTGAAATTCAACAGGAGGTCATACCTCTCATGGTAGCAAATTTTCCTCTTGATAGATGCTGCAGCTTAACGGAGCATGAACTGTCATTCGTGGAGACAAAGCTGACAATCCCAGATGCCAGTTGAGTAACGGGGGGACCTTGTCGCTGATGATCCATTCGCTGATGGGTTTTTCATTCTGAAAATCATGAGGTGTGCAGAGAAAACGAGACAATGAAATTGTATTCTCTGTAATCCTGCTTCTAAACGGACGCATATGCTGCGCGTACCTTCTCTTGACGTCATTGGCCGTCATTCCCTGTAGTGTCTTGTGATGCCATCGGATTTTGTGAGGCTGGTTTTGTTGACTGTAGCCCTTAAGAGGGATGGTAGGGTTTCGTACATTATAGGTTGAGGTCGGAGGTTTTGCGGTTGCTTGCTTGCGTCTATAGTACCATGTAATGTTACAAGCGATGTTGTCTAAGCCGGAGTATCGCACCATGACATTACATGGGCAACACTCATACCCATAGCAAATACACACGCATAGGCATCATACCCTTACACATACGCACTCACACAGCTAAACACACACACACACACACACATACACACAAACAAAATCCTTCGTCGGCCATGTATATGATGTCCCGCAAGTCCCACGTTTCCTTTCAATGATCGGCGAGCATGCACTACCAGCTTCCTCTCCAGACACGCGGTACTCCATCTTAATGCATCTGTTGTAGCTGGAATGTCGATATATTTTCTAATAATTCCATTTGAATGGCAGCCCAGTTTCTTGTATTCATCTTTGAATACCTGCCTTTTCTTTTTCGGTTCCATGTTTAAAGAATATTTTATTTTTATTTTCATAAAGGATTTTTGCAGTTTATTCATTGCCTGTTCTTTGCTCTAATTATATAATCTGTGCATGTTGATATATAAGTCCAATTATATGTGCTTATTTTATTGTTATTCATAAATATATCCTTCTCTTTCAGAAATTTAGAGAGGCACGGAATGCTTAACCTCTCTTTATGTTACAGTTTTAAATTCAAGATAGCTCTTACCTACCACTGCTCCATGCCAATGACATACTAAGTTTGATGGTATTGATTTACCCCTTATCCTCGAAATATTTCTTCTTGTACCTACGCCAAACAAAAGTAAAAATTACAAACATTATTATTATGGAAAACGTTGCACAATATCCAATATTGTGACGTTGTAGTCTGAACCTATTGTTCGGGAATGTGTGTTGTCTATAAGGTCTCAAGGACCTCAGACAGATAGCACTTTACGTGGTATACGAGCAGTTCCAAATAAAACGATGTTTGCAATACACCAAGATTGTAGGGTAATTATAAAGGTCCAGATGTTTCTTCGGGTTCGTTGTTATTGAAACCAATGCTCCGATGAAAACAGGAATAACCTTTTTGTTTTACTCTCGCAGCTGCAACGTCTTGGTGATCTCAATTTTTTCTCTTTCTTTCATAGAAATATGTTCCACTCCTCACCCTGCCATGTCAATTATTAGGCACTCTTGCTTATCCATCTTAAAGACTTACTATATCTGGCGTTCGGTGCTCTGACAACTTGTCTGTCTGGAAGCCAATTCCCCAGAGATTATTTGCTTCCCCATTTTCGTCAAATTTCCTTATCCAGTGTATGTTGGAATCAAACGCACGTTACTTCATATCCATACTTCCGGCACAATAACCAGTGAGCTTTTAGATAATGGATACCTTATTGTGTCAGCACTTATACTCTTTCTGCGCAAGACTTTCACCATCGATAACGATGTGATTCTCGCTTTTGATCATCGTCCCACACTTTCTGCAGAGGTTTGTTGCACTTGTCTGGCATATAACACATTTGAGTGAGTTGGTATTTAATGATCGATCATTGACAGCGATAATCAGTTCTTTTAGTGCTCACTTTAAGTCACCCTTGCTGATTTATATGCATGGTGCGTCATGATCTCTTAAGTCGTTAGTTTCGCTATGGAGCTCTCCATGCAACTCCATGCCGAGTAGTGTTCGTGCTCTCTCGATGGCTATTCGTGATAGGAATTCATTAGCTTTCGGAACTCCATTATTGGTAAGTCTTTCAGCTTTAGCAGCATACAATAGAGTGGCCTGTTCGCTGTCTACCAAATACTCTGTCAAAGTTCTTATTTCACTCTCGAGGGACTCCCGTACATTATCAGATCAAGTCCACCCTTCCCCATCTTTCTGTACAGCCTATGTACGTTCGTCTTAGGCTGGAGGACACCATGCATTGTTATCTTCCTTCGAGTATTGCGATCGAATCGTTTAATCTCCTCTTGTATCGACTTCAGAATACGTGCACTATACTAAACTACACAGCAACATCCCATACGTTGATGGCAGTCAAAAGGTTATTTGCATTGAGTTTGAATTCCCGAGTATTTTGATTCGCTTCAAAGATGCTGTGTTGAAATTGTCTTACATGTTTATGTGCAATATATTGTCTACCTCCGGAATCCCAAGGTACTTACCACCCGCATTATCCATGTCTCTCATTCCCTCTATATATGCCTCCGTAAGCTGATTATTTCTCCCGTTTCAAAGTGAGCAACACATTTTGAGATCCAGAATTCCATTTCTATATCAATTCAACACATTTCTATAGTCTCATCTAGCTTCTCAATTTCGGTCTCCGTATTTGCAAATAATTTAAAATCACCCATGACGAAAAGGAGGTTGAAACGAGGTCAATTCTTCGCTAGCTTTGACGTAGTGCAGAACTACTAACAGGGGCGATCAATGTTATAACAAATAGTAAAGGTCGACAATAAACTGAAAGATACTTATTCTGATTGTGACATCGGCTGGCTGTTTCGGAAGTGTCTTCTTTTCTATCTATGCATGCTGTTCTTGATTACTCCTCGCACATTCTCAGCTACTCCATCTATGTTGTGTGTATCCAGAACCCGGGGAAGCAGCAACATGCCATATGCCTTTTTATAGTCTATCTAGGCCATTCACAATTTTTGGTACTGTTTGCAGTTCTTCATTAGGACCTTGTCTATCACAAGGTGGTCCTCGGTGCCCTTCCTTTTTTTTCAGCTTCCATTTTATTCTACTGGAAATAGGCTGTTTTCCACAAGGGAGGAATATATTTCTGTTGCGAAGATGCCTGTTAAAAACTTTCCATAAACGATCAAGATAAATAACGGGTCGGCATTGCCCGCCTCATTGTCCTTTTACCGATATTTCATTAACAATGTCGTCATTCCCTCTGCCATCCATTCCGGAACGGCACCATTCTACAGTGAAACGTCTAATTGCAATCCATGTTGTTCACGTGTGGACCTAAACCACTTGAGCCAGTGGCCTTCGATTCCATTTGAGCCTGCCGCTCTCCAGTTCGGCAGTTTTGATACCTATGCAATTACATCTTCCCTTGCTATCGTTACATGGTCCTGTCCTGGAGGTTCTGGGTACTGGAGTTCGGATCTCAGGGAATTAATCCAATCAGCGCCAATCAGAATTGTGGGAAAAGTATTGCCACGATATGTCATTCCAAAATGTGTGAGTTTCCTCTGCTTCAGGTGGTATATTATCTTCTGTGTCTCAACCTAATCTCTAAAATAACTGCCTCAGTTTTTGTTTTTTTTAGAATAACCTGTTTTGACGGACTTGCGATATGCGATCAATGTAGCTTTGCACTTTCGATTTTTTTTACCCGAATACGTTGTTTTAGGGTTTCGATAACAGTGTTGAACCTTTCTCTTTCTACATGGTATTTTGTTCTAAGAATTGCTTTCGCACATTCTTTAGCATGTTGCCATTGCCCTTTGAACCATTCCTCAATGTGACTTAGTTTTTATGCAAGCTTTTAATAAAACCTTCGATTCTTCGATTCCACCACGGCTGCTTTTGTTCAACCCATTTCCTCTCTTTTTTTCCAACAAATTCACCTACTAAAACTGTGCCGGATCTAATCAAGACCATTTTTTCCGATATATCACCTTTTGTGTCAACGCATCTCAAATTCACTTTTTTAGTCTTTGTTCCTGTAATGATTAATTCTTCGAGTCTTATCATGGGTACCTCTGTTCCTCAGTCATATCTCCTGGTAATACAGGCTCCTCTGCATTATACTCATTCCTTCCCATTCCGCCACCCCCTCTTTTACTACACATTCACCGTCCGTACCTATCCATCTGCTGACCATCACCAACAATATCCTTCTCGAGTTTCTCTTCACTGCAGTGTTTATAGAATTGTGTGGTTCCGAAATGGATTGCAGATGGAACGGCGACATTGTTAATGAACAAAAGCCTCACAAACCTGCTCAGCCGCTTCCGACTACCAGGGAAGTATTGGTTGGATTTCCCGAATACGCCAACGTGGACATGGGCAAACAGCACCGGGTCTTCCATTTCATATGTAGATAGAATTCTCAGAAGGCGGTACAAAAAATAGCATAGGATTTCCACATTTGAAAATCGTTGGCTACACAGGCCACAAATTTGTGACCTGCACGGTCGACCTAGATAGGATCCATAGGCAGGGCTCCGAGTATTGGAAGTTGAATGCATCCTTCCCCGCGCGTAACGCATTCAGAAACCGAGTTAGAAAGTTCGACCATCGGAGTTTGTCGGGTGCAATCGACAATAACCAATGGTGGATAGTCATGAAAAAGGCTATTACAGTATACGTGGTAGGGCTTAGTAAGGAAACAGCTTTAGTGGAATCTAGGAGAGAGGGAGACTAAGTTAGGAAGCTTAGGCCAGTCACAGCGACTGATATACAGGCGGCACGATTGGTTGTCGATACATTCTTGAATGCTAAGCACGAAGTTTGCGTTGTCAGGGCTAGGGCTCGCGCGCTAAAGCATGAGCGTACAAAAGCCGTTCAATGGGCCCGCGACGCAGAGGTGCGACGGGGCAACAAAGCCACAATTTGGTCTTTTAAGTTGTTAGTTTCGCGGTGGAACTGACAATATAATTCGTGGTGAGGTAGTGTTTCTTTTCTCTCGTTGGCTATCAATGAATGGAATCCGTCAGCACTCTCAACTCCATTGTCGGTAGCTCCTTCTACATTAGAGGTATACTGTAGCTTTCAAGTGCTTAGAACACTCCTGATAATTTTTCCTGTCCCCGAGAAGCAAGCTTTCTGTAGGAGTTCCGCGGGACAGTGTATTTCAATTTCCTTCAACCATTTGTCTACATCTTTGCTTGCAGTTCCCAATACACTTATTATTATAGGCACAACCTCTACCGTTTTCATCCTCCAAATTCTCGTAATTTCAAACGTTAGGGGGTTGTATTTTTTTGGTGAGGGGGGGAGGTTCTTTTCGTCGTCTTTCTTTACGATACGAGGGTCGACCTGGCATCCTGGATTAATCAATAGGCAGCTTCATTCTCTCTTGTTTATTAACGTAAAATGTGCTCTATTGCTTTCTAGTTTCTTTCCGTCTGGATAGGGAAGTCCCACAACAATTTGCATTTGTCTGACTGCATCACTATTTCGCTTCGATGGTTATACCATGTGTCTCCAGCTTCAAATCCCGATTTCTGTTACAGTTTACAGTGTAGAACTTTAACAACTTGGTCGTGTCTCCATTTCTTATATTCTTCCTCTGCCAACTTGGGACACTCTGCAACAATTTGTGCCACTGTCTAGTTCTAAGTTTCACAGACTCTACATTTTTGTGACACATTCTCCCCATGTATATATTTCCTCAAGCTGTTCGTTATTATCGCCTGATCTTAGGCTGCTATAATTAGTCTCTCTTTTTCTTTTTTTAATCGCCCCCTTTTTAACCAAGACCAGAATTTTTGTTCCCTATACTTCCTCAGTAGCTTTCCAAAATTGACCATGTAAGATGTTATCCTCAATCTCTCTAGCGTGCTCTCTTTGAATTTTATGTTTGTCTTTTTATACTATTCTACTTGTCATCACCTGTTCCTTATTCACAGCCTTTAGTAGTTTTTCTGTGCTATTCTCCAAATATTGAAGCATGCGTTTTCTCTCCATCCTCCATATGTATACACTCTTCCACGGCAAATAAGCCTGTACCACTCTGGTTTTTCTTTAAGTAAAATCGGTTGGTATCAGATTTCGGGTGATGTGCTCCGTGCATAGGTAACAATTTTCTGCTTTTTTCTGTCAATCTTCTAGATGTCGCTTTTGGTCCAGTCAACAATCCCTACTTCATATCTGACTACGAGTATTGCTCTTTTATATATTGCTTCGATTACATTCCTTGCATTCAGCTTTGTTTGTAGCAATTTTCTAACTCTTGTTGTATATTCCCTACTGATAATTTGTTTCATTTTATCTTGCTTTATTTCTTATGTTACTAGTATCCCCAAATACTTGCACCACTGTCCTTTTCCGACCGCTTTCATCATTTTCCCATTTCGAATTTCACTTACCTGGCTGCCCTCTAATCTTCCTCGTTTCATTTTAAACGTAGCACACTTGTCGAGCCCCAACTACACATCTAAATCATTTGAGAAATGCGAACTGTGTGTATAATACTTTCAAGCCGTTTCTCATTTTTTGCATGAAGGATTATATCGTCCATAAAAAGAAGATGGTTTATTTGCCCATAACCTTTTCTCAAATCGTAATCTATTCTAATTTTCCGCAGTACCCAGCTGAGCGGTATCATGGCCAGTACAAATAGCAACGGGGATAGGCTATCACCTTGAAATATTCCACGTCTGATGTTCACATTTCCATGTCTGTGTTTTCCTCCCATTAATTCAGTATTCCAATGTTTCATACTTTCATTTACCATTTTCTCCATGTTTCTGCTACCCCAAACATGCTCATTGTTTTGCTTGTCCAACTGTGCGGTACCATGTCTTATGCTTTTTTTGTAGTCTAACAATGCTCCATTCAGTCCCGTCAATCGGCGTTTGCAATGTCTAATTACCATTTTATCAACTAATATTTGGTCTTTTGTGGACCTACTTTGTTTTCTGCATCCCTTTTGCTCTTCTTACTTTCCATTTGGGTGTATAGTTTTTCCGTCAAGACACCAGTCATGAGCTTCCACAATAAGTGGTAAACTTGCTCTAGGTAGAAAATTAGGCACTAAGTTACCTTTCAAGCAGTCTTTGAGGCATAGTAGTGTTCGTCCACTTGTCATCCATATAGGAATATGACTCTGCTGCAGGCAATAATCCAGTTGTGAAGCGATCCTTTCATGCAACTGTGTATACTTTTTCAGCCAATATCCTTGCAAAATATCCTAACCAGTTTCTTTCAAATTTGCTATTTTTTTAGCTTCAATTTCACGGTATATGATCAATTCCGACGTTCTTTTGTCTTGAAAACTTTGCCGTTTGACTTTCCAACATGGTAGCCAGTTTGCACTTTAGTTGTGTCTTATCGGCCTATTCCACAGTTCTCCCCAAAATACTTTGCTTTCTTCCGCGTATGGATGCTTGTCTCCCTCTATTTCCTCAAACAGGCGCCTCCTATTTTAATGGAACATTCCATTCTGTCCAAACCCTATCCATCTGGTATCATATCCTGTCAGTTTGGACTTAAACGCTGTCACGCTTTGTGAGAATTCTTCATGCAATGTTTGTTTCCCCCTTTCTTCTAACCAGCATTGTTTATTCAATTTTCTGGTTACTGCCATATTTTTGAGCTCTTCTCTCATTAATCTATTCAATTGCCTCAGTTCTTTCCTTGCCTTTTCCAGCTTTATTCTTATTATCCTCCTCCAGTTTGGTTCGTTTCCTTTCATTTACATAGTTTTCCGCTTGTATCCTATTACGTCCACTACAGCATTTGGAGCACCTATGATTAACTGTTATTTTACTGATATTTTCTGTTTTAATCAAGCTCAGAACTTCATTTACTTTGCCTGTGGCTCTCCTTACTTTGCCTCTGTTCATATATCTTATATTTGGTGGTACTTCATTAATCCAATCATACATTTTTACGTCGTAGCATTTCTAGTATCTCCTTCTCTTCATCATTCAAATCGTGTGTAGTATTTTCTGCCATTTGTCCAACTAGGTCACTTTCACTATTTACTTCTTCCGTATCCTCGGGTGCATTGGGAATCCCTCCTTCTTCGTATCCTTTATCTCTTATCCCTTCATTATTACATTCACCTATTGCTATTTCACTTTTTTCTGCTCTCTTTTAATTATTCTCTGAATTTCTTCAGCCTCTAATCCTGTAACCCATTCGTTGATACGGATTGCCCTTGCCTGATCTATCAATCGCTAGGCGGATGCTTCAAAAAATGCCTTTTCATCCAATATTCTCTTCATTCGGTTCATGAATCCTTTTTTATTTGAGTCACTTCTCAGCCATCATTCAATTACAATTTTGTTTACATCTTTTTCCCATTTCCTTTTCCTTTTCGTTTTACGATTTTAACTTCACTTCTGGCCCTGATCAATGGCTTGAAGATGACCTGCGTGAGCTTCGTCAGACACTTTTTGCCTGTCGTGCGCGACACCTTCATTGTTCCCTGTTCCGGTTCTGTTAACGCAGTTGTGAATTTTATTAGATTTTGACATCACTCATTTAGAGGTAGCATTTGTAATGTTATGCATTCCACAGTATTTGTTATTGTGACTCAAGCACTAGGTGGGTTGCTAACCAAGGCCCAGAGAGTCCACACTTACCCACATACACAGCTTTCAGTTCATTTCGTTCATGTTGCTTTTCAATGCATTTATATTTGGCATGTTCATTGTTAAATATTCTGGTGATGAGGTATCATCACCACCGGTGTTTTTATTGAGGCACCCTCACTAGAGGGGTTGCCGCCAAGGCTTAACTCACACCCTCATCCCATGAGACAGACTTAACCACACCGGACGCCAACTAGGTATTTCAAGGTCTCGCGGGGGGCTTAATTGTACTACACCTTGTTCAACGTTACCTGAAATAGTTTAGTGCCATTCCCGTGATGTATTAATATTAATATTGGTTTTTTGTATCGTTACTTGTGGGTTGTGTTGGAAGCGCTGTTATCAGCTGTATTGGTCATTTTGACCGTTATCTTCCTTATTATTTCCAGTGTTCTAGGTATATCTTTTGTTTCCTGTGGTCAGGGACGCCTGTTGTTCTTTCTGACATATGGTCGCGTCAGCTGTAACCGTTGTCCTTATTGTTATTGTTTATAACCTCTTCTGAAGCGGATAGACGGCCGTTATTCAGCCTGGTAGTTTTGCTGCTGTTATCTATATGGGGAAGGTGGTTTGTGGGATGGAATGTGGCTGGATAATGGTTTTCTAGGCCAAAGATCTGAGCGTGGGCAACTAGCGGTTTTTCTAAAGTAGGGGAGGGGGCATTAATTTAAAGAAATATATATATATATATATATATATATATATCTATTTAT
>JAOPUL010010041.1:0-10278 GCA_027564515.1 Octopus rubescens
AATAATAATAATAATAATAATAATAATAATAATAATAATAATAATAATAATAATAATAATAATAATAATAATGAGGGGGACAATACAAAGACAGACATAAAGTGTAGGGGTTTACAAATACTGAGAAAAAAAGTGAAAGGGGGAAAAGGCGTATACACAGTATAGAACAAATGAAGAAAGAAAATATACATAGTATACAATTGTGTGAGAAAAAAAGGGAGGGATGATAGTGATGTTCTCCTCCTGATACAGGAGGACCTCTAGGGATAATCGAGGAAGCCCACCGTCCAAGAACTCCCTGAACATCAATGGCAAGTGCCCTCTCCAACTCCTTTACTCAGACTCACAGGTCTGTACTCAGAGCGGCACCATCCACTCTTACCGTATTTGCAACTTTTACCCACCTTTTAGTAAATTCACTCGAGAACAGCACCTCCCTCTCCACTCTCACACACAGAACAAAAACACACACACCTATCGGTCAATATTTATTTATTTTAATTTTGAGAACTAACTTCTACAAACACATGCTTACTTACATTCACACACAGAACAAAAAAACACACACACACACCGATCGGTCAATATTTTCATTTTCTATTTCTTAGAGCTAACTTCTACAAACACATGCTTATTTACAAACCCTTTCAAACACAGAACAAAAAAAACACACACGCTGATTGGTTAATATTTTAATTTTTTAATTTTTTAGAACAAACTTCTACAAACACATTCTTACTTACAGACACTTTCACACACACAACAACAACACACACACACACCGATCGGACCACACCCGTAACCAGTACACAACACCATGCCAACTACACGACTGACCAATGAAAAGATGTTGATGACTGTTTTTGCATACATTCAATCTCCCCCTCCTCCACCTGGACACAATGAAGCAGGAGCCTACTTACTGGAATGTGACATACCAGTCATAACTCAGGACGTTGTCGAGGTACCAATGACACAGGATGCTAGTGCTAGCAAATTGCTTGCCAAAAGAGAATATTTAGACATCTGACAGGTGGTTTTTAACAATAACAAATTGAATACGGACAACGGTTACCGAACCAGCTCGATGACCACAAGGAGATAAAAAAAAAACAACAGCTGAAGTGACCATAGATATAGAAAGAAAAGCAAACGTCCATGACCACAGGAAACAACAAAAATACCTAGAAAACTGTAATAAATAATATAACGGACAAAAGAAACAATACAGCTTATAACAGCGATAAAACCGCAACACACAAGTAACGATAGAAACAAACAATATTAATAATAATACATCACGGGCATGGCACTAAACTGCTTCAGGTAAACATTGAACAAGGGTTAATACATGTAAGCCAACCCAGAGACCTTGAAATACCTAGTTGGCGTCGGGCGGGGTTACGTCTGTCTCATAGGATGAAGGTGTCTCTTAAGCCTTGGCCGGCAACCCCTCTAGAGATGGTGCCTCAATAAAAACACCGCTGGTGTGACACCTCATCACGAGAATCTTCCAGAATAAAAATGCCAAATACAAATGTATTAAACAGCGGCACGAATGATATGAAAACAGTGTGTATGAGAGTAGGTGGGGAATCTCTGCGCCTTGGTTAGTAACCGACCTAGTGATGGTGTCACGATAAAAATACTGGTGATTGTATAACCTTCAAAATGCTACCTCTAAATGAGTGATATCAAAATCGAATAATAACCACAACTGCGTTAACGGAACCGGAACTGTGTACAGTGAAGGTGTCGCACACGGCAGGCAAGAAGTGTTTGATCAAGCTCCCACAGGTCGTCTTCAGGGCCAAAAGTCAAAATTGTAAATGGAAAAAGAAAATGAAATGGGGAAAAAGAGGTAAACAAAATTGTAATTGAAAGTTAGCTGAGAAGTGAGCCAAATAAAAGTGGATTCATGAAACGAATGAAGAGAATATGGGATGAAAAGGTGGTTTTTGAAGCATCCGCCCAGGGGTTGATAGATCAGGCAAGGGCAATCCGTATCAAAGACTGGGTTACAGGATCAGAGGCTGAAGAAATTTAATAGAAGAATTAAAAGAGAACATAGATAGAGAGTGAAATAGCAATACGTGAATGTGATGATGTAGGAATAAGAGATGAAGAATACGTAAAAAGAGGAAACCTCAACGTGCCTGAAAATACTGAGGACGTAAATAATGAGAGTGATCTAGTTGGTCAAATGGCAGAAATTTCTGCACACGATTTGAATGATGAAGAGATGGAGATACTATAAATGCTGCGAGGTAAAATGTACGATGGGATTATTGAAGTACCACCAAATGTAAGGTATATGGACAGAGGCAAAGTAAGGAGAGACACAGGCAAAGTAAATGACATTCTGAGCTTGATTTAAACAGAAAATAGGAGTCAAACAAACCAGCTAATCAGAGCGGACGTAATAGGATACAAGCGGAAAACTATGGAAATGAAAGGAAACGATAAGAAAGAACCAAACAAGCGGAAGTGAATACAAATGAAGCTGGAAAAAACACGGAAAAAACTGGTACAATTGAATAGATTCATGAGAGGAGATCTCAAAAATGAGGCAGTAGCCAGAAAGTTGAATTGACAATACAGGTTAGAAGAAAGTGTGAAGCAAACAGTGTATGAAGAATAGTCACAAATAATGACAGCGTTAAAGGCCAAACTGAAAAGTTATGATACTAGATGCATAGGGTTTGAGCAGAATAGAATGTTCCATTCAAACAGGAAACGTATGTTTGAATAAATAGAGGAGGACCAGCACCCGGAACTGATTCCAGGCGCGGAACAAAGAAAAATATTTGGGGGAGAACTGTGGAACAGTTCGATTAGACACAACGAAAGTGCAAAGTGGTTAACACAACTGGAAAGACAAACGTAAAGGTGCCAAAACAACAGAACGTCAGAATTGATCTATATACAGTGAAACTAAAGCTAAAATAATTAGCAAATTGGAAAGACCTGGCCTTGAGTGTGTGCAAGGATATTGTCGGAAGAATTTTACACAGTTGCATGAAAGGATCGCTTCACAACTGGTTGATTGCCTACAGCAGGGTCATGTTCCTACTTGGATGACAAGTGGACGAACACTGCTATGCTTCAAAGACCCCTTGAAAGGTAACTCGGTGTCTAATTTTCGACCTATAACATGTTTACTACTTATGTGGAAGCTCATGAATGAACGGAAAAAATTGACGGAAAAAAGCTATACAACCACCTGGAAAGTAATAATCTACTCCCAGAAGAGCAAAAGGGATGCAGGAAACAAAGTAGGGCCACAAAAGACCAATTATTATTTGATAAAATGGCAATTAGAAATTGTAAACGCCGATTGGCAGGACTGAATATAGCACGTTTAAACTACAAAAAGGCATATGACATGATACCGCACGGCTGGATAAGCAAAACAATGAGCATGTTTGGAGTAGCATAAATCATGGAGAAAATGGTAAATGAATGTATGAAACATTGGAATACGGAATTAATTGGAGGAAAATAGTGACTTGGAAAAGTGAACATCAGACGTGGAATATTTCAAGTTTTACACTGGAAACGGTGCCATAAATGGGTTTTGAAGCCGGAGACATATGGTATAAACATTGAAAGAGTGCTGGAGTCTGAGTGCTGGAGTATGAGAAATGCAAGATATCGTGGGACTTCCCTATCCAAATGGACACGAAACTAGAAAGCAATAGACCAGATATTACGCTAATAGACAAGAAAGAAGGAAGCTGCCTATTGATTGACCAAGTATGACCGATGCCGGTTCGACCCTCGTATCAAAAAGAAAGAGGAAGAAAAACAAACAATTGCAAACCCCCAAAGTTTGAAATTGCGTGAATTTGGATAATGAAAACGGTAAAGGTTGTGTCTATAATAATAGGTGTATAGGGGACTGTAAGCAAACATATCGACAAATGGTTCAAGGAAATTGGAATACAATGCTCCCTGGAACTCCTACAGAAAGCTTGCCTCTTGGGGACAGGAAAAATTATCAGGCGGGTTCTAAGCACTTGAAAGCTTACGGAAAGCATGTGGATACCTAAGGTTACAGGTTGGTCACAAAGTACAACGAGACCACCCTAAAATTAATACCGACCGAATGTAACTACAAAGAAAGAGAGCAAATAATTACTAAATCAGAAGGCAGTAAACACTGTTAATACTGCGATGCTGACTTTGAAATATTATGTTGTGCAGAGTAAAGAAAGTATATTATCTGCAACGAGAGATACTAAAAAAAAGTGATTGAAACATAGAAGAATTCGAGTAGAAAGGGAAGAACAGCTCAACAAACATATGGAAAGAAATTGAATAACAATTAAGTGATGAAAATGTACGAGGAACTGCACCCTTAAAGTGATGTCGATAGATTGTATGTGCCTAGAAGCAAGTGAAGGAGAGGGTTCATAGGATGCAAAATCTGTGTTGTCAATGACGAAAACAGTTGGGATGGTACTTCAAACAGGACAGTGAATCTTTCGTTATTGCTGTCAAAAATAGCAACATGATACTTAGTCAAAATGTGACGCGCACAAAAGAATTTAAGTAATAAGATGGAGAGTAAATATTGTACAACTGGAGAGTTAGAAAGTGAAAGCGGTGCAGGGGCAAAACCTGTGATAAGTTGTTGAAGGGAAAGACAAGACTAACCCAGGGAGTTAGTTAAGGAAATATGCTTTGAAATGATGCAACTGATGCATTAATAGGCTGACTCAGGAACAAGCTCTTAGAACTAGTTATACCACGTTTCATAAAAGAGTAGTGAATCACCCCTTTGAAGAATGCGTGGCTTCAGAAAATAAACAGTCTCGCATAATGTGAGTGTTTGTAGAAAATTGGATCAAAAGGATTACAGAACGAGGCATAATAACCTACCTAGGTAACTACATTGGGGATGGTGTACGAAGTTCTGTCTTGAGAGGACATTGAAATTGTAGGAAAATAAACCATATGTTATCAGCGAGAAAATGGGTATAAGATCTTACATCGCATCGCATGAGATTTTACATTGCAGTGTGATTCAGTAATTGAGGCACGGAAACGAGACATTTTTGTAGTTTATAAGATGATGAATGAAACAGAGATTATAGATATCGCTATACATGGGGATGTATGAGTGAAAGATGGAGAGCTGGATAAGATTGAGAAGTACAAGCCACTTAGAGATGGGATTGCACGAATGTGGGTATTGAAGAAAGCAATTGTCTTCCCAGTAGCTGTAGCGGCATTGGGAGTATTAACAAGGTTTGAGAAATTTGTTGAAGAAATAGGGATTGACATGAGGGTAGTACATGCTCATATTGGAATATATTAAATTTAGCTGGATGTGATTTTGAGCAAGAACACAAGGGGACTGAAAAAATACAAAATAAAGGAAATGAAATAAGAATAAATAATATTAAGTTTTATGATCAGAGTTGACATTAAAATATTTCATTTTATTACATTTATTGTTAATTGCAGACTAAAATCGTGATTTTTAACAAATAATCCCATGAAATATTAGGATGCATAGATATACATATTCCTCGAATAATATTTTGGGGACGATGTATCGTTATGTGCTTGCCACAGTGAAACATTAAAAATTGAATACAATATTATTCATTGTTCGGTTCTATCCTTTATGGAGAACAAAGTGACATACTAACGTTTATATAATTTACCGACATATTTACTAAAATTTGATAAATAAAATATGATAATGTTCCGAAAATTTGTGTTTTACATACAATATGGAGAAAACATAAAAAATGGAATATTAGAATTACCTGAGTATAATGTCCAACCATGGCTTCATTTTTTTGCCCATACTTGTAATCTTTAATCTCAGCATGCCAGTACCCGACTACTTGGCCCCATGGACGTAGGTTGTGTGCAGCCAGAAGATTTTGACCAACTCCTGTATACCCTTTATATAGAAAGAAATGAGGTAAATAAATGTACAGAAAGATTACGTCAGTTATGCCGATTATTATCATACACTAAGATTTTCATTTGGACTGAATGTAGTTGATGTTATATACATCACTTCTAAGCACTACTCACATTACTATGTGGCCATACATGTGCATATACACATGGTTCCCGCACACACATGCAGAACCACACGTATGCACTACCTTTTTCATTTATTTTCTTGTGTGTTTTTAAATATGCTTATGTCTGCAGGTGAGTGAGTGTGCAGTGGCTGTTAGATATAAAACAATTCCTTATAAATTAGTTGATATTGTGAAAACATATATTCACAGAATATTCCCAGGGTCCAAATAAAATACATAAAGCAGTTATTGAAATGGACCTTCGATGCTACAACTTGATTAAGGATTCATCAACGATTATTTGTCGGGGATATTATTACAAGCGTTACCAGAGAAAAGATGTGTAAAATGTTTCTTTTGGGAATACGTAACGTAATAAATATCGGCGAAAAATAGTACTTTCCTCCTCCATTAATCTCTTTCTCTCCGTCTCTCACTTTACCTTCGTTTCTGTGTGTATATATGTATATATTCCTTTTCACTAAATTGGCAAAAAAAAGCGCACGCGCAATTGGCTGATAGGTGGGAGGAGAAAACTCTGCACTGCAAATATGTGTCGGGTAACAAACGAGCTGATGTTGATCAGAAGCACACCCACCAGTGGCTACGGATCCCAGGCTAAAGGCAGAGACTGAAGGTTTCATCTTAGCTGCTCGAGATCAAAGTTGATTGTCCCGGAGCTACCAAGCCAATGCGATTGAAATTGCAGCAGACACAACATGCCGATTATGCAATGATATGATTGAAACAATGAACCACCTAATCTATGGATGTAATGAAAACAAAAAGGCAATTAAATTACATGAACAAACCTGCTAGACAAGAGCGATGGCTATTATAATGTAGTGGGAAAAAGAACAGTACACGTTTGGAACCAGCTGGGAATGTTATATATTACTGAGTATATGCTCATGATTCAGATAAAAACGATTTGTAATAAAGACTTTCTGAATGAGGCCCAAATTCAGATAATCAGGAAAAACCTCTGTAGTAACGATAATCTCGTGGTGGATAATGTAGGTGAAAATCAACGGCTGACTAGGCTAGGCGAAATTGCATTGCAGAAGAGGGACTTGCGGGTCGGAATAGGAAAACATCAATGTACTGTGGAGGACTATGTATTACAAAAGGATATGATTGAGGAATAGAGGGACTTTATGATGAGACTCGAAGAAATAGTAATCGCAAGAGCAGAGACCGAGCCGGTAAATTTGAAACGCTTCGACCGAGACAGTGTGAAGAGCACGATCCAAATGTTGATGAGATCCTGAAATATATTCCAATGAAAGATCTATCAGAAACAAGGGATATAATTAGATCCGCTGCAATTTTAGTAGGGGAACTGGTGGAATAAAAAGAGAGAAATCAAGCGGACAGAAGGAATCATGGCGGAGTTCGAGAATTGAAGTTGATATTAAGAACTTGCGAAAAGATCTCAGCTGCATAGAATAATTGTCCAAAAGGCAATGGAAACATGCTAAAGAAAGTGTGAAGGCATATCTTGTAAAAAAAATACCAGGTAGAAAAGGTGGGGTTCAAATGTCTGGTAGAGACCCTAAAACAACGCATTCGGGCAAAAACAGTGAATATGCAAATCTACACTGATCGCATATCGCAGTTCCATGAAAATAGGTTATTCAGAGGCAGTTTTTAAAGAGTTTAGATGTAGCGACACAAGATAACATACCTCCCGAATCAGGGGAAAACGACAACATTTGGAATGACATCTGGGGTAAAGAAGTTTCCCACAACCACGGTGCTGAAAGTATTCATGATGTGGGGTGCGAGCTCCATCACCCTGAAGCTGCAAACCAGGATCATAAATGCATAACACCGAAATATGCAATTACACATGTATCAAAAATGCCAAACTAGAGAGCTGCGGAACCAGATGGAATCTACGGCTAATAGCTCAAGTGGTTTAGGTCAACATACAAACGAATTCGTTTTCAATTAGACAATTGCCTACAGATTGTTGCAGTTCCGGAATGAATTGTAGAGGAGAAGACGACATTGTCGATGAAAGATCGGTCAAGGGGCAATGAAGTTGGCAATTACCGACCTAACCTATAATGGAAAATGGTAACGGACATATTCACAGGGAAGATATTTACACAAAAGCGATGGCGAAAACGATCCAAGAGCATCAAGGACCACCTTGTGATAAACAAGGTCGTAATGAAGAACTGCAAACGATACCAAAACTTTGGGCATTACCTTGATAGTCATTAAAAAAGCTTATGGCATGTTACCACTCTCGCTGATTCCATAAATACTTGACAGGTGTGCAACAGCTGATAACATGCGTTCGTTGATTTAGGACAGTATGCCTAGTTAGAAAACACGTCTTTCCTGCATCAACCAGCAATTAGCCGAGTTAACGAGCAAAAGAACGAGATGTTTGATAACTATTGTTATCAAACATCTCGCATAAGGAATGATTTACCAACAATGCAGTTTAGAGTACTAATGGATTCTGTTCACAGATAGTAAAGAAGAGAGACAAAACACTACTCCGCATAGAATTACATTGTCAGTTCCACCGTGAAACTAAGAGCCTAAAATGAACAGAAAGCACCATGGATGTGTCTCAGTAAGGGTGAACTAAAAATGATAAATGAAAACCTAATCATCGCTGCCTTAGGTCCATGCATTCCATAACTCTTAACAGGGATATTTACCACACAAGTACAACGAACTTCTGCAGAATGTGTGGGATAAAGTTACGAAGCGTGACTCACATTATTAGTAATTGTGATAGAGTAAAAGCGTAGATACACAAGGTATCCTAACATCTGCACTGGCTACTATGCTGGAAGTACGCATATGAGGTAACGGGCGTTTGGTACAAACATACACTAGTAAATGTAATGGACGAAAACGGGAAGGCAAAGATCCTCTGGCACTTTGACTTCCAGACAGACAAGATTTTAGTGCATCGAAAGTCAGATATATTAAGTTTTAGTAAGAATAAACAAAAATGTCTAATAATCGACGTGCAGTGTCAAGAAATCAAAATATGACCATGAACGTAAGAGAAAAGGTCGACAAATATTGAGACATGAAACTTTAGATCGCCAATATGTGACAGCTGCGAGAGACAAAGAGAAAAATGTCCATGTTGTCATAGGAACCTTTGATTAAATACCACAGAACCCGTAAAAATTATCTGGACCAATTAGAAATATCTTACAATCTTGGGGTATTGCAAATATCGGCGCAATTCTGAAGTGCAGACTCTCTGTCTGAAGCCTTGTTGTGACTTGACAGAGAGTAAAAACTCCCACCCGGTACCCACCATACCATCTACAACATCACGATATTGGATTTTCGGCGATATCTTCATAACGATAGTTATTATTATTAGACTGATTGTATGCCGATATCCTTTGATCAGGAGCGGGTCATAATTATGACCATGTGTCCTGTCATCTTTCTCATTCCAGTTACATTGGTCGTATCAGCACTTGTATTCTTCTCAATATCTTGGCTGTTCTAAGTAGTGCAGTTTTCTGGAGCATCTCAGTCTTGATAGTGAGTCCCAGATTTGGAAGCCACTTATGTAATTGGTTTGTCCATGTTCCAATTGTCCCTACTACAACAAGTATAACCTCCACATTCCTCAGTTTCCACAAACGTACTATTCCATAATTCACATTTTGGTAGATATCGACTTTCTCCATCTCTTTCTCTACAACGCCGATATCTCTTAGGATAGCGATGTCAATAATCTAGTAATATCTGTTTTTCTTTTGCAGTCAGGATCAAATCTGGTCTTCTTGCTTCAATCACATTGTCACATTGCACTTTGAAATCCTATAGTATTTTCACCATATCGTTTTCCATTACAGCTGGTGGCTGGTGCTCGTACCACTTGTCAGCTCGTTCCAAGTTGTATTTCCCACATAAATACCAATGTACGATTCAGGCAATACTGTCATGCCGTTTCTGCTACTCCCGCGGTGCCAAAAAGGTTACACTGACATACGATGTGGCTTGTGTTTTCTCCGACCATCCCACACATTCTGCACTATGGCGATTCGATCGATTTGTCAAAATGGTATTTTACGCAGTTGATCCTTAATGCATGCACCTGGCAAGCACAAATAAGATATTTCGTCCTTCTTCTCAAATCGCCCTTATTTATCGAAACCTATTATTATTATTATTATTATTATTATTATTATTATTATTATTATTATTATTATTATTATTATTATTATTATTA
>JAOPUL010010058.1:0-10277 GCA_027564515.1 Octopus rubescens
ATAATGGATGTATGTGTGTGCATAACTACAAATACATTCAGCTGAACAAGGTGTGCGCGCGTCATCAAATAGAAATCAGTTTGATCATACTGTAAAATAATCTTTGATCCATTCTATAATTTGTGTTGAAATCTGCATTATTTGTACGAGTCTGTCGTGATTAATAGAACTGATTGTCTTTTCTCTTCCAATGTAGAGAATATCTATAAAGTTATTATTATCAATTTCCTTTGTCCATGTATCTAAACAAGATAGTAGTTGAGTAATCGTAGAGTGATGTGTTAAAATGTGACGTTGATAAATTGATATAAGTATGCTTTAATGGTGTATTGGTCATATTGTGCTTAGATAAATTGATCTGTTAATGTTTATATCAAACATTGTTCCTTTTAAGGAGTAATTGGTAACTTTCCAAATTGATAGAAATGTCTGAGATACAAAAGACAGGGAAAAATAAGTTATGGAAAGAATGATAGCCTAATTAGTTAGGAAGAGAATTAGACTAGATAAGATGCTGTTTGGTTTTGTGCCAGAAAGAAGTACTACTGATGCCCTCTTTCTTGTAAAACAACTGCAGGAGAAGTATTTAGCTAAAAGTAAGCATTTGTCGACCAGGAGAAATCTTTCGACTTGGTCCCTGACTCCATTCTGGTGGTCACTGAAGAAACCAGAGGTAGATGAATGGCTTGTAAGAGCCATATGAGCAATATACAGGAGTGCCATCAGTAAGGTGAGAGTTAACAATGAATACAACAATGAATTAAGTGTAGAGATAGGAGTTCACCAGGGCTCAGTTTTCAGCCTCCTCCTACTTGTCTTACAAGCCATAATGGAGGAATTTAATGCCACTTACCCTTGGGAACAACTATAATGCTGATGACCTCATTCTCAAAGTGGAATCTGTAGTATAATTAGAAAAGAAATTGCAGGTGTGGAAGCAAAACCTGGAATTAAAGGGCCTTAAAATTAATTTAGCAAAAACCAAAGTTCTAGTTAGCAGAAAAATGGCCCTGTTCAATACATAGGTAGAAATTCCATATGATATAACCAATGCAAACTATGGACACACAAGAAGTGCAGTGGAATCACAGGAAGGTTAACAGAGAAAGTAGACTTTGTATGTGTAAGATGCACAGGAGTAATAAACACTAAGAACACACAGGAAATAAATTTTCTCAAATGCTCAGGAGATTCCCAAGAGATAGTAGATAATTTCTGTAACTTATGTGACCTAATTAGCAGTGGAGGAGGATGTTCAGAAAGCATAGTCGCTAGAATAAGGGTAGGGTGGAGAAAGTTTAGAGAACTATTACCTCTAATGGTAACAAAAGGTCTCTCTCTCTCTCCAAATGAAAGGCAGATTGTATGGTGCTTGTGTATGATCAGCAATGCTGCACGGTAATGAGACATGGGCTCTGAATGTAGAGCACATGTGAAGACTAGAAAGAAATGAAGCTAGTACGCTGTTTAATATGCAATGTCTGTGTGCTTGTATGACAAAGAGCAAATGTGATTAGAGAAAAATTGGGCATAAGGAACATCAGATGTAGTGTGCAAGAAATAAGACTGTACTGGTATGGACATATGATGTGTATGGATGAAGACAGCTATATAGAGACGTGCCGATCACTAAATGTGGTGGGCCCTGCGGAAAAGGAAGACCTAAGAAAACACACATAGACATAGACACATAGATATATGCACACACACATATACATGTACATATACATACACATACATAATTTCAGAACACCAGCAATATTTATTGACTTTAGAAGTTATATATATTTATTTCTTCAATGGATCTCATTTTTGATAAAATGATACAGATTAAATTTTCGCTTGATTTTCTTTCATGTGTTTTTCCATTCATTGCCATTATTATAATTTTCTTTATTATTATTTATATTTATATTTTTTTCAGTATGTAACAATTCCATTTTCTCCTGTTAATATTTTACAATGTCAATAATATTGTTTCTTTATAAACTAAACTATTTTGATAACCAATAATTCACATTCTTTGTTTATTAGAAACTTAGAATAAAATAAAGCAATTCCTCTCTCAGTCTTTTGTTTTTTAATCCATTAATTTGCTAAAATACAAATATATAATTATATTCAAGGAAACTTCAAAAATTAATTTCCAATCCAGTTTTATATTGAAACAAACTTCTCTACATTGTTGTTTACTTGCTGTAATAACTTCTTGGACTTTTTTTTTAATAAATTCAATTCACTCATTCTTTTTCTGTAATATTTCCTTAGCAACAAGAGCCATTTCTGGTTGTGCTAGGGTAGAATTCTTGTAATTCTGGCTAAACTAGCTGCTTACATTTCCTCCATTCCAACAGCTTTATTTCCCATGCACGTCTTGATGAAAGTCTAAATTTTCCTTATGGGAATCGAATATATTGGTTCCTGCATAAAAAGAGAAATGTACTTTATACGTCCAATGCCATATATTAAGAACAAACAATCAATAATAATGGCAGTGATGCCATGTATACAGATCAATAATAATGGTAATTAACCCTTTCATTACCATATTTCTGCTCAAATACACTGACTTTGCTTCAATTAGTTTTTAAAATAATGAAGAATTTAGTTAAATAACTTTGCCTTGAATAAGCAGGGGTTTGGAACATAAATTAACATGGAATTTTGAAGGAAGGTTTTTACTTTAGATTACTTTAAAAATGGAACATTTATATCATAGAATAAGGGGTCAATCTCAGGTAGGTTGGGATCAAAAGGGTTAAAGCAGAAGACTAAATCAAGTTTTTTTTTTATTGTTTTAAGATTTCATTTCTTGAGATTACTGGTTCTAAACCTGGGTGGCAGCCACACCTTTGCCAAAATGGTACTAGATGCTTAGAGGGAGTTATGGTGTTTTCTCAGAAATATAATATTTTAACCAAGTATAATGCTGTATTTTACAGCATAAAAAAATTCATTGGTATAATGCATCACATGAAAAAAAAGTATGTCTTACATATCATTAAATATGGTACTTATATCTTTAAAACATTTTGGAAACAAAAAAAAAATCTTTGTTTGAATTAGAATATGAGTAAAACAATGTATTATCAGTGAGCAGAAACCTTATTGATGTTGTACCAAGGTCCAATATAATTTCATTACTTAGCCCTATCGTGCCATGTTCCCGGTATAGCAGGAATAGCCTAAACTCAATATCTAATGGATTCCTGTTAAAGTAGTAATGAATATAATACATGTAGAAAAAGAAGATAAAATACTAAAATTAGACAACTGATCACATTGCAGTTTTGAAGTTAAGTGTGTTTAGGATTCATTGTTAATGGTGACCCCCACATCTGTTGTTTACCTTTATATTTTATCATAAAAAAAAATGAGACTTTGTGACGAAATGAGCATGTGATGAACCCAGTACTTTGTCTTGTAAATGAGTGAGGCCTAGATTCTTTGCAGTTGAGGAAATTATTGGTGATATTTATTCTTTAGACGAAGAGTTTACCCTTGCAGAGACAATGAGAATGATTTGGACAATCAAACTGGTGAAAGTGATGAGGAAAGTAATGATTCAGATGAACAAATACAGTAGTTGAGAGATAAGTCTATTATTGTTACTCTCTTTAAATATTTTGTGATTCTATCCATTAGTTTGCTTGCAATCATTACTCTTGAGCTGTGTATACAACTATTATTTTTTTGCTCAGAAACTCAGGTTTGAGAAGGTTCACTCTTCACTTAATTTCCTTAACAGTTTAACTTAGAGAGCATAAGTCCATGCAAATATCTATGACATGGGGAGATGCTGGATGGGAGAGAATACAAAAATATGGATAATCAACTTCTGTACAAAATAGCTTCTGTTTGACTTCATTTCTTTTTTCATTTGAAAAACACCCTGAGGTTGATACTGAGCTATAGAACACCCTGAGGTGAAGGGTTGTTGCTGAGCTATAAAGAAGTTAAGAGTTGCTGTTTTAGATGTTGTATTATCAGCTCAGTTATAGAAAATACATTTTCATGCTCTAGATTTCTATTGTGGTAATCTTGTTTATTTGTTTTGATCCCAGCTGACAAATATAGTTCCTTGTCCTAATATGGCTATGAGCACCTTGTTTTATATCAAGGCTAAGATCCCTTAATTTTTTTATATCACCCTACTTCATTAATTAACTTTGTTAATTGTTATCACTGCAGATACTAATTGTTCTAGCAGTTTAGGTTATTCAGAAAACTTGAAAAATTTTAATGAGAAACAAATAATGACCTAGGAAGTGGGAGACCCAGGAAGACATGAGATGAAGTATTGAAGGCTGATCTCAAAATGCTGAGCCTTGTGAAGATGACAGAGGACCAAGATATGTGGTGGATTGCTGTACTCAAGAAGACCTGCCCACCACAACAGAATTGATATCCTAAAACCAAGATGCCAATGTAAAAAGTGTTGATGTTGGTGTTGGTGCCATGTAAAAACCACTGGTGCTGGTGCCACATAAAAAGCAGTCTGTAGAGTTGTTGGCATTAGGAAGGTCATTCAACTGTAGAAACCAATCCAAAACAAACTATGGAACCTGGTGCAGTCCCTGGTCTTACCAGCTCCTGTGAAGCTGTCCAACCCATGCCAGCATGGAAAATGGATGTTAAATGATGATGATGATGATGATGAATAATTACAGAAGAGTGTGGTGGTTTGCTTGAAACAGAAGTAAAATAACAAAAATAATGAAGAACTCTAGAAGTAGATAATTTCTGCTACCTAGGTGATTTGATTAGCAGTGGAGGAGGATGTACTGAAAGGGTAATTGCTAGAACAAGAATAGGGTGAAGGAAGTTCAGAGAGCTTTTACCACTGTTGACAACAAAATGTCTCTTTCTCAGAGCAAAAGGAAGATTGTATGATGCATGTGTATGAAGAGCAATGGGCCCTGAATATAAAGGACGTGTGAAGACTAGAGAGGATTGAAGCTGGTATGCTCCACTGGATGTACAATGTCAGTTTACATGCATGACGGAGCACTAGTGTACTAAGAGAAAAGTTAGGCATAAGAGGAATTAAATGCAGTGTGCAAGAGAGAAAACTGTGCTGGCTTGGTCATATGATGCATATGGATGAAGACAGTTGCAGAAAGAAGTGCTGATCACTTAAAGTGAATGGAACTTGTGGAAGAGGGAAACCCAGGAAGACATGGGATGAAGTATTGAAGGCTAATCTCAAAATGCTGAGCCTCATGAAAGAGATGACAAAGGACCAAGATATCTGGTGCATTACTGTATTCAAGAAAACCCGCCTACCACAGTAGAATTGATATCCTAAAACCACCTTGGTAATGCATGTCCATGAGGGGCTCAGCCTCCACCAACCTTCTCCCACCACCCACATTTCATCTCCTAACACCCATCTCTTCTTCTATCACCTGAGAGCAGAATAGACACATACTACACTCCCTGACTTTCCAAGTCACCTTTACTCCCACCACCTGCTCCAGTTACCTTTCTTCTCCCACCTACTGTGTCCACTAATCACCTCCTTTCTGCACCTTCTCTTCTCTCCCAGTGTTGCTTTCCATCATCAACTCCTTACTTACCTGCTATCACCCTCAATGCCCTCACATATCTACTGCAACTCCCTGCCCCCGAGCCTCTCTTATATTTCTCTCGACTTGCTACAGCCACCTCATCCCACCCACTTCCCCAGCCCAAGCCTCCATATCACCTCACCTATTCTCCCTACCCCAAATGTCCCTCAAGGGCATGTTCTGATACATCTCCATCATTATCTCTGTTACTCTCATTCCCTTTATCTTACTCTCCAACTCACTTTCCTTTGTTTTCCAACTGGGGTATCCATATATCTACTCTACAGCAAGATACTTATACCTGTCCCCTCTACACCATAAATCTCTCAACTGGCACAAAGCCACACCCCACTCAACACTATTCCCACCCCTCCCAGTTAAAGGGTTTTGTTTTGCAAGGTACTTGGTGACCCTATAGGTACTAGTACCACATAAAAAGCATCAGTGCTGCTGCCATGTAAAAAGCACAGGTGATGGTGCTATGTAAAAAGTACTGGTGCTGGTACCACATAAAAAGCACTTGTGCTGGTACCACATAAAAAGCACCCAGTACACTCTGTAAAGTAGTTGGTGCTAAGAAGGGCATCCAGCCATAGAAACCATTCCAAAATAGACAATGGAACCTGATGCGGCTCTTGGTCTTGCCAGCACCTGTCAAACCGTCCAACCCATGCCAGCATGGAAAATGGATGTATGATGATGATGATGATGATGATGATGATGATGATGATGATGATGAGCTCCTTTATTTTGTTATTTTACTTGAATAATTACAAAATACAAACCTGCCACCTAGAAATAATTTGTTGGTGGCACACAGATATGATAGTGCCAAAGGCATGGTTTTGGAGTTAAGAAGTTCGCTTTGCAAGTACATGGCTTTGGGTTTAGTTCCATTGTCCAGCACCTTGGCCAAGTACCTTCTACAATAACATAAAGTCAAGTAAATCCTTGAAATTTGGAAGAAGAAATGCTAACAGGGAAACTGTTCTTTTTCTTAGATGCTTGACTCAGTCTGTTTCCCAATTGAACCCCAAAACCTGGTCTACACTGCTACAAGCATTTATGTCATGTATCTGGTGAGAGGATAAATTCCTCTCACCAGTCTCTAGGGCCTGAAAAAATAGGTCAAAGGTTATAACCTTTCCCCCCTTTGACAAAGCTTCAAAAACTTCTGTTGATTCCAAATGTTGGCAGGGTCAACTATGCTGTTGTTGCTGTTTAACCCCAGGTGAGCTCTGTTTCAGGAAACAGATCTACAATAAATGATGATGATGATGATGTTTGTTTATCTGCATTGGTTTTGAATTTTTTGTGGAAGTGTTGTTCTAAATTAACAAATAGCATTCATGAATCAATCTAGTTCATTATGGAAATGAATGAAAGGGAACTTCCTTATTTGGTCATTCTGGTAATTAAGGAAAACATGACAGTTACAACCAATTTCTACTGTGAGAACACAGACACTCACCAATACTTATATTTGCCACTCATCTCACACTGAAAGAAATATCCCATTTAATGTAGTGAGATGGATCTGCTCAATAGTTACAGATACAAACAGATGACAGTATATGAGGTGGTATCAAACAGTTCCTGGACTAGTCATGCTTAATAAAAAATAATTTATTTTGGCTGTTCCCATGTTATCTCTATTTGGTTTTTGATATCGGCTAACCTCAATCGTTCTTATATAATTGTAATGTTAGTCTCTGATAGTTCAACACATTGGGTAAATCCGAATGTCTTGTTCCGGGCTGCATCTTTTCTGTAGAATGAGTAATAGTGTAATACTAGTATTATAATAATAATAATAATAATAATTGAGATTTAACATGTCAATTTATTTTGCAGTCATATAGTTTCTTCAATTGACCTACACATGTTTCCGTTGCATTGGCTGCATTCCGTTGGATGTGCAACAGAGCTTCCTAGCCAGTGCAATTTCCTCAGGGTCTACTCCACTGCCTTTTCAAAGTAGAACTGCTAGAATCCATTATTTGGAGGAAATGAAGAGATGAAATGTTTAGTGGGGTCTGTATGGGTGTTACTATTTATAGTTGTTAGTATGTATGTTAATAGTAAATTTGACCTGTAATTCACCCTTACTAGCTATAGTTGTTTGTTATTTATTTGAGGTATAGTTCCAAAAAAGGTCATGGTTTGAAAGTGTACTAATTTATATTTATCATTAATATTTAAATCAAAATTAAAATTAGTGTAGAGGTATGCTATTTTAATTTATTTTTTGTTTGTTTCAAGGATATCCTAATTGCAATTTTAACTTAAATTTCTAGTATTTATTTGAATTGTTTGAATGTAAATTTTCTTTTATGAAGGCATTTAAGAACTCTCCCTTGTCTTGTGTTTATTAGATTAAGTTGTGAGGTGAAGATTTGGTAGATTTCTTCTATGCAAAGTTCGTATCTCCTATCACCTATATTATAGGGTTTTGCTTTGCTAATTATATCCCAGCCTACAGTGTATATCTTATTTTCTTTCAAAGACCAAATTAGCTTACTTAGATTTGTGTTATACATTTTGTCTCTATATTTAAAGGAATTTTCGTGGTTAGCTATTCTTTGTTTTATAAAACTCGAGGTATCTCTTATATATACTTACTCTTCTTCTCTTGTTGTTACTTTGCACCTATAGACTACATTTTTAATTTTACATCTAAGATTTAAAGGGCATCTTCTATTTTTAGTGCAATCACATGTATCATTTTTGCTATTTGTAATGTTATTTTCTAAATTATTTTTATCTAAGTTATTATTCTTATTTCCTATTTCATTTAACTCTCCATTTATACTGTTCTGGGTACTGCTCTTTCTAGTGTTCAATTTATCTCTTCTCAATCTCATGTTATGGTTACTTCCCTTATATTAGTTTTTCTTCCATAGCTATTTTCATTGTTCTAAATTTGGTTACACATATTATATTATTCTTGGTAATATTTATAATTATTCCATTATTTGTATCCTGTATTCTACTATTGGTATTCTCATGGGATTTTTTTTTACTATACTAACAACTATAATTAGTACCCCCCCCCCAAAAAAAAAACATTTCATCCCTTCATTTCCTCCAAATGATTGATTCTAACAGTTCTACTTGGAAAAGGCAGTGGAGTAGAACCTGAAGAAATTGCATTGGCTAGGAAGCTCTGTTGCATATCCAACGGAATACAGCCAATGCAATGGAAACACGTGTAGGTCAATTGAAGAAACTGTATATGACTGTAAAATTAATTGATGTGTTAAATCTCAATTCTCCCCATTATTATTATTATTATTATTATTATTATTATTATACTAATACTTGACAACTGGTGTTGGTGTGTTAACATTCACGTAATTTGGTGATTCAATAAAAACAGACCAATAGAATAAAAACAAGCCCTAAATAAAGAATAAGTACTAGAGTTGATTCATTCAACTAAAATTCTCTAAGGAGGTGCTCCAGCATGGCTGCAGTCTAATGACTAAGACAAGTAAATGATAAAAGATATAAGATTCTATAATATACACACGTACACACGTCTCTCTGTGTGCCCATATCTAATTATATATAGATATATGTCAGATATGAAACCAATCATTATGTATATGCACACACAGCCATAACTGCACTTGAATTCACCCATTAATAATATTTACAATCTTATTAACACAAAGACTAAACATACACACAAACATTTCTCTCCTTGCCCCATTTTCTCAGTATACACACACACATGCAGTCTCCCACACACACACATACTCATATGTGAATGTAGCATAATCTTAAGCACGTATTAGTATGAAGCAAAATATATGAAAGAGATGGGTGTGGTTGTTTGGCTCATGGCTGTTTAGCTTTTAGTTAAATAACGAATATAATTGACATCAATAACAACAAAACCATCATCACCACCACCACCTCTACAAATATGCCAAGGTCACTCAACGAACTTGATAAAAATAGCAGCCAAAATGTCTGTTTTAACAAGCAGACTCACCACCTGTTTTGTTTGTCAGTGCATTTAGCAGAGTCCACTCTGTTGTAATCATCTGGACCAGATTTCCAGTCAAGGTCCTGGAATACTAACCACTTCCTCCTCTAAGATGTGAAAAACAAAACAAAAAACAAAAACAAAGACCTCCCCAGCTACCCTCCTTTTATACATGTAATTATTTATTTAATGTATTTATTTGACATAATGTATTTAGTGAACAATCGGTCCACTCTGTAAAGTGGGTGGCATTAAGAAGGGCACTTAACCTTGAAAAACTGCTAGAACAGACCTTGCTGGTGCTGGTGCCACGTAAAAAGCACCCAGTCCACTCAAAGTAGTTGGCATTAGGAAGGGCATCCAGCTGCAAAATCTATGCCACACAGATCTCACTAGTGCTGGTGCCATGTAAAAAGCACCCAGTCCACTCTGTAAAGTGGTTGGCATTAGGAAAGGCATCCAGCTGTAAAAACTATGCCACACAAACCTCACCAATGCTGATTAATTTTTATTCCTTGTTGGTATAGTATTACAGTTTACAGCTTCACACCTCTCAATATTTTTAAAAGTATAAATTGATGATTATTAAAATCATCAAGTGATGTAGTCGATATTTTCTATATATGTTGGCATTCTAATATATATATATACGACGGGCTTCTTTCAGTTTCCGTCTACCAAATCCACTCACAAGGCTTTGGTCGGCCCGAGGC